>JASJET010000416.1:1200000-1632000 GCA_034092305.1 Diaprepes abbreviatus
GGAAGAGAACAAAAAAATGGTTTGATAAAGAATGCCAAGAAAAACTACAAGACAGACAGAAGAAACGAAACATTATGATTCAACAAGAAACAACAGAAAACAAAGAAAACTATACAACATCCCGACGAAAAACAAGAAATCTAATTAGATAAAAGAAAAGGGAATATGAAAAACAGCAATATGAAGAAACGGAAAGGAATAAACAAGACTCAAACAGTCGAGCATTCTACAAATCGGTGTCAAATGAGAAGAAAGGCTTCAGACCTAACTCTGTGTCTATACTTACAAAGAATAATGATCAACTCATAATCAACGAAGAGGAGATACTCCACACATGGCAAGAATATTTCCAAAGCCTACTAAACATACATCAAGAGGAAGAACATAGAGAGGATATATATATATTGGGGTGGACCCACCGGTAGAGGACCCAACAATAGAAGAAACAGTACAAGCAATTAACAAATTAAAGAAAGCAAAATCCCCAGGCTCCGACAATATACCGTCCGAATTTCTCAAGTACGGAGGGGAGGTTTTACATAGACAATTACACACACTAATCACACTTATATAAAAAGAAGAGAAAATGACAGCAAAATTGCACGAAAGCATAATTCCTATCCATAAAAAGGAAAACCAAACCAAGTGCTCCAGCTACAGAGAAATCTCCCTACTTAACACGGCATACAAAATCTTATCAAATATCCTATTAAGTAGATTAACGTCTTTTGTAGAAAATTTCCTAGGGGAATACCAAGCCGGATTCGGGAAAAATAGATCGACTATAGATCAGATCTTTACTATAAGACAGCTACTTGAAAAAGGATCGGAATTTAATAGAACTATCCACAATCTTTTCATCGACTTCCGACAAGCATACGACAGCATTAAAAGGGGTCAACTGTGGAATGCAATGGCAGAATTTTCGATTCCAAAAAAACTGATCCACCTCGCTAAAGTATGCGTAAATGGCTGTAGATCCAGGGTACAAATAGGTAACCAACTCTCAGAATCGTTTGAAATAAACAGTGGCCTAAAACAAGGAGACGCACTGTCACCCCTCCTCTTTAATATAATCCTGGAAAAAGTAGTGAGAACAACACAAATTAGAACAGAACTAATAACAGTAAATGGACCAAAATTACTACTAGCATACGCGGACGACATTGAGATTGTTGGAAACACCGTCACCAATGTAAAGGAAATTTTCAACAAAATAGAGATAGAGGCAAGGAAAACCGGTCCAATGGTCAATGAGGAGAAAACCAAATACATGTGCATAAACAGACAAAAGAATCGAGATAGAATAGGACAAAATGTAACAATAGACACATATAACTTTGAAAGAGTGGAGCGTTTTAAATATCTCGAAGCGACAATTACCGCAGATAACGATATCACAGAGGAGATAAAAGAGAGAATTCAGGCAGCAAACAGATGTATGTATAGTCTCAACAACACCATCAAATCCAAGAACCTAACACGAACCTCAAAAATCAGGATATATAGAACAGTGATTAGACCAGCGCTCATGTATGGCTGTGGGACGTGGACGCTGACAAAAGCAATGGAAATAAACTTAGATGTTTTGAAAGGAAAATCCTTAGAAGGATTTTCGGACCCTATCACGACCCCAATACTAATCAATACCGAATAAAAACAAATGACGAGGTCAAACAAATATATAACGCTAGCGACATCGTACAAGAAATTAAATCCCAACTCATAGACTCATAGACGACCGTGTGAGATGGAAGCAAGTTGTGCAGTCAGCCAAGACCCACCCCGAGTTGTAGGGCTACTAAAGAAAGAAGAAGAAGGAAGGTACTTGAAGTGTCCGGCTCCGATTTTAATGAAACTTCAATATGGTGTAGAGGATATAAAAATAAGAGACACGTATTTTTTTTTTCTGCGGAGATTTATTATAACGGCGTGAAACCCGCCCCTAAAGTTTAGCCCTATAGACAGTATTTTTGAAATATCTCAGATTCTAAGTGAGATATTTTTACAAAACAAAATGAAAGTTACTTTTTATTCGAAATGATGTTAAACTATGGCATTGTAACGAAGTTTATAGCGTTATACATTTCATAGTGTTAGTTTGTGTCTGTAATTTGTAGTTTGTAGGGTTTTAGCTTTATTTTCTACGAGTTCATAATTTATTTAATTAATTTTACCTTTATTAATTTCCTCATGAAGAGTCTATGGAAGAAGGTCTGGAACTTTTTAGAGAATTCTATTTTCTTATTTTTAACTGAAAGACCTATGATAGAAGGTCTAGAAATCGCCGAATTATTTCTTTTTCTTATTTTTATAACACCATGTAGTATGGAAATCCTTCTAGAAAATTAGGAAATCTTCCAGTATCGACCAAAAGGGTATATAAAGGGTCCAGATCAACTTTCGGGGACAGTACAGTTTGAGAGCTCCTCGACGCAACTTGAATTATTTTGACAAGTTGTCAAAGTTGTGACAATAACGAGATTTTGAAATAACAGTGTGTGTTCCAAGTGGAATTATTCCGTTGAAAGGCACTATGGGCGTCCACCAACTAGTTGCTCAGCAACCTGGAGTGCTGAGCTACCGAACATTGAGTTGTTTTTGCAACAAATTTTGTGATTGTTACAATTTGAAGACTTATCGCCCATTGCCTGAACATGAGATAGAAGTTAACGACAGCCCAACCTCAGATTTAGAAGAACCACTGGCTGATATAACCAACATAATTAGAGCTCCTACAAAGAGATTTTATGAGACTGTTTATACTTCTACTTCAGAAGATGAAGATGATCAGCCCCTTGTTAATCTGAGAAAAACTGTGCACATAAAACCGGGTACTTCATACGACCTGTCTGTAGACAACATCCACCCATTATTAATAAAAAATGGTACACATATGTTAGTAAAAGTACCCACTAAAAACAAAGTCGAGTACACCTACTTAGGAGTTACAAAAAGTTGTGTGGATGATGATGGAGATGTTCGGGTGATGTTTTATAAAACTGTTGATGGCACTGGAAAAATATTTAAATTAGTAAAATCAGATGTATCGGATGTGATGTTTGAAAACTTGATAAAAATAATTCCAAGGCGTGTTTATTACGAATTTGATGAACCAATAGAAGTATTTGAATAGTAGAATAAGAGAAAAGAGAAGATTAGTCTGATTTTACGTGTACCAAAGAATGGTTCTACCAAGAAATAATATTTTATGTAGCATTATAAGAGAAGTATTAAGTTTTGTTATCGTTTTAAAAACTTTAAAAATGTTAAAGGATTAAGTTCAAATGTTGGTTAATTAATATCTACCACTCTGTCACAATTTTGTCCCTCATGTAATAAAACGTCGAAGCAGGCGCGGATCCAGGGGGGGGCGGTGAGGCCGATCGCCCCCCCCCCCAAGAGCTTTGAGTTCAGGAAAATAGACCCGATTTTGCCTCTTATACTATAGTTTATTCAAGAACTAGAGAGAGTAATAAATCATTTTTAACCTTTTTTTTTCTTCGGAAACTACCTGTGTTCTTTAGTCTGGTGTCTTTGGAAAAATATGTTAGACACATATATTTTTCGTAGTAATGGGTTAGAAATTTTATAATCAAAAATACCGGTCTATAATAACGGACTATTTGGGTTGGATAACAATAGATATTTGGATGTGTGAAGTATTAAAAAGGATTTTAATCCTGTCATAGAATATTATTTCGGCAATACTCTTACAATAAAAAGTTTTTATAATATTATTTTATTTTTTATGATTTCTTAATAATTCACATATGTTAGAAAATATAGATAATTTTTACATATTTAGCACAAATCACAACTGTATTTTTATTATTTTTAATTTTAGCATAGGAACCATTTCAGGCACATTCAGACTAAAACGTAGCCTTTTTCTCTAAAAAAATTCTAAGTTATAATTTAAATGCTTGCAAAATACCCATTGTCAAAAATACAAGAAGTTAAACATATATATATATATATATATATATATATATATATATATATATATATATATATAAAAATAAATTCGTCCATATAATATTAAAAATTTTTTTGGGACTATTGGTCATTTTATTATTAATTAAAAACAGTTTTAGGACATTTGACGTTTCAGTTTATTTATTTCTTAAACCATCTGCAGAATTACAATTAAAAACTAAAAAGGGCTTCAAATGTAATTAATTTTTATATGCTATAGAAAATTTAAATAATAAATTGTGTTTACGCTGGTAAACAATACGTATCTAATTCGTAATCAAAGTCAGTGAAGCTGTCTTTGGTCAAATTAATTATAACTGGTTCCTCTATCTCACCGATCATGAGATCGAGTTTCCACATTTTCTTTCATTCTTTTATTATATGGATTTTTCCCAATTTTCTGCAGTAACTTTATCCAAAAAAATCTTTCAAAAGTTCAGTTAAATTACTAATTTTGTAAGTTGTGTTATTTCTAGCAATTCTACCTTTTACTTGAGAGAGATATTTCCTTCTCCAAAGGACATTTTCCGAACGATCTATAAGAACAGATTTCCTATCTGGTACGTTCTCTGAGCAATTTCCAGAGCTCGGTTCTTTTAATCTCAAGTAGATCCCGATCTTCATTGATTTTAGTAAGAATTTTGTCGAAGGTTAGGATCTACTTCTCATAATAAAATGTATGTACAACTTCTTTTATTGCAGTTTTCATCTTATCTTCCAACGAGGTTTTTCGTCTGCCTGTGATCGAATGTGGCTTGGGAGTACTAACAATTCCAGTCGTTTTTTTCTCCTTCAGTATTCGGTACATAGTAGATTTTCCAACTCCTGCCATGTTGAAACACATCTCAACAGAGCTTTTAACATTATTATCTAGATATTTACATCTTAAGGCGTCATAAACATTCATCATTTGAGGAAAAATGCCCTGGTTTAACCATTTTGGAATAGATATAAATGTGGAAATCATATCTTTTGGGTATCTCACTAATCTCAAATAATATATAAAAACAGGCACAAACAAGATAAATCATTAAGGACACACTGTAAGGTATACTTTGTTCACTGACAGAAATCAAATTGAACTATCAGAAATTTTATTGTTGCAGTGAATTTATAAAACCTTATAATATTTAAATATAATTAAATATAATTAGATTTACGGCAGTCCTCAGTTACCTGCGGCACTGGAACAGGAACGTGGGAGGTTTCGGTAACAGTTTTATTTCTCTCTCTAGTTCTTGAATAGAGTATAGGAATGTGTATGCTTCCGAATGCCTTTCCCCTTCCCAAGTGCTTTGAGTTCTGGAAAATAGAACCGTTTCTGCCTTTTATATTAGGAATGTGTATGCTGCTGGCATCGCCCCCCCCTCGTTGACCATTTATTTTTCTTGCTATGCCCCCCCCCCCCAAGAGCTTTGAGTTCAGGAAAGTAGACACGATTCTGCCTTTTATACTAGGAATGTGTATGCTGCTAGCATCCTCCCCCCCTATCGGCAACTTGTTTTTTGTTGTGATCGCCCCCACTTCTTCAAGAGCTTCAAATTCAGAAAAATAGACCCGATCCTGTCTTTTACACTAGAAATGGGAATGTTGATGTCTCCCCCCCCCCCCCCTCCGTCGACAACTTGCTTTTGCTTACCATACTGTACTTTTGTGATATCACCGCCCCCCACAAAGAGAAGAGCTGGATCCGACCCTGCGTCGAAGTCGCATATGATTCAGTTTATTGAAAACATATACTAAAATAACGTATTATAATATTATATATTGACCATACAATGTATTAACAGAATTTCAGCTATGGTTTTTGCAATTATTTGCAAAATATATCAAAGTTTGTTGTCTTAACAAGCAAAAATGTGACAGAGTGGTATTAAATGTCATTTTTTATATATTTGTAATAAGAATTCCGATAAATCGAGCTAAATAATAATAAATGTTCGTATTCTAGTTAAGCAGAGTTAAAAAAAACTGAACTTTTGATAAGTACATAATCTCCGATAACTGGACAATAATTTAAAATACATTTTATAAAAGAATATACACTTTTATTTTTTTTACAAATCTAAAAATTTATCACTCAGATTATCGGCAGAAAAGTAGAACGCCCCAGATATATTAATGCGTCGGGGACGTTCTTTTATACTATGTAGTGACTTTTCAATCTTCGTGTATGCTAAACTTACCTTTCAAGCCATATGGGAAAATCAGGATTTGTGGTTTGAGCTTTTACTTGAATCCCCATTGCAGTTTCTAGAAAAAAAAATATTTTTTTCTCCATTTTTCACCCTCAAACCATATACTTAAATTGAGTTTTCATAATTTCATCAGCTGTAGGTCTGTTTATGTCTTTTTGGGTAAAAGTTATTGGTGTAAATTAAGTTAAGAAAAAATACATTAAGTAATAAAAAAGAGTTTTTAACAAATCATATTTTGCAAAATGTCACTTTAAACTAAAAAAATTATATATTTTTTACATTTGACGAAAACTCAACAAACTTTGTTTTTAAAGTTAAAAAAAAATTTATTTTAATGGGGATATATCCACTGCTACTGCATCTAACACGGAGGAATCCGTGAAAGCCGCATAAACATATATACGCCATCCGGCGGGAGGTTGGCCAAGCCGCGTTCAGTGTTGTATACTTCCTTCCGATCTGTCTTTTGTACAAACAGGTGCATGTCGGTACCCTGATGAGTCTAGTAGAGACGAAACATGTACCTCTGCCGTATCACCGTGGCGGGGAAGGTAAGCTTTGACTCTCTTCTCGGTATGGTGGTACAGGTAGACCATCATCTCGATGGTGGTGGAATAAGATGAATTGTGGGCCAGAGGTAAGTTGTAGACTCGAGGCTTCCCTTGTGAAAATTGCATTTTTCTTTACTAACCCACTGTCCGTTGCTGGCATATTTTATATCCTAGCTCGTACGGGTACGATTAGAGCTAGTTGTCTATAACTAATACTTCATGGTTTTTAATTTTTCCACTACGTACAACATAATAGTGAAATATTTTAGAATATCACAAAATTAAGCACTTAATTTTCCAAATTTAATTGTCTAATTTTTTGTTCACACGGTAAGCGCAATTGACAAATTCTCTTCTGAAAATTTGTCACTGGTAAAAACTTTTCTAAAAATGTCTCTAACTTTACATGGGCAACATGTGACGTCACAACCATTACTGGCTTTTGGGAGCGAAATTTGAAAAGAAATTTAAAATAATTGTTAAAGTATTAGTCGTATTAAAAAAATAATATTAAATATTTTGGGCTACATTAGGTAGTAATGCTTGATTTTAAACACTTTCTCAAAAATAATTAACATCCCTACTGTTTAGCTATCGATATCGCAGCTATGACATAAAATTGTTTAATTGACCTCTAGCGTCCTGTGCTTCAAGATTTAACTTGAACTGAACTGTAGAGAAAACTTGTTAATATAATAACATTTTCTTTTATAACTTGTCTTACGACTTACCACATATTATATCCAAAGTGCATTTAGTTACAAGATCAAAAATATCTATTTCGCCTTTTCCAGCATGTTGTTGCAATACGCTGATTAGAACCTCAGATTGTTCTATGAAAATTTCGAAAATCTTGTCCAGGATTCTTTGGTTAAAGGACGGATTTAATAATTTTCTATTTTTCTTCCATTTGGCCACTTAAAATAAAATATTTATGTCTTTAATTAACTCCCGCCCTACAAATTTTACAAAAAAATTATTTATAACTATGTTATGAAAACCGAAAAATACTTAAAATATAATACACAAATATCAAGTTTTTTTTATTGAAAGAAATGATAGTTTTTTATATGTAGTTTAAACAAGCTGTAGATGAATTTAGTCGCAATAGTAGTTATTGCGTAATTGCAATATAAACAATTTAGAGCATTTTTTGTCAGTGCCATTGTATTAACCTAATAGATTCGATTTAAATTTACCAAACAGATTCTGAAAGGGGAAATTATGAACCACAATTCGTCTCTCTCAGATTTTTCGATTACTTGTTAAAATATGCTAAAAATTGCGTCCGAAATCGAAACGAAGCCAAGGTGGTGGGAGGTTACAAGCAGCGAAGGAGAAGAGAGTCGTAGGCGGCACACGCTAAGTGCTACGACTATATTCCATATGTGGACAATGTGGACACTCATCTCAATTATAGGTATATATATATATATATATATATATATATATATATATATATATATATATATATATATATATATATATATTCATATCTTTGTTTTTTATTATGGTACTGTTATAATCAAAAGTATGTTTTTCGTCCTGTGTGTGTTTGTTTAACGCTGTTGAGGCGTTTTTCGTATATTTTTGACCATTTAATCTGTTCTTCAGCAATTGGCTCGTCATGCCTATATATTTTTTGGGACAATTTGTGCAAGGGATCGAATATATTACATTTGATTTATTCATGAGAGGAGTTTTACTTTTTAAATTTGTGAATAATGTATTTAATTTATTATGAGACCTGTGGCATATAATAATATCATGCTTTTTTAAAATGTATTTTATTTTTTCTGACACCTCTCTAGTGTAAGGTAATGCTACATATTTTTGCTGTTTATTTTCTGTGTTTTTTGATTTTGCGTTGTTATAAAACTTATATGTTCGTTTATCAATTATTTTGGCGATAGTCTTTTCATTGAAATTATTATTTATTAGTGTCTTTTTTACTTTTTGCAGTATTTTTGGTCGGAATTTTGGAGACGTTAGGGAGATAGCACGATCAGATAGACCGATTATAACGCTATTTTTTTCAGGTTAGTTTGGGACAGAAGATCGTAGGGAACGCCTACGCCCAATATTACCCCCGCTAACTTCCGTGCAACACGAAGACGAGCAGTACTTTGAAACGAATGAGAGGGTGTAGTTACTTTTCGTCTAAACTTATAACGTAATCGACGGAATTTGGAATATTTTCAATAATTCCGATAGTCGAAATACAAAAAAAAATAGTTTTTATTGACCGATGAGCGTAAAGAAAATTGATATTTCTGTTACAAAATAAACATTTATTCTAATAAAAATACTAGTGAAACGCAACAGTAATTTCTAAGTAAATTAGCTAATAGACCACTTTAAAATTAAAAATCATTCTCAAAAATAAACTTTTATTCTGGTAAAAAATAAAAGTAACACGTTCAGTAATTGTAAATAAATAAACACCTAAAAGTCTACAAGAGGTGTTTAAACACGCCTCCACTTTGAGCGAGACAATAACCCAGTCTATTGTAAAATACGGTTCGCGTATTTGTCAAAACTTCAGGGGTTATATCCCTATTAGCCCATTGTATCATATCCTCACAAAACACCATACGTGTTTCCTGGTCTGTCGAAAAATTTCTTATTCGCAATTTGTAACTGCGATATTTGTTCCGCTTTAAAATATTCCGAACTGTTCGAACGTTCATATCAAGTTCTTCGGCAATTACGGTACTACTGCAAGGAAAATTAATTTCTGCTTAACTACAAATGTCAGTCTCCCGATTTGCTCGGTCTTCTCCTTGTTCCTCATTATTATCAGTGCATTTTTTACCAATTTTTAGACAACTGGTTGTTTCAAATTTTTTAATAAAATCCGATATTCTAAATTTTCAAGGAACAGGATTATTTTCACACGTAAATGCAAATCGTCCGATTATCTCACCCATATCTTTACCAGAAAGTACCACTTAATAATCTGGTCTTTTTGTTCCGGCGAATAAACTACCATTTCAAATATAAAAAAATTTGGAGCGAAACACGGAAATACGAATACTCGGTACTTACGCTTCGACGACCTGAAGGAAAGCAAATAACTTAGATTCCTCTTGTGTGCTAGGGCGTGGCGTATGCTGCCGCCCGTTCTTACCGCGCCAGCATTGTAATACCCCTCATCCGACGGCCAAACTGGTAATTTACACGTATGTCGATGCTTACGATGTTTATCTTCTGTCTCATTCTGATTTGATGAATAATATAGTATTTTCTTTTTCATACTTAAGAAACGTCGAGTTTCTGGTTTGGATTTTCCAGACCTGTATATATATATATATATATATATATATATATATATATATATATATATATATATATATATATATATATATATATATATGTATATATATATATATATATATATTCATCTAACCTGAGAAAAAACGCTCAAATCTATCGATGTAGCATGCACTACGACTGTAAACTATTTCCAATTATAATTAGTAGGAAGCACGAGTGAGCTTACTGGTTACATCAATCTTACCGTGGTATTATTATCCATGAAACATATTGGCAGCACCATACAAATTATATACACTATATTATTATAAATTACCTGGTGCAGTAAAAAGTCCTTGTCCTATCGCAGGTTCTGCCACATTGTATAAATTTTCTTTTCTGAATGCATCTGGATTCGTCAACAGAATCTCTAAATATTTTGGATCTGATACCACATAGAATAACCTGGTACCGAACCATACCTTGAATAATCCAGGATAGACATTGAACATACGAGTGATCTGGTCAGAGATTGCTAAAATATTATAGAAGATAAATTAAACAGTTTAGTGAATACTTATACAGAGTGTTTTTTATAGAGGTGTAGAACTTTTAATGGAATAAAACAAAGATGAATTTATTAAATTGACATGAAATTTACTTTATTCGAAAGATAACCTTCTGGCATTATAATTTAAATATGACTTCTGGCATATGACCGCCACGGCTGGCTCGGACGTAGTCTAATCTGGAGGTCCAATTTTCGATGACTTTTTCCAACATTTGTGGCCGTATATCGGCAATAATGAGGCGAATGTTGTCCTCCAAGTGATCAATCGTTTCGGGCTTATCGGCGTAGACTAGCGACTTCACATATCCCCACAGAAAATAGTCTAGCGGCGTTAAGTTGCACGATCTTGGAGGCCAATTCACGGGTCCGAAACGTAAAACTATGCGGTTGCCAAACGTTTCCTTCAATAAATCAATTTTGGCACGAGCTGTGTGACATGTTGTGCCGTCTTGTTGAAACCACAGCTCCTGCACATCATGGCTGTTCAATTGATGAACGAAAAAGTCAGTAATCATGGCTCTATAGCGGTCACCATTGACTGTAACGTTCTGACCAGCATCGTTTTTAAAGAAGTACGCACCAATGATTCCACCAGCCCATAAAGCACACCAAACAGTCAGTTTTTCTGGATGTAACGGTGTCTCAATATACACTTGAGGATTATCATCACTCCAAATACGGCAGTTTTGTTTATTAACGTATCCATTCAAACAAAAGTGAGCTTCATCGCTAAACAAAATTCGCTTGTGAAAATCGGGATCAACGGCAATCTTGTTTTGGGCCCATTCACCGAATCTACGCCTTGCTAGGTGATCGTGTGGCTTCAATTCTTGCACGAGTTGGATTTTGTAAGCACGCAAACCAAGATCTTTCAGCAAAATCTTCCATAAAGTGAATGGACACATATCCAATTCCTGTAAACGATGGCGGATAGACTGATTTGAGTCTTCCTCTACGCTACGCTCTACAGCAGCAATGACTTCTACTGTACGCACTGTACGACGTCTCTGTGGATACTATTTAGAGTAAACGTGGTGCGAAAACGTTCCATAGTTAATCGAATTAATTGCTTTGATGGACGTTTATGTTGACCGTAAAATGGACGTAGTGCGCGATACGTATTTCGAACAGAACCATGATTTTCAAAATAGATTTGCACAATTTGGAAGCGTTGTTCAGGCGTCAGTCTATTCATGTTGAAATGCCAAACCAAACTAAACATAAATCACTTGACAGCTGACAAAATGGCCGCCAGTTAAAAAAGTGTTGCCAACTTAAAGTTCTATACCTCTATAAAAAAAACACTCTTTAGTAAGAGAGCTAGTGGACCCTTGATGTAACGAACTGCGCGTAGAACTGGGAATTTTTAAAGATAAACAGACCCAAAAATGTTAGTTGGGCAAGTCTCATCCAATCTCTATCCCTCCCCCCATATTTTTAAAAATGTCAAAAAATTAATATTTCTAAACTTGTAGGTGTAAGAACAGAACGGAAGCTTTCACGGCTTTGGTCAAGTTAAAAATCATGGTTCTTGGGTTTAGACCGTGTCAAATTAGAATTATTATCCGACACTTCGCCTACGATGGCACAAAGCATCTTCAGGGATCTTAGCTCCACGAGATTAGAACACTGAATGACTATCGAGGAGCAACAGCCCGGTATTTATACCCGACTAGTGCTCAGCGAACCATGATCCAGCGTTACAATCGATTTGCACGTGTGATGTAGACTGTAATCCGCATCTCTATTAATATTATTTGGATATTTACAAATTTCGATTGATTCTCTAATTTTATGTTTAAAGTGTGACCTGTGCAATGCTGGTGGTCAGCTACTGCAGATCGTACAATTTGTTTCTTTTTTATATATCTTTCATGTTCCTTAAGCCTAGTGGATATAGATGGTCCTGTTTCACCTACATACACACGAAGCAGAGAAAACTATTTTATCTAAAGGACAGAACTTCGCCATCACTCCAAGGCGCATACCAGTGGAAGAAATAATTTGTAGTGTCGAAGCTCCCATTAGAAAATTATCTCCAGAGCATGCAGACACGATTCGATATGAAACAGCGAAGATCATAAAACACCCACAGTCACCTAAATCAAATATCACATCAGCGGAAAGTAAGGCTATTAAAAAACTGAACGAGAACGACACCATCTTAGTTCTCTCAGCTAATAAAGGAAATGCGACTGTCGTTATGGATGAGGACAAATATACTGAAAAAATAAACCAGCTCTTGAACGACAATACATACAAAGTTCTTCGGACGGATCCAACAAATAAAATCGAAAGGAACCTCACATCTCTAAGTAACGCTTCCAGCCTCGTTCCAGAAGAAAAGAAAGCCGTTAAACCAAGCAGCTCCAAGATTCCACGCCTCTACAGACTGCCTAAAATACATTAAGAAAATATGCCTCTACGTCCAATCGTCAGAGCAATAGACTTATCAACCTACAAAATAGGTAAATATCTGGCCAAACTTTTACATCCCTTAACAGGAAAAGCCAAATCATCTGTTAAAAACTCTGGACACTTTGTTCAAAAATTAAAAACCATCCAATTAGAGCCCGGAGACATATTGGTCAGTTTTAATGTAGAATTCCTGTACACAAATGTTCCTACAGATGATTCAGTTTCCCTAATATCTGACATATTACGAAACAACATGGACTCTACCCTATTAGAGTTAATTAATGCATGTCTGATTTCCACTTATTTTACTTTTCAAGGAACTTTCTACGAGCAGACTTCGGGAGAGGCCATGAAATCTCCGCTATCACCTGTGGGAGCTAACATCTTCATGGAAGCATTCAATGAAAACGCCCTGTCTTCTGCTCTCCTAAAATCTAAATTTTGGTGCAGATATGTAGATGATACGTTCGTAGTTTGGCCGCATGGCTCAGATAAACTCCATAATTTCCTGAATCATCTAAATCAACAACACCCTAGCATAAAATTCACTATAGAAACTGAATCAAATGGTGCCCTTCACTTTCTTGATGTTGTACAGGGTGAGTCAACGATTGGATGAAGTAGGTTTGTGCCTTTTCGGTGAAATTAACAAAGAAACTATATTTATTGTTTGATACAGTTTATTTTTACGCAGATTTTAAAAATATTTAGGACTCTACAGGGTGAGCCAAAAAACTAGGACAGCATAAAGTTGTATTTTTTAAAATAGAACACCCTATATACGAATCGTATTTTCGATTTAGCTTATAATTTTAAATCTTTTTTATTAAGGGTTTACTATAACAAAACTTTATAGTTTCTGAGATAATTAAGTTTAAAGAAAAAAAGTCACATTTTCAAGCATCAATTCAATCCTAAATAACGTTTTCAATTTTGTGACAAATATATTCAAATTTGGAAT
This sequence comes from Diaprepes abbreviatus, assembly GCA_034092305.1. Taxonomy (NCBI): domain Eukaryota; kingdom Metazoa; phylum Arthropoda; class Insecta; order Coleoptera; family Curculionidae; genus Diaprepes; species Diaprepes abbreviatus. The sequence goes on from JASJET010000416.1 coordinate 1,213,933, forward strand.
TTAGCAAGGCAAAGGACAAGTTAACATAATTTTTACCTAATATTTGCAATAAAAGCTACAGGCTGTTGAACACATCGGCTCAAATTTGAACAAGTTTAAATGAATAAATATCTTTTTTTTAATGGTACACCCTGTATATTTTCATGTTATTTAATAGAGTAATAAAAACCCTAAACGTTTTGTTCAATATATCCTATACCTATTTATAATAGTTTTTGAGATATTTCAGTTTTTCTTACTTTCCATACTTTTTTACAGAAATAGTCTTCATTATCATAGTAGCCATGTAAAATAATAAAAAGAAACTACAGAAACAAACAGAATGTGGTTAAATATGATGAAATACATTATTCGTTATATTACAACGGCAATAGTTTAATTAAACATAATGTGAAAAAATTAACACAACAATAACGACAAGGCAAATACATATTTACTTTTATACTAAATTGAAACAAAAAAATTACCTATTAAATACTGAGATTAATTATTTCTTTTTAATAAGTGTTCGAATAAACGACCCTCTTGTGCAATGCACAAATTTAGTCTTTTTTGCAAATTTTCTCGGACCCTGGACAAAATTAGTGGCGTTATTGTTCTACAGGTATCCCTAATCCTGTTTCGCATGTCTTCCACTGTTGTTGTTGGATTAACATACACCTTATTTTTAATATAACCCCATAGGAAGAAATCTAATGGGGTGATGTCGCAAGACCTTGGTGGCCACTCAATGAAACCCCCACGTCCAATCGATTTTTGCGGATATCGTTGGTCCAAAAACGCACGAACTTCACGATGATAATGCGGAGGCGCACCATCGTGCTGGAACCACATACTGTCGAGCTCATCGCTATCGAGACCTTGAAGCAGTTGGAGTAGTTCTTCTTGTAGAAAGTTCAGGTAACTATGGCCATTTAGTGGTTCATTAAAAAAGTGGGGTCCAATAATTTGATTATGATGAATACAACACCAAACATTTAATGACCAGTGGTTTTGATGTTGCACCTCTCTAATCCAAAATGGTTTTTCTGTGGCATAATAATGCATGTTGCGCCTATTTACGGCACCGTTACTTCTAAAAGTAGCTTCATCACTAAACATTACCTTGCATAATAAATTTGGATTTAATTGAATCTCCGCATTTATTGTAAGACAAAAGTTTACACGACTTTCAAAATCCTGTCCATGCAATTCTTGGTGTAATTCCATGTGATATGGATGATACCTATATTTCTTGGTAGTACGATTAGCGGTGGATTGTGATGTTTCACATAATGCTGCTAACTGACGGCTACCAATATAAGGATTTTCCTGAACATTTAACAATACTTGTAGTTCTTTTTCTTCATTAGTTACTGGTTTGTTGACCACTTTACGTTTTGGATAATCAACAGTACCAGAAGAATCAAATCTTTGCATTAAGTTTTGAAAAGTATGGGTATTAGGCTGGCGTCGATCAGGATACTTCATTTTGTAAATTCTTTGAGCAAGAAGGCAATTTTTTTGAGCCTCTCCTATTGTATAAATCATATCTATTAACTCATTCTTTGGAAAATTCATTTTACGATATAAGATGAATGCAAAAAAAACCAAACTACACTACATAAAAACCAAAAGAAGCGATTGCGGTTATAAATTTGACACACAGAAAAATGTTCTTTTACATTGTTTTTGCCATGGCTACTATGATAATGAAGACTATTTCTGTAAAAAAGTATGGAAAATAAGAAAAACTGAAATATCTCAAAAACTATTATAAATAGGTATAGGATATATTGAACAAAACTTTTAGGGTTTTTATTACTCTATTAAATAACATGAGAATATACAGGGTGTACCATTTAAAAAAAAAGATATTTATTCATTTAAACTTGTTCAAATTTGAGCCGATGTGTTCAACACCCTCTAGCTTTTATTGCAAATATTAGATAAAAATTATGTTAACTTGTCCTTGGCCTTGCTAAATTCCAAATTTGAATATATTTGTCACAAAATTGAAAACGTTATTTAGGATTGAATTGATGCTTGAAAATGTGACTTTTTTTCTTTAAACTTAATTATCTCAGAAACTATAAAGTTTTGTTATAGTAAACCTTTCATAAAAAAGATTTAAAATTATAAGCTAAATCGAAAATACGATTCGTATATAGGATGTTCTATTTAAAAAAATACAACTTTATGCTGTCCTAGTTTTTTGGCCCACCCTGTAGAGTCCTAAATATTTTTAAAATCTGCGTAAAAATAAACTGTATCAAACAATAAATATAGTTTCTTTGTTAATTTCATCGAAAAGGCACAAACCTACTTCATCCAATCGTTGACTCACCCTGTAATGTAACAAATATTAATTATTTTACACTGTTCAATGTGAACTATATTCTGTTAAAATGAATAATTAAATAATCACTCTGTGAATAGATTTCTCGTGGGAATAGGGTAGTTATATTTTTTATCACTATCCACGAAAGTCTAAAAGAAAAATAAATCAGTTATCGAACTTAACTTTTATTATCTTTGTCGTTTAAATGTATTCTTAAAAATATATAAATTTAGTAAATTTATGACGTCAAAAAAACTAAAAGATCCTTTCTAAGATTTGGCTATAAATCTGTCAAAATAATCCTACTCTGATTATGTAAGTAAAAACAGACGTGATAAGGGTAGTTTTTAACATATGGTATATGAAATGCCGTTAAAATGTATTAAAATATTGAACGATTTTCCCATTATTAGGAAACAAAAGAATGATCAAATAAACTAACTATAATAGAAATATATCGTTTGGCCATTTGTAAAAAGAATACTGAGTAATCACTGTTTTTTCTATTCACAAGAAATAACGAATTAAGATGTTTATTGCCAGTGAACAGTTTTTTTACAGTTGTTATATAAAAATTAGGATTTAGACGCTCAGAGGCCTATTCGCGAATCAAACATCCGGTATAGAATAGCTAGCGTCCTCAGCGCGTAACGATCGAAACCTTCGAACTTTAAGGGAAAGAAATTGACGTTTCAGGGTTCCATCGGGTAATATGGGTACAAACGGGAATCAGAGGGGTGTCGAGGGGTGTAAGATTCGAAGACACTCTTTTAAGGAATAGTAAATGTCAGTCACAGTTTGAATGTCATTAGAACGGTACTGTGAGTACCAATGCCGTAGAATAATCACGTCACGGGTATAATCGTCGGGAAAGAAGGTTAGCTTTGTTTAATTTGGGAAATTAAGGGATTATCGTGAGTTGTTTTAGTCGGGCGTTTCGCGATTTTCACACGATTTGATTAAGTAATATAAATAGCTGTTTTCCGGGTTTAATTTCTTTTTTGTTTAATATTTTATTAAGCTATTTATATGTTTTTTGTCAAAATTGGGTTTTATATTTTTGGTTATTAAATTGGCCAAGAAGAGCAATTATGTTAGTTTTCGTAATTGTTATTAGTTTTAAGTTTCTCATTGTAAATAGTTCGTTTTTATTCTATTTATTTTGTTAATAGACTAAGTTGTTTTGGGAAACTTCTTTTATTCAATTTAATTAAAACCTTCACGCGAATTAACTTGCGGGCGCGCTGTTACGAGACCTACAAAACAAGAGATGTCTTCTGATCAACTAATTAGCAGCCTTTCCTGATTCCTGCAGTTCTGAGTTGTGGTTGGTAAGCTTAAATAACCGTAGTTGTTTGGTACTAAAACTGCAAGAGAGAAGATGCACGACCAGACTTCCAGAGTGTCTCTATTACTGTGAAATTTAATTGTAGGTTATTAAAATAGTTACTAATTAATATGGGGCAAAAACTGATTAGAGATAAAATTATTGACGCTACCTCAATATGTCATTAGCAGGAATCTATAATCAAATTCTGTCACAATGTACTAGTACAAAGGAAAGAGAATGGCATATTAGGACATTCTGTGTGCAGAAAACCAACATATACAAATCGATATCTCAATGCAACATCACACCATCATTTTTCTCAAAAACAATCCGTCATAAACTCTTTGGTACATAGACCTCTTTCAATATGTGACGAACAATCACTGAAATCAGAAACAGAAAAACTGACTAATGCTCTGAGAAACAACAGATATTGCGCTGAAGATATAAGACGTTCTATTAATAAATATAAAAACCCAACTCCTCAACAAAATGTCATAAATGAACCTCGTATGGACAGTGTTGTCTTACCTTACATATACGGAACCACAGACAAGATTGCCAGATTGTTCTGAAAATCAAATATATGGACAATTTTCAACATATGTAAAAAATTGGACAATGTTTGAAGTCTCCAAAGGACGCAATTCCATTGCAAACAGAAGGCTTTTACAAGATACCTTGCTCTTGTAGTAAAGTGTATGTAGGTGAAACAAGACGGTCTATATCCACTAGGCTTAAGGAACATGAAAGATGTATAAAACAGAAACGAATTATACAATCTGCAGTAGCTGAACACCAGCATTGCTCAGATCATACTTTTAATGTGGAAGAAACTAAGGTGCTAGCATCAGTACCTGGTTTCTTTAAACGTAAAATTTGTAATATCCAAATAATATTAATAGAGATTGTAACGCTGGATCATGGTTCGCTGAACACCAGTGGGGTATAAATACCGAGCTGTTGCTCCTCGATAGTCATTCAGTGTTCTAATCTCGTGGAGTAAAGATCCCCAAAGATGCCTCGTGCAATCGTAGACGAAACGTCTGATAATAATTCCAATTTGACAAGGTATAAACCCAAGAACCATGATTTTCAACTTGTAAGTGTAAGGTTGCCTTTGTATATGTTTTAGAATAAATATTCTAGGTTATAGAAAAAAAATTGCCCAACTGCTCCACCATTCGCAAGTATCTCCCAGACAAGTTCAAAGGTGAGCAATATAAGTGTGAAAATAAGCTTTATCGTGACATTTAGCTTAAAGCCAGACATTTTGCCTAAAGCCATCTCGAAAACTATAATAAATATAAAGGTCATAAAATGAGAAAAGTTTTATGCAATTATGTCATTAGGTTATTAGTGCTTGTGCATCGGTTCTCGTTTTTTTTTTTGCGTTTTTCAGATAATAAAAAAATACCAAAAGTAGATAATATACTTGCAGTTGAGTGTATAAAATACAATTATATAAGAGAAACTTAGCTCTCAACCAAATGAAAAAACCTTATTCTATAAGGAGACACGTACTCTGTTCTAACACAGGTAGAGACAAAGCACTATCTCAGATTGCAAGAACACCAGGAAAGGGTGGAAGCCTTTCCTATGGCTTATTTTTCCTTCCGCATGCGATTTTTACTCATCGAAAAATACTTTATATTTTCTATAACACGATGCGAAACACTAGTGCAAAGAAAACGTTATACCCTCACAATAATTAAAAACACATTTTTAATGAAAATTAAATATTTGACAATGTGACAGCCTTTGATCATGGATTCCTGCAAACAGAATATTTTGGATAGCGTTGGCCGTTTCGTCTACAATCATTTTACTGTCCCATATTAATTTGTAGCTATTTTAAAAATCTAAAAATAAATATTACAAAGACAATGACTCGAAATCTGGCCGTTCTTCTTGTTTTTTTGTAGATTTAGTACCAAAGAACTACGGTTATTTAAGCTTACCACAACCATAATTCAGGATTTCAAGATTCAAGCAGAGCTGCTAACTAGCTGGTTAAATGATATATTTTGCTTGAAGCTCTCACAGCAGTGCGTCCGCGAGTTTAGTTGCGAGAAGGTTTTTAATTAATTAAACAAAAACAGTTTCTCAAAACACGTATGTCTATTAACAAAAATAAATAGTAAATGGATGTATTTACAATGAGAAACTTAAAATTAGTAATGAATAACAATATCAAGATACTATAATAATTACTTTTCACGGCCATTCTATTAATTAAAATGTAAAACCCAATTTAGAAGGTACAACGTATAAATAGCTTTCTAGAATATTAAACAGAAAAAAAAGAACAAAAACACGAAAAAAACAGCTATTTATATTACTTAAACAAACAATACTAAGGTCGCTCCATTTACCCAATGAAATAATAAAATATTTATAAAAAAAATTGAACCGACTTCCATAATTTGTATATATTAGTGGTTATTTATTTCATTTAGAAATAACTTGGCGCCGACTTCAAAAATTTCAATTTCATATAGAAATTTATAGTCATTTTTCACTTTTTAGCGCACTTTTAGAAGTCGGTTCAATTTTTTTTATAAAAATTTTATTTTTCGATGATTAGTTTTGAGTTCATTATGATATTCATAAATTATTTAAACTAAATACTAATCGAGATTAGTGTACCTCGCAATGACTTCAAGGTGGCAAAAAGTACTCATTTTATCCGAAGTTGTAATCACCCTAAGATGAACCAATGAAATTCTTTGATTCTTAGAGTTCTACAAAATCCGGTGAAATTGTATCAAACAAATAGTCTGTCATAATAAATATAGTCTTAAATTTTAAATTAATTTTAGATTGGTGATATAGGCCCCAAAACCTCTCAATATGGATATTTAAAGAACTTGAGACGTAAATTTCTTAGCTCAATATATTTTATAATGCATATTGAGTGTGCTTCAAGAACCCCGCAATATCAATTTTAGGCAAAATCAACTTTGATGAAGTAATCGCCGTTTTTGCAAGCATTAAGAACCGCAAGAAGCATTTCTAATATGTATTACGTTATAGGAAATGTCAGTTTTTAGTACATATTAGTACGCACTAGACCATGTCCAAAATGGGTGATTTATTGGGTATGGGGTTTGCATGACTTCGCGGCTCGTTTGGGTTCACTTTTTAACCGACTTCTAAAAGAAGGAGGTACTCAATTCGTCGACTATGTATTTTTTTTATGTATGTACACCGATTACCACGGAACGCCTTCAAAATTAATACGGGGAAGTTTTTGGAATCACACATTACGAATCTGAAATTATTTTTTAAAAATTAAATATGGCGGATTAAAGATTTTAAATCTCTCGATTTTGTCTAAAATCAGTATTGGGGGATTTTTGTTGGTGTTAATTACGAATTTAAAATATTTTTTGAAAAACAATCTGGTGAATTCAATATGGCGTCCTAAAAATTTTATATTTTTCGTTTTTCCCCAAACCTGGTACAAGGGGTTCTTGAGGGTGTAAATTATGAATTTAAAAGTATTTTTTCAGGATTCAATATGGCGAATCCAGTATAGCTGACTAAAAATTTTACATTTTTCGATTTTGTTGAAAGGTGGGACCGAATCGTTTTTGAGGAAGTAAATAGCGAATATAAAATTATTTTAAGAAAATCTAATATGTCGACGGTCTAGAAATTTTAGATTTCCGGATTTCATCCAAAATTGTTACCAGGAGGCTGTGAAGGGTTTAGATTTACATTGAATTAAGACGTTAAAATTATTCTTTTGAAATTCAATATGGCAGATCCAATATGGTGGTTGAAAATTTTACCTTATTCGTATTTTTTCAGATTTGGTATTACGGGGTTTTCGGGGTCGTGTACTACGAATATGAAGTTAATTTTTTACAACTATTAGATTGATAAGATACAATATGAGAGACTGAAAATTTTACATTTTCAGATTTTGTCTAAAATTGATAATGCGGGATTCTTGGGGCGTATCCAAACTCAATATGCAGTATAACATATATATCGCGCTAAGAAATTCACGTCTCAAGTTCTTTAAATATCGATATTGGAAGGTATTAGGGCCAATGTTACCAATCTAAAATTAATTTGAAATTTAGGATAGTGGATTTACTGTGACAGACTAAATATTTGTTTGACACAATTTCACTGGTATTTGGAGAACTCTAAGAATCAAAGAATTTTTAGTGGTTCATTTTAGGGTGGTTTATAACTTTGAATAAAATGGGTACTTTTTTGCCACTGTGGAGTCATTGCGAGGTACACTAATCCCGATTAGTGCTTAGTTGAAATAATTTATGTATATCATAATGAATTCAAAATAGAAAAATAAAATTTTTTTTTTAAATTGAACCGACGTCCAAAAGTGCGCTAAAAAGTGAAAAATAACTATGAATTTTTATATGAAATTAAACTTTTTGAAGTCGGAGCTAAAGTATGTCTAAATGAAATAAATAACTACTAATACGTACAAATTATGCTAAGAAAGCAATTACAAATAAAGTATTTTTAATTTAATTCGAATCACATTTTGTTAGGTATTAGCTTGGCGCCGACTTCAAAAATTTCAATTTCATATAAAAATTTACAGTTATTTTTCACTTTTTAGCGCACTTTTAGAAGTAGGTTCGATTTTTTTTATAAAAATTTTATTGTATACTTTTTATAATTAAAAAATATGAAATGCCTAACTTGACTTATTGTTGTAATTATGCGAATATAAATATTCTTCTTCTTCTTCTGGTGCCATGTGCAAAGCCGCACGTCGGCGATCAAATGTCCATTCCTCTTCTAAAGTTATAAGACGGCCAGGACACCCTCCTCGGCCTGTCTAAATATAGTTGCGGCGTCCGATATTCCACACCAGTCTCTTATATTTCGCAGCCAAGAATGTTATTTTCTGCCCGGTCCGCGCTTTCCCTCCATTCCTCCCTGCAAAATCAACCCCGGTACGGAGTATCCGGATCCCCTCAACACATGTCCCAAGTAAGACACTCTACGCTGCTCTACCGTGTCCAGCAGTTGTCCCTCTACGCCACTCCTCCCCAAAACTTCCTCATTTGTGAGATGAGCAGTCCAGGGAACACGCAGCAGCCGACGAAGTGCCCACAGTTCGAAGGCCTCGATCCCATTCAGCGTTCCAACCCCAAGCGACCACGCCTCAACGCCACACAACACCATAGGCCATACATAACATTCCAAAACACGCACTCCGGTATCCAGTGGCAAATGCCTGCAAAGAAGAAAATTCTCGATCTCAAAAAATGCTGTTTTTGCCCGGCCTATTCGTCCTTTCACTTCTTCATCACAGTCCCACTCTTCATTCAAGGCAGCTCCGAGACATGCAAACCTCGCGACGCGCTCAACCATGTTCCCGTTGATACCGAGGGGAGTACTGCGTCGATGCCTACCAATCACCATCATCCCCGCCCTGGCAATACTAATTCGTAGCCCAAACCGTTCACCGGATTCGTTAATTTTATTCAATATTGCCTGAAGGTCTTCGATGTTATTGGCTAGTATTGTGGTATCGTCTGCGTAACGAATATTATTCATTGGTATGCCGTTAATTTTGATACCTCGTGTCTCTTCTTCCAAAGCTAGTTGAAAGATTTTCTCAACATAAATATTGAATAAAATAGGGGACAAAATACACCCCTGTCGGACTCCCTTTAATATGCCAAAAGTGTCCGTTAACAGATCGGTATTAATGCGGACTTCTGCTGATTGGTTCCAATACAGTTCTTTTATTATTCTTATATCTTTATCGTCAATACCAATTTCCTGCAATCTCTCCAAAAGTGGCCCATGTCTAACATTGTCAAAGGCTTTTTGGTAATCAATAAAACAGATGAAAACATCCTGTCTTTGGTCATAGCACCCTTGCACAAGCAATCCCAAAGAAAATAGTGCTCCTCCAGTGCCAAGTCCCTTGATGAATCCGAACTGTGTATTGCCACTCACATCCTCGCACCCCCTGTACATCCCTGAATGAATGACCCTCAGAAACGCTTCAAGCGCGCGACCCACCAAACTGACAAGTCCGCAGTCCTCACAAAGTCCGGGAGTTGATTTCCTTGGTATTGCGACAAAGGCCGACCCCAGCCAATCCAATGGAATTTGCCCAGAGTCATACATCACACTAAAGAGACATGCAAGCCGTTCAACACCAACCAGCTTTAAAACTTCTGCATAAACCTGATCACGACCCGGAACCCCACCGCACCTCACTTTATCCACCGCGCGTCCGACCTCACACTCAAGGATTTTTGGACCACTCATATGTTCCGCACCGCTCCCATAACCATTTGTACGCCGGTCACTAAATAGGGCCCCGCGCAATTCAACCAGGTCAACTTCAGTTCCTCCGCATCCAACATCAGCCCTCCCTGTCCACTTCTCATGGATGGTAGAGCCGTTTTCCCCCTTATACCAGTTATTCCTTCCACCCCTCCACGAAAATCAAACGAATCGTGCAGTCTATGAAGTCCTTCTGCCCCATCGCACTGTTCCCTCTCCAGCCTCCCCTATTAATCTCTCAAGTCGACGCTCATCCATCAAGCCCAGTATCTCTCCCGTCATCCATGGCTTAATCCTTTCTCGTCTCTGCCGTCCCAAAACACCTCTAGCAGCTGCTTGCATATTTGTTTTGAGCGCATTCCAAATATCATTGGACGCACTTTGTTGGCTGGGTATATTTTCTCGGCAAAGCTTGTCTAATTCTGCCTTCATGTTATCTTGTATTAATGGGTGTCTCATGTCAAGAATACTCTATTTCTGTTTATTGCTCCCCACTGCTAGTAATTTACAACGAAACCAGAAGTCAGCAACCAGAGGATTATGGTCTGAGCCGATGTCCGCTCCTGGGTATGCGGCAACACGTGTTATGCTATTTTGGTATCTTCTGTTAATCATAATGTAGTCAATCTGATTACGCACAACGTTCCCTTGTTGATCTTGTGGAGATTTCCAAGTATAAAGCCTTCGAGGATGAAGTTTATAGAAGGTGTTCTTGATGACCAAATTTTCATCACGACAAAATTGAATTAGCATTTCACCTCGTTCGTTTCTATTACCCAGTCCATACATACCAGTCACACCATCCACAGTACCTTTGCCAACCTTTGCGTTTAAATCGCCCATCACTATGGTGATTTCTTGAGATTTTAATGACTTTTGGACTTCCTGAACTTGTTCATAAAACTGTTCAGCTTCGATGTCTGTTTTATCTGCTGTAGGCGCATATACTTGTACTACATTGATGTTAATTGGTTTGGAGCTTATTTGTATAAGTATAATTCTGTCTGAATATGCTATCACGTTTTTTATGGATTTGTCCAAGTCTCCCGATACAATAAAACCAACTCCATTTCTATGATCTGGCTCGTTGTTTCCAGAGTAATAAAATGTTGCTCCATTCTTCTTACACGATCCTGTACCTGGCCATCTTGTTTCTGTTATACCAAGAATGTCGATGTTCATCCGTGTCATTTCCTGAACCGCGTTATCAAGTTTTCCAGCTGCAAAGAGAGTTCGTGTATTCCAAGTTCCAATTCGCTTTTTTATCTTCATCATGTCAAGCCGGGGGATTCTTAGCACCCTCTGGTGATTTAACACCTGCCCGGGACTGAGGGCCATTGCTTTGAGGTTTCTTGCCATGATAAAGAGAATAGATGGACAATTGACGTCCTGGGGAATTTTGTTTGTTTGTGTTCGCCGTAGGTTCCCATTACTTTCGACGACATAGAATATAAATATTACAGAAGTTAAAATAGAAATAAAATATAATAATTATAAATTTTTATGATTGAAGTATAAACAAACTAGTATTATTTTTTTAAACCTAAGTAAAAAAATTAGGTACTAGCTGTGGCATATTTGAGATGATTTAATCTGAGATGGTATACAGAAACTTAAAGAATATGGTGGCTTTGTTGTCAAATGTTAAAATTATTAATATGGAGAAGGAAAAATAATTCGGGAAAGTTTAAAACAAAAATTTTAAAAAATTAGGATATATAGTAAAATTTTTTTAAGGCTGTGGAATTATAGTTAATGCAAACGCACAGGTCAAAAAATAATTAAATAAATATTTTATTAAATATTTTTTATATTTAAGTAAGAACTTGTAAAAGCTTTAATCTGTTTATGCGAATCGCATTTTGTCAGGTATTAGTTTGGGGCCGACTTCAAAAATTTTAATTTCATATAAAAATTTATAGTTATTTTTCACTTTTTAGCGCACTTTTAGAAGTCGGTTCAATTTTCTTTTATAAAAATTTTATCAATGTCAAGAGGAGTTTCAGAGGCAATAAAAATTTTTCGATATTGTTGTTTGCCTATATAATTTTTTTTCAAATAGTATTAAACGGCGAGAGTTACTTTAAGAATGTCCAGTAAGTAAACGTACATTAAAAAGATTGAATCCTACTAGATGGTCTTCTAGGAATGATTCATTAGACGCATTGGAATTACATTTTAAGAATATTTTAAATGCTGTAACAAAAATTTCGTTAAAAAGTAAAATTACGAAGAAAAATCCTACGCAATCGGACTTTAAAAAAATTTAATTTCTATTTCTTATCGTATTGTTTTCCAAAATTCTTTATTCTATAAACGTAGTTTCTAAAGTTCTTCAAAGTAAAAAGTGCAAATTGTGCAAACTTCCAATTTATTTGAAAATGGTTACGAAGAATTTTGTAAACTGCGTCACTAATACGATGAAATTCGATTTGAAGATTCGGTTTAGTAGCAAATTAAGGTATTAAAGCTTTTTTTATTACTGAAAAGCGACAAAACATTCCAAAAAAATTTTCACGCACTTGTTTCCGATACAAAATTCACAGGAAAAAAATTACATTTAATAATAATCTGGACATTTTTTCCTGGATACCTCATTTATAACCACCGCTACTGATACTGAATTTCACAAGCAGGGTGTGTTTTGTCGAAATCACACCAGCTCGTCAAATTTTTCCAATATGTGTACTGCACTATTAATATTTTTAACCCTTCCTGTAACTTCCGCTTCTGCTGAGCGATCATTTTCCAGAATAAACCTAATTAAAGAAATAGTCGGGAACGTTTATGTAGACTGGCTATTCTAAGCATAGGAAATGAATGCGTAAGAAATCAACTTTGATGAAGTAATCGACTTTTTTGCAAGCATTAAGAACCGCAAAAAGCCTTTCTAATATGTATTACGTTATAGGAAGTATCAGTTCTTAGTACATATTAGTACGCACTAGACCATGTCCAAAATGGGTGATTTATTGGGTATGGGGTTTGCATAACTTCGCGGCTCGTTTGGGTTCACTTTTTAACCGACTTCTAAAAGAAGGAGGTACTCAATTCGTCGACTATGTATTTTTTTATGTAAAGGGTGTTTTTTATAGAGGTATAAAACTTTAAGTTGGCAACACTTTTTTAACTGGCGGCCATTTTGTCAGCTGTCAGGTGATTTATGTTTAGTTTGGTTTGGCATTTCAACATGAATAGACTGACGCCTGAACAACGCTTCCAAATTGTGCAAATTTATTTTGAAAATTATGGTTCTGTTCGAAATACGTATCGCGCACTACGTCCATTTTACAGTCAACATAATCGTCCATCAGAGCAATTAATTCGATTAACTATGGAACGTTTTCGCACCACGTTTACTCTAAATGATAATACGCATCCACAGAGACGTGGTACAGTGCGTACAGGCGAAGTCATTGCTACTGTAGAGCGTAGCGTAAAGGAAGACCCGAATCAGTCTATCCGCCATCGTGCACAGGAATTGGGTATGTGTCCATTCACTTTATGGAAGATTTTGCTGAAAGATCTTGGTTTGCGTGCTTACAAAATCCAACTAGTGCAAGAATTGAAGCCACACGATCACCTAGCAAGGCGTAGATTCGGTGAATGGGCCCAAAACAAGATTGCCGTTGATCCCGATTTTCATAAGCGAATTTTGTTTAGCGATGAAGCTCACTTTTGTTTGAATGGATACGTCAATAAACAAAACTGCCGTATTTGGAGTGATGATAATCCTCGAGTGTATGTTGAGACACCGTTACATCCAGAAGAACTGACTATTTGGTGTGCTTTATGCGCTGGTGGAATCATTGGTCCGCACTTCTTTAAAAACGGTACTGGTCAGAACGTTACAGTCAATGGTGACCGCTATAGAGCCATGATTACTGACTTTTTCATTCATCAATTGAACAACCATGATGTGCAGGAGCTGTGGTTTCAACAAGACGGCGCAACATGTCACACAGCTCGTGCTATAATTGATTTATTGAAGGAAACGTTTGGTAACCGCATAGTTTCACGTTTCGGACCCGTGAATTGGCCTCCAAGATCGTGCGACTTAACGCCGCTAGACTATTTTCTGTGGGGATATGTGAAGTCGCTAGTCTACGCCGATAAGCCCGAAACGATTGATCACTTGGAGGACAACATTCGCCGCGTTATTGCCGATATACGGCCACAAATATTGGAAAAAGTCATCGAAAATTGGACCTCTAGATTAGACTACGTCCGAGCCAGCTGTGGCGGTCATATGCCAGAAGTCATATTTAAATTATAATGCCAGAAGATTATCTTTCGAATAAAGTAAATTTCATGTCAATTTAAAAAATTCATCTTTGTTTTATTTCATTTAAAAGTTCTATCCCTCTATAAAAAAAAACACCCTTTATATACACCGATTACTAGGGAACGGCTGCAAAATTGATATGGGGAAGTTTCTGGGATCACACATTACGAATCTGAAATTATTTTTTAAAAAATTAAATTTGGCGGAACCAAAAGATTTTAAATCTCTCGATTTTGTCTAAAATCAGTATTGGGGGATTTTTGTTAGTGTTAATTACGAATTTAAAATATTTTTTGAAAAACAATCTGGTGAATTCAATATGGCGTCCTAAAAATTTCATATTTTTCGTTTTTCTCAAAAAACTGATATAAGGGGTTCTTGAGGGTGTAAATTATGAATTTAATAGTATTCAATATGGCAGATCCAATATAGTGGGTTGAAAATTTTATCTTATTCGTATTTTTTCAGATTTGGTATTACGGGGTTTACGGGGTCGTATACTACGAATATGAAGTTAATTTTTTACAACTACTATATTGATAAGATACAATATGAGATACCGAAAATTTTACATTTTCAGATTTTGTCTAAAATTGATAATACGGGATTCTTGGGGCGTATCCAAACTCATTATGCAGTATAACATATATATCGTGCTAAGAAATTTACATCTCAAGTTCTTTAAATATCGATATTGGAAGGTATTGGGGCCAATGTTACCAATCTAAAATTAATTTGAAATTTAGGATAGTGGATTTACTGTGACAGACTAAATATTTGTTTGACACAATTTCACTGGTATTTGGAGAACTCTAAGAATCAAAGAATTTTTAGTGGTTCATTTTAGGGTGGTTTATAACTTTGAATAAAATGGGTACTTTTTTGCCACTGTGGAGTCATTGCGAGGTACACTAATCCCGATTAGTGCTTAGTTGAAATAATTTATGTATATCATAATGAATTCAAAATAGAAAAATAAAATTTTTTTTAAAAATTGAACCAACGTCCAAAAGTGCGCTAAAAAGTGAAAAATAATTATGAATTTTTATATGAAATTGAACTTTTTGAAGTCGGCGCTAAAGTATGTCTAAATGAAATAAATAACTACTAATACATACAAATTATGCTAAGAAAGCAATTACAAATAAAGTATTTTTAATTTGTTTATTCGAATCACATTTTGTCAGGTATTAGTTTGGTGCCGACTTCAAAAATTTCAATTTCATATAAAAATTTATAGTTATTTTTCACTTTTTAGCGCACTTTTAGAAGTCGGTTCAATTTTTTTTATAAAAATTTTATTTTATACTTTTTATAATTAAAAAATATAAAATGTCTAACTTGACTTATTGTTGTCATTATGCGACCATAAATATTACAGAAGTTAAAATAGAAATAAAATATAATAATTATAAATTTTTATGATTGAAGTATAAACAAATTAGTATTATTTTTTTAAACCTAAGTAAAAAAAAATAGGTACTAGCTGTGGCATATTTGAGATGATTTAATCTGAGATGGTATACAGAAACTTAAAGAATAGTGCGGCTTTGTTGTCAAGTGTTAAAATTATTAATATGGAGAAGGAAAAATAATTTTCCAGACTGAACCTAATTAAAGAAATAGTCAGGAACATTTAAGTAGTCTGGCTATTCTAAGCATAGAAAATGAATGCGTAAAAAAATCAACGAGTAATCAACGTTTTTGTAAGCATTAAGAACAGCAAAAAGCATTTTTAATATGTATTACATTATAGGAAATGTCAGTTTTTAGTACATATTAGTACGCACTAGACCATGTTCAAAATGAGTGATTTATTGGGTATGGGGTTTGCATGACTTCACGGCTCGTTTGGGTTCATTTTTTAACCGACTTCTAATAAAAGGAGGTACTCAATTCGTGGACCATGTATTTTTTTTTATGTATGTACACCGATTACAACGGAACGGCTGCAAAATTGATACGGGGAAGTTTTTGGGATCACACATTACGAATCTAAATTTATTTTTAAAAAAATTAAATATGGCGGATCCAAGATGGCGGATAAAAGATCTTAAATCTCTCGATTTTGTCTAAAATCAGTATTGGGGGATTTTTGTTGGTGTTAATTACGAATTTAAAATATTTTTTGAAAAACAATCTGGTGAATTCAATATGGCGTCCTAAAAATTTTATATTTTTCGTTTTTCTCCAAAACTGATATAAGGGGTTCTTGAGGGTGTAAATTATGAATTTAAAAGTATTTTTTCAGGATTCAATATGGCGAATCCAATATAGCAGACTAAAAATTTTACATTTTTCGATTTTGTTGAAAGATGGAACTGAATCGTTTTTGAGGAAGTAAATAGCGAATATAAAATTATTTTAAGAAAATCTAATATGTCGACGGTCTAGAAATTTTAGATTTCCGGATTTCATCCAAAATTGGTACCAGGGGGCTGTGAAGGGTTTAGATTTAGATTGGATTAAGACGTTAAAATTATTCTTTTAAAATTCAATATGACAGATCCAATATGGTGGTTGAAAATTTAACTTTATTCGTATTTTTTCAGATTTGGTATTACGGGGTTTTCAGGGTCGTGTACTACGAATATGAAGTTAATTTTTTACAACTATTAGATTGATAAGATACGATATGAGAGATTGAAAATTTTACATTTTCAGATTTTGTCTAAAATTGATAATGCGGGATTTTTGGGGCGTATCCAACCTCAATATGCAGTATAACATATATATCGCGCTAAGAAATTTACGTCTCAAGTTCTTTAAATATCGATATTGGAAGATATTGGGGCCAATGTTACCCATCTAAAATTAATTTGAAATTTAGGATAGTGGATTTAATGTGACAGACTAAATATTTGTTTGACACAATTTCACTGGTATTTGGAGAACTCTAAGAATCAAAGAATTTTTAGTGGTTCATTTTAGGGTGGTTTATAACTTTGTATAAAATGGGTACTTTTTTGCCACTGTGGAGTCATTGCGAGGTACACTAATCTCGATTAGTGCTTAGTTGAAATAATTTATGTATATCATAATGAATTCAAAATAGAAAAATAAAATTTTTTTTTAAAAATTGAACCGACGTCCAAAAGTGCGCTAAAAAGTGAAAAATAACTATGAATTTTTATATGCAATTGAACTTTTTGAAGTCGGCGCTAAAGTATGTCTAAATGAAATAAATAACTACTAATATATACAAATTATGCTAAGAAAGCAATTACAAATAAAGTATTTTTAATTTGTTTATTCGAATCACATTTTGTCAGGTATTAGCTTGGCGCCGACTTCAAAAATTTCAATTTCATATAAAAATTTACAGTTATTTTTCACTTTTTAGCGCACTTTTAGAAGTCGGTTCAATTTTTTTTATAAAAATTTTATTGTATACTTTTTATAATTAAAAAATATGAAATGCCTAACTTGACTTATTGTTGTCATTATGCGAACATAAATATTACAGAAGTTAAAATAGAAATAAAATATAATAATTATAAATTTTTATGATTGAAGTATAAACAAATTAGTATTATTTTTTAAACCTAAGTAAAAAAAGTTTTAGCTGTGGCATATTTGAGATGATTTAATCTGAGATGGTATACAGAAACTTAAAGAATAGTGTAGCTTTGTTGTCAAATGTTAAAATTGTTAATATGGAGAAAGAAAAATTATTCGGAAAAGTTTAAAACAAAAAAAAAAATTTGAAAAAATTAGGAAATATAGTAAAAATTTTTAAGGCTGAGGAATTATAGTTAATGCAAACGCACAGTTCAAAAAGTAATAATTAAATAAATAGTAGTTTATTAAATATTTTTTATATTTAAGTAAGAAGTTGTAAAAGCTCTCGGAACATACAAAAAAGCGTCATCCTATGGGACCCCACAAATCCCCGGTATTTCACACTGACCTGCTATATAATAGCTACGCTCCTCAAAAATTTAGAGAAACAAACTAAAAAATAACGAAAAACTTACCAGAAGGACCTCCAATAAAATAAAATGCAGAACCAACAAATGGTAAAGCAAATGGTCCTGGCAACTGACTAGTACTCCTATACAAGTTTCTTCTTTTCCATAAAAACGGCAGGTACCATACTAGAAATATAATGGTTACTAGTGCTACTAATTTTAAGAGTTGCTGCTGAGTTTCATTAGATGGTATAACCTCCATTTGTTTGAAAACGGTATATTATCTAAAATATCATCAAAATTTGTTTCTCAATAAAAAAGAAACTATTCTGTAGCGACGTTATATATACTCTTTACAATCTTACAAAAAAAATAATTCTATGACGTTTGAAAAACAAAATTTATGTTCACCTTGAGACAAAAGTACTGGAATAATTACACAAAATTAACCTCACGAGCTTTTTTTTATGATACATAAAAAAAATGTTACGGGTTATTAGTAATTTAGAGTCTGGTACCGAAATAGAATCACATTGGTGTGCATGTAACAGCCGACTTTCTCAATAATGACACTTACCATCGATTGTTTGAAGGTTGTAGACAATGTTGAAGATTGACTAAAATGTGGTTGTCGGACTTGCATTGACTTTATTTTTATTTATTTTTACGACGTTTCGATTAGGATGTATCTCTAATCGTTATCAAGTATGAACTGAATGTTTTGTCTTAAGACTACGAGCTTATATAGGGACTGTGTCCACTGAAGCGCAAAGTTTCGCTTCACTGTACACAGCTCAATGATTTGATGTTACAAAGTAGTGGTTGCCAAAGATTAGGTATCTCAACACTCGGTTTACTGAAGATTCCATTATTTCTTTTAATGTAAGCTGCTTCTATAAATTTTCTTTTTTTCATGTTGGGTTCCATATAATTTGCCGCAGCCTCAGACCATTTTATATGGTGTTGTTTATCCCAGGCGTGTTCTGCAATACCTGATCTCAACGTTTCTCCTTTTTGTGTATGAGTTTTATGATCCTTAATTCTCACTTCTAGTGGTCGTTTGGTTTCTCCAATATACATTTCACCACACTCACCTGGAACTTTGTAAACACATTCTTTCTTATCGGTACTTTTTGGTTTTGTTTTTGTTAAATGAGCTCTAAGTGTATTTCCTGATTTGAAGGCTGTTTTTATATTATAACTACTAGTAATTCGTCTTATTTTCTCCGAAGTTTCCTTAATTTACGGAATTGTGAAGAAGGAATGTGTTTCTTGCTATCCAGTGTTTGTTGTTCTAAAGTTATTTATAACATCGTCAATTAGTTTCACAGGATAACCATTCTGTTGTAAATCGGATTTAATATTTGCTACCTCTTTTTCCAATGAATCGGCATTATTGCATATACATATAGCGCGATTATAGAGGTTGCGTATAATTCCCCGTTTTGTTACACAGAATGATTGGAACTATGATTAAGATATTGTCCAGTATATGTTGCCTTTCTATATACTGAAATTTTCATAGATTCGTTTGAGCGATTCACCATGACATCTAGGAAAGGCAATTGATCATTTACCTCTTTTTCCATGGTAAACTTAATTGTAGGTCGAATGTTATTTAGATGTTTCAAGAAATCATTAAGTTCTTGATCATTGCCCTTCCATACGATGAAGGTATCATCGATATATCTCAACCAGACTTTCAGTTTTACCGTTGCCGTTTCTATGGCATGAGTTTCGAACGATTCCATACATATATTAGCGACGACTGGAGAGAGTGAAGAACCCATCGGAAGCCCGTTGTCCTTTACTTGAAAGTAAGCACTACGCAGGTAACACTCCAAAAGATCCATCACCCCGTCCAGTGGTAACGTGGTTCGATCTGATAAAGTCGTATCATTTGAAAGTCTAGTTTTGATTATGTCTAGTGATTCCCCCAATGGTACATTAGTATACAGACTTCCCACATCAAAGCGTATTAGTCTGTCGTCTGGCTCTGGCGAAAAGCCCTTCTTCTGGATGAAGCTAAACAACGCCACCAAGAAATCACAGCCGAATATTTGTCAGATGGTTATGAGCCAATTTTCCAGAGAATAGACAACATATGCAACAAGTTGAAAGAAAATATGGCGAGGAAACACCGACATAAACTAGAAAAACTAAAATCACTTCAATAACCGACTCTACCTGAAACACCGTCAAGAAAAACCATCATAAACTTATCTTCAAGAATACTTTCAACAGCAGAAGAACAACTACTAAGTAAGGGGCTTAATTTCGCAGTAACACCAAAAAGCATGCCTATTTTAGACATTAGAAGCTTTGCAGAATCTATCCAAGTCGACGAAAACCATTCCGACGAGTTTAGGTGGAAAACAAAATCAACTTCAGAAGACAAGAAAAATCCAATTCAAAATCTCTCCAAACTAGAAGCATCAGCTTTAAAAGAACTTCGTAAGGATGAATCCATAAAGATTTTACCAGCGGACAAGGGAAATGCAACGGTGATAATGGACATCGTAACGTACGGCCAAAAAATCGGAATGGAATGGAAAAAGAAAAATATAGACAATTACCTCGTGACCCCACTAAATCTATAGAGTCAAAAATCTACAGAACACTAAGGAAATACCAAGACCATATACCTCACAACCTACGATCGGCGCTCACACCACACTACAGTAAGCCACCATATCTTCACGGACTACCAAAAATTCATAAAACGAACAAACCATTGAGGCCAATAACCAGCTTCAGAGGATCCCCAACAAATGCACTGGCGAAGTTTCTTTTAAAAATCATACAATCTTTAGATGGTAAGACGAACACATATGTAAAAAATTGCACACATTTCGTGAAGATTATTAGTAGCATCAATCTAGATCCAGACGACAGACTAATAAGCTTTGATGTGGAAAGTCTGTATACTAATGTACCATTAGGGGAATCACTAGACATAATCAAAACTAAACTTTCAAATAATACTACTTTAACAGATCGAACCACGTTACCACTGGAGGAGTGATGGATCTTATGAAGTGTTGCCTGCGTAGTTCTTACTTTCAAGTAAAAGACAGGTTCTACGCTCAGGACGACGGGCTTCCGATGTGTTCTTCACTCTCTCCAGTCGTCGCCAATATATATATGGAATAATTTGGAACTCATGCTATAGAAACGGCAACAGTAAAACCGAAAGTCTGGTTGAGATATGTCGATGGTACCTTCATCGTATGGAAGGGCAATGATCAAGAACTTAATGATTTCTTGAAACATCTAAATAACATTCGACCTACAATTAAGAAAAAGAGGTAAATGACCAATTGTCTTTCCTAGATGTCATGGTGAATCGCTCAAACGAAACTATTAAAACTTCAGTATACAGAAAGCCAACACATACTGGACAATATCTTAATCATAGTTCCAATCATTCTGTTGAAAAAAAACGGGGAATGACATGCAACCTCTATAATCGCGCTATCTCTATATGCAATAATGCAGGTTCATTGGAAAAAGAGGTAGCAAATATTAAATCCGATTTACAACAGAATGGTTATCCTTTGAAACTAATTGACGATGTTATAAATAACTTTAGAACAACAAACACTGGACAGCAAGAAACACATTCCTTCTTCACAATTCCGTACATTAAGGGAACTTCGGAGAAAATAAGATGAATTGCCAGTAGTTATAATACAGGGTGTCTCAAAAGAAAGTACATATTTGTTTTGCTTATTGCGTGAACGCAACTATTCCGAGCGGCGCGGGGGGTATGTCAATCGATAGTCTGGCTCTTGGGAATTTAGTCGCTATGGAGCGTTTCTCGGGAGCGGACCGTGCTTTGTGCGTACGTGAGTTTTACAAAAACGGTAATTCGGCGACTGTAGCGCGTAGAAAAATCTGCAATTTTCGACATATTCGTCACTTAAATGATGCGTCAAGCGCTCGGCTTATTGGAAAATGGGTCCAGAAGTTTGAAGAGACCGGTTCAACACTAGATAAACCAAAATCCGGACGTCCGAGGTCTTCGAGAATGATCGAAAACGTAGAGAGCGTTACTCAGTCTGTTCGTGACGACCCAAACGTTTCGATTCGTAAGCGTGCTGTTGCTTTAAATGTGCATAGGTCATCATTATTCCGCATTTTACACAAAGATTTAAAGCTGAACCCCTATAAAATTCAGTTGGTGCAAGAATTGAAGCCTCAGGATGCTGGTCAGAGGCTTGACTTCGTAAACCAGATGACTGAACGCTTTTCAACGTTTACCAAATTCTTCTTTTCGGATGAAGCCCATTTTCATCTTAATGGTAATGTAAACAAGCAAAATTGCCGCAATTGGAGTGCAAACAATCCAAAACACAAACATCAGAAACCTCTACATTCGCCGAAAGAGACTGTATGGGCTTCGATGTCGGCGCGAGGAATTATCGGCCCGTACTTTTTTGAAGATGAAAGGGAACGCATAGTAACAGTGACTTCAGAGCGATATGTGGAGATGTTAGACGACTTCTTCGTGCCTGAACTGCAAAATTTTCCTGGCTATAACCAAAGAACATGGTTCCAGCAAGACGGAGCAACTTCACACACGTCCAACATGTCTCTGCCGCGAGTGCGTGAAATTTTTCCTGGCAAATTGATTTCAAAGAAAGGTGACATAAGTTGGCCTCCACGCAGTCCTGATTTATCACCTATGGACTTTTTCCTATGGGGTTATGTCAAATCAAAAGTTTACGCCAACAAACCGACTTCCCTGGCACAATTAAAAGAAAATATCCGCAACGAAATGGCAGACATCACGGAGAATACCTGCCGAGCCGTCATAGGCAATTTTAGTTCTCGATTAAATGAATGCCGTGAGCGCAACGGATTACATTTGGACGATATCATTTTTAAAAAATAAATTCCCAAACAATGTATTTTAATATGTAATAAACATTTTTTCAATAAAGTCCTGACTTTTTTTTAAATCTATTTTTTAAATGTGAACTTTCTTTTGAGACACCCTGTATAAAAACAGCCTTTAAATCAGGAAATACACTTAGAACTCATCTAAGAAAAACAAAACCAAAAAGTACCGATAAGAAAGAATGTGTTTACAAAGCTCCATGTGAGTGGGGTGAAATGTATATTGGAGAAACCAAACGACCACTAGAAGTTAGAATTAAGGATCATAAAACTTACACAAAAAGGGGAAACGTCGATATCGGGTATTGCAGAACACGCCTGGGATAAACAACACCATATAAAATGGTCTGAGGCTGCGGCAATACAAATGGAACCCTACATGAAAAAAAGAAAATTTATAGAAGCAGCTTACATTAAAAACAATAATGGAATCTTCAATAAACCGAGTGTTGAGATATCTAATCTTTGGCAACCACTACTTTGTAACATGAAATCATTGAGGTGTGTACAGTGAAGCCAAACTTTGCGCTTCAGTGGACACAGTCCCTATATAAGCTCGTAGTCTTAAGACAAAACATTCAGTTTATACTTGAGAACGATTAGAGATATAACCTAATCGAAACGTCGTGAAAATAAATATATGCAAGTCCGACAACCATATTTTAGTCACTTAACGCAATTATAAATAATGATTCTACGAGACGAAATAAAATTTTCACTCTGGTCTCTAACTAGTAGCGTTTTGACAGCATTTATTCTTGACATCGGGACGAGAATAAAGGAATCCGGATGAGACTCGAATCTTATTTTTAGTAAATGACTTTTAATTCCAATTTTAACCCAGCTACCTAGATTATGGATTGCTAGTGAGTCGTTTAGAAAGTCCAATCCTTCCAAACACTTCAACTTATAACATCATTTATACAGGATGTTCAATTTTCGACACTTTTGCAGGTTATATCTATTAATATTAAGGATATAAATTTTCACAGATCTATACCACTTTTTAACCGACTTCTAAAAGAAGGAGGTTCTCAATTCGTCGAGTATGTATTTTTTTTTATATACAGGGTGAGTCAACGATTGGATGAAGTAGGTTTGTGCCTTTTCGGTGAAATTAACAAAGAAACTATATTTATTGTTTGATACAGTTTATTTTTACGCAAATTTTAAAAATATTTAGGACTCTACAGCATAAAGTTGTATTTTTTTAAATAGAACACCCTATATACGAATCGTATTTTCGATTTAGCTTATAATTTTAAATCTTTTTTATTTACTATAACAAAACTTTATAGTTTCTGAGATAATTAAGTTTAAAGAAAAAAGTCACATTTTCAAGCATCAATTCAATCCTAAATAACGTTTTCAATTTTGTGACAAATATATTCAAACTTGGAATTTAGCAAGGCCAAGGACAAGTTAACATAATTTTTACCTAATATTTGCAATAAAAGCTACAGGGTGTTGAACACATCGGCTCAAATTTGAACAAGTTTAAATGAATAAATATCTTTTTTTTTTTAAATGGTACACCCTGTATATTTTCATGTTATTTAATAGAGTATTAAAAACCCTAAAAGTTTTGCTCAATATATCCTATACCTATTTATAATAGTTTTTGAGATATTTCAGTTTTTCTTATTTTCCATACTTTTTTACAGAAATAGTCTTTATTATCATAGTAGCCATGTAAAATAATAAAAAGAAACTACAGAAACAAATAGAATGTGGTTAAATATGATGAAATACATTATTCGTTATATTACAACGGCAATAGTTTAATTAAACATAATGTAAAATAATTAACACAACAATAACGACAAGGCAAATACATATTTACTTTTATACTAAATTGAAACAAAAAAATTACCTATTAAATACTGAGATTAATTATTTCTTTTTAATAAGTGTTCGAATAAACGACCCTCCTGTGCAATGCACAAATTTAGTCTTTTTTGCAGATTTTCTCGGACCCTGGACAAAATTAGTGACGTTATTGTTCTACAGGTATCCCTAATCCTGTTTCGCATATCTTCCACTGTTGTTGGTGGATTAACATACACCTTATTTTTAATATAACCCCATAGGAAGAAATCTAATGGGGTGATGTCGCAAGACCTTGGTGGCCACTCAATGAAACCCCCACGTCCAATCCATTTTTGCGGATATCGTTGGTCCAAAAACGCACGAACTTCACGATGGTAATGCGGAGGCGCACCATCGTGCTGGAACCACATACTGTCGAGCTCATCCCTATCGAGACCTTGAAGCAGTTGGGGTAGTTCTTCTTGTAGAAAGTTCAGGTAACTATGGCCATTTAGTGGTTCATTAAAAAAGTGGGGTCCAATAATTCGATTATGATGAATACCACACCAAACATTTAATGACCAGTGGTTTTGATGTTGCACCTCTCTAATCCAAAATGGGTTTTCTGTGGCATAATAATGCATGTTGCGTCTATTTACGGCACCGTTACTTCTAAAAGTAGCTTCATCACTAAATATTACCTTGCATAATAAATTTGGATTTAATTGAATCTCCGCATTTATTGTACGACAAAAGTTTACACGACTTTCAATATCCTGTCCATGCAATTCTTGGTGTAATTCCATGTGATATGGATGATACCTATATTTCTTGGTAGTATGATTAGCGGTGGATTGTGATGTTTCACATAATGCTGCTAACTGACGGCTACCAATATAAGGATTTTCCTGAACATTTAACAATACTTGTAGTTCTTTTTCTTCATTAGTTACTGGTTTGTTGACCACTTTACGTTTTGGATAATCAACAGTACCAGAAGAATCAAATCTTTGCATTAAGTTTTAAAAAGTATGAGTATTAGGCTGGCGTCGATCAGGATACTTCATTTTGTAAATTCTTTGAGCAAGAAGGCAATTTTTTTGAGCCTCTCCTATTGTATAAATCATATCTATTAACTCATTCTTTGGAAAATTCATTTTACAATATAAGATGAATGCAAAAAAAAACCAAACTACACTACATAAAAACCAAAAGAAGCGATTGCGGTTATAAATTTGACATACAGAAAAATGTTCTTTTACATTGTTTTTGCCATGGCTACTTTGATAATGAAGACTATTTCTGTAAAAAAGTATGGAAAATAAGAAAAACTGAAATATCTCAAAAACTATTATAAATAGGTATAGGATATATTGAACAAAACTTTTAGGGTTTTTATTACTCTATTAAATAACATGAAAATATACAGGGTGTACCATTTAAAAAAAAAGATATTTATTCATTTAAACTTGTTCAAATTTGAGCCGATGTGTTCAACACCCTGTAGCTTTTATTGCAAATATTAGGTAAAAATTATGTTAACTTGTCCTTGGCCTTGCTAAATTCCAAATTTGAATAAATTTGTCACAAAATTGAAAACGTTATTTAGGATTGAATTGATGCTTGAAAATGTGACTTTTTTTCTTTAAACTTAATTATCTCAGAAACTATAAAGTTTTGTTATAGTAAACCCTTAATAAAAAAGATTTAAAATTATAAGCTAAATCGAAAATACGATTCGTATATAGGGTGTTCTATTTAAAAAAATACAACTTTATGCTGTCCTAGTTTTTTGGCTCACCCTGTAGAGTCCTAAATATTTTTAAAATCTGCGTAAAAATAAACTGTATCAAACAATAAATATAGTTTCTTTGTTAATTTCACCGAAAAGGCACAAACCTACTTCATCCAATCGTTGACTCACCCTGTATGTACAACGATTACTCCAGAACGACGGCACCGATTTGAATGAAATTTTTTACTTTATGTTCAGAAAGTTGCTGCGATGGTCCCATATTTTTTTGGACGAAATTGGTGGAGTAATATCCAAGATGGCGCTGACAATATGGCGGCCAAAAAAATTAATTTCGTTTGATTTTCTCCAAAATTGGTATGGGGGAATTTTTGGAATCGTACACAACGAAACTGAAATTATTTTTAAAAAATTCAATATGGGGGATGAAAAAATCAATTTTGTCCGATTTTCTTCAAAATTGGTATGGGGGAGATTTCGGGGTCGCACATAACGAATCTGAAATTATTTTTAAAAAATTCGATATGGTGGATCGAAGATGGCGGATTAAATATTCTACATTTCCCGATTTTGTCTAAAATCAGTATTGGGGTATTTTTGTTAGTGTTAATTATGAATTTAAAATATTTTTTGAAAAACTCAATCTGGCAAATTTAATATGGTATCCTAAAAATTTTACATTTTTCGATTTTCTCTAAAACTGATATAGGGGGTTCTTGAAGGTGTAAATTATGACTTTAAAAGTTTTTTTTTGTAGGATTCAATATGGAAAATCCAAGATAGAGGACTAAAAATTTTATATTTTCGATTTTGTTCAAAGGTGGGACTGAATCGTTTTTGAGAATGTCAATAGCGAATATAAGTCTAGAAATTTTAAATTTCCTGATTTCGTCCAAAATTGGTACTAGGGAGCTTTGAAGGGTTTAGATTTAGATTAGATTAAGACTTAAAATAATTTTTTTGAAATTCAATATAGCGGATGCAATATGGTGGGTTGAAAATTTTACCTTATTCGCATTTTCTCAGATTTAGTATTAGATTAGGTTTAAGATAATAAATTTACTATGACGGACTAATATTTGTTTGACACAATTGTACTGGTAGTTAGAGAACTCTAAGAACAAAATAATTTTTAGTGGTTCATTTTAGGGTGATTTACAACTTTGGATAAATAGGTACTTTTTTGCCACCTTGGAGTCATTTTCAGGTACACTAATCTCGATTAGTATTTAGTTCAAATAATTTGTGGATATCCTAATGAATTCTAAAACTAAAAATAGAAAAATATAATTTTTATAAAAAAATTGAGCCGACTTCTAAAAGTGCGCTAAAAAGTGAAAAATACCTATAAATGTTTATATGAAATTGAACTTTTTGAAGTCGGCGCTAAATTATTTGTAAATTTGTAAAATATATATATATATATATATATACATATATATATATATATATATATATATATATATATATATATATATATAAATTATGGTAAGAAAGCAATTACAAATAAAGTATTTTTAATCTGGTTATGCGAATCACATTTTGTCAGGTATTAGTTTGACGTCGACTCAATAAGTTCAATTTGATATAAAAATTTATAGCTATTTTTCACTTTTTAGCGCACGTTTAGAAGAAGAAAATTTTATTTACTAGTTTATTTTTAGAAACTCCGAAACAAGAAAACTTAAGTGACTTATGGTATTCGTGAAAAAATATTTTGAAACAATTTCATTAAATTTCGTAATTTTTACAATAAAATTACGTGCGCAAATATATGATTTACCCTAATAAAAAATAAGGGATGATATCCTTGGGGGTGAAAATACCATAGTTTAATATCATTTCGAATGAAAAATAATTTTCATTTTGTTTTGTAGAGTTATCTTAATTAGAACTTGAGATATTAAAAAAAAAGTCTTTGAGGTGACTCACCCTCTTTTACTAGCTTATTTTTGGAAACAGCGAAAGATGTCAACTTGAGTTAATTGTAATATTCGTAAAAAAAAAGATTTCCAAACAATCTTATTAAATTTCGTAATTTTTAGAATTAAATTACCTGCGCGATTAGATGGTTTACCCTTACAAAAATAAAGGATGATATTCTTGAGGATGAAAATACCTTCAACATCATTTCAAATAACAAGTAATTTTTTTGTAAAGATATTTCAATTAGAACTAGAAATTTAAGAAAAAAGTATTTAGGGGTGGCTCACCCTCTTTTAATAGTTATTTTTAGAAACCCCGAAACCCGTCAACTTGAGTTACTTATGATATTCGTAAAAAAAATATTTTCAAACAATTATATTAAATTTCGTAATTTTTAGAATTAATTACGTGCGCGAATAGATGGTTTACCCTTATAAAAATAAGGGATGATATCATTGGGGTGAAAAAATCATAGTTTCACACAGGGGCGGATACAGCCTCTCTCTTTGGAGGGGGGGGGCGGTGATATCACAAAAGTACAATATGGCATGCGACGAGGGGGGGGGGGGGTGGCGAGCCACCAGCAACATTCCCATTTCTAGTGTAAAAGGCAGGATCGGGCCTATCTTTCTGAAATTGAAACTCTTGGAATGGGGGGGGGCGATCACAAGAAAAAACAAGTTGTCAACAGGGTTGGAGGATGCGAGCAGCATACACAAACTTAGGGGAGGGGGAGAAGTGCCAGCAGCATACACATTCCTAATATAAAAGGCAGAATCGGTTCTATTTTTATGAACTCAAAGCTCATGAGAAGGGGAGGGGCGATCGCAAGCATACCCATTCCTATACTCTATTCAAGAACTAGACCGAGTAATAAAACTGTTACCGAAACCTCCAACGTACCTGCTCCAGTGCCGTAGGTAACTGAGGACTGCCGTAAATCTAATTATATTTAATTATATTTAAATATTATAAGCTATAAATTTACTGCAACAATAACATTTCTGATAGTTCAATTTAATTTCTGTCACTGAGCAAAATACACCTTACAGTGTGTCCTTAGTGATTTATCTTGTTTGTGCTTGTTTTTATATTTTATTTGAGATTAGTGAGATACCCCAAAGATATGGATTCCACATCTATATTTATTCCAAAATCGTTAAACCAGGGCATTTTTTCGTCAACGAAAAACTTATTACGATGAATGTTTATGATGCCTTAAGATATCAATATCTAGATAATAATGTTAAAAGTTCTGTTGAGATGTGTTCCAACATGACAAGAGATGGAAAATCTACTATGTACCGAATACTGAAGGAGAGAAAAACGACTGGAATTGTTAGTACTCCCAGGTCACATTCAATCACAGGCAGACGAAAAATCTGAGAGATGTAAACTACAACAAAAGGAGTTGTATATACATCTTATTATGAGAAGCAGATCCCAACCGTCGACAAAATTCTCACTAAAATCAATGAAGATAGGAATTTACCTAAAATTAAAAGAACTGAGCTCTGGAAATTGCTCAGAGAACTTAATTTTTGCTGGGAAAAACTAGATAGGAAATCTGTTCGTATAGATCGTCCGGAAAATGCCCGTTGGAGAAGAAAATATCTCTCTCAAGCAAAAGGCAGAGTTGCTAGAAATAACACAACTTACAAAATTAGTAATTTAACTGAACTTTTGAAAGATTTTTTTGAATAAAGTTACTGTTGAAAATTGGGAAAAATCCATATAATAAAAGAATAAAAGAAAATGTGGATACTCGATCTCATGCTCGGTGAGATAGAGGAACCAATTGTAATTAATTTGAGCGAAGATAGATTTCCTGACTGACTGCTAATTATATACGTAATGTTTACCAAGGTAAACACAATTTATTATTTAAATTTTCTGTAACATATAAAAATTATTATTGAATCCCTTTTTAGTGTTTAATCGTAATTCTTCAGATGGTTTAAGAAATAAATAAACTGAAACATCAAATATCCTAAAATGTTTTTAATTAATAATAAAATGACCGATAGCCCCAAATTTATTTTTTATATATATGTTTAACTTCTTGTATTTTTGACAATGGGTATTTTGTAAGTATTTAAATTATAACTATAATACAAATTTTTTGAGAGAAAAAGGTTAAGTTTTAGTCTGAATGTGCCTAAAACGGTTTCTATGCCAAAATTGAAAATAAAAATACAGTTGTGATTTGTGTTAAATATGTCAAAATTATCTATATTTTCTAATGTATGTGAATTATTAAGAAATCATAAGAAATAAAATAATATTACAATAACTTTTTATTTTATTTTAGGTTTATTACCGAAATAATATTCTATGCTATAAATACTTAGTGATAAAATAAACCTCCTTCCGACGCCTATGATAAGGATTAAAATCCTTTTTAACACTTCACACTTCCAAATATCTATTGTTATCCAACCCAAATAGTCCATTATTATAGACTGGTATTTCTGATTATAAAATTTCTAACTCATTCTTATGAAAAATATGTGTGTGTCTAACAGATTTTGCAAAGACACCGGACTAAATAATACAGGTAGTTTGCAAAGAAAAAAAAGGGTAAAAAATGATTTATTACTCTCTCTAGTTCTGGAATAAACTATAGTATAAGAGACAAAATCGAGAAAATTTTCAGGTACCTTCTTTGTTAGAGTAATATTTCGATAAAACAGCTTAAGTATGATGTTGTCGATTGTATGTTACATAATTAAGTTTAGTCATTTATGATCTTTAACATTTTTAATTTATAGTCGGTCGTTTAAAGGTCATTTTTTTGTTCAGAATTTGCGTATATTATGAGATGTCAGTACTTAAAATTTTTGAAGTAACTATTTTATGGCATATTCCATTTAAATCGATCATCATTGTATTTATTCCATTTTTTTTTAATTTAAATTAGATATTTAAAATTATAATTCGTTTCAGTCCAAAAAAGTGGACCCAGTCTTATTTTTGTTAGACGGACACAAAAGTCACACACAAAATATAGCTTTGATTAATAAGGCTAGAGAAAACGGAGTTGTAATTTTGAGTTTTTTTTTTATATTCCCGGGTCCGTCCTAAAGTCGGATGCACTGCGACCAGAGTAGGCCTATTGTGCTCACCCTAGACATTAGAGCCACTCTGTTAACCTAGCCCCCTGGCTCAATCTGTACAGTCCTGCTAAGGAGTAAGTAAGTATTTCTCTCGGTTCCAATCTTACTGACCCGAAAGTTTGTTGTCTAAATCTCACCAGTGACTCACAGTCACATATGATATGCTTCACCGTTTCCTCAGCTTGTCCACATAGTCTGCAGCCGAGGTTTCCGTTATATAGATTCATTCTATTCAGATGTACTTTGACGGCCATGTGTCCCGCGCACCCCAAAGGCCGGTTCTGGACCAATGTATTGAGATGCTGACCCTGCTCTAGCCAGCTCGTCAGCTTTTTCATTTCCATGTATGCCTTCGTGTCCTGGTACCCACTTTAACATAACTCTGTTGTCTTTTGCCAGAATTTCCAACTCACTCTAACATCCCCAAACCAGCCTCGATGATACCTTTTGGCCCTTAGGGCTGCCTGGCTGTCAGAGTAAATGAGGATTTGCTTCCCTTTATAAGTTCTCCTGTTTATCTCGTCTGCGCACCGTAAGATTGCGTATATTTCTGCCTGGAATACTGTTGGGTATTTCCCAAGGGGAAGAGTTAGTTCCTTCCTCGGTTGTAACCCATATATCCCAGCTCCAGTACCCTCACTAGTTTTTGAACCGTCAGTGTACCAGATACTTGCACCCGAGAATGTTTCCGGTCTTTCTCTTTTACTTGCTATTCGATCCTCTATTGTGACTTCAAACGGTATATTATAACAGTAGCTCGAGTCCATATGGTCCGTGTCCATTTCCAACTCAGGGCTCCTGATTTTTTTACATATGTTTTTATGTCCTGACATCGTCATTTGCGATTTTACTGTTGAATGATTTAGTCGGTGGAGTCCCATTCTTACCTCTGCCTGAGTCACTATGTGTAGCGGAGGCAGATCCAGAATACACTCCATTGCCGAAGTGGGGGTTGGTCTCTGCATTACCTTGGGCCACCAGACCAAGGCTGCGTAAGTGATGGCTGGTCTCACAACACTGGTGTATAACCAATGTACCATTTTCGGTGAGAGACCCCATGTTTTCCCACATAATCTTCTAACAGTCATAAGAGTTGTTTCCGATTTTCTGGTTATGTTTTCCACTTGTTTGTTCCAGGTCAGCCTGGAGTCTAAAATCGCCCCCAGATATTTTACTTCTCTGGCAAGTGGTATTATGTTTCCTTAAAGGATGATGGGACCAAGATCCTCTTTCCTTCTCCGTTTTGTAAAGGGGATTAGGACAGTCTTTTGGGGACTTATATTGAGTCCCTCCTGCCTTACCCATCTTTCTACAACTTTAAGAGCCCTCTGCATTCTCTCTCTTACTGTTGTATTAAATTTGCCTTGGGTTAAGATTACCAAGTCATCTGCATATTCCAGTACAGAGTGACCCTCCCCACTCAGGGTTCGTGGAAGCCCATCCATTACTAGATTCCAAAGCAGTGGGGAGAGGACCCCCCCTGCGGACACCCCCCAGTCACCCGTGCCATCAGCGACTCTCCGAGCAGTTCTGTATAGATCACTCTGTCTTTTAACATATTTTCAATCCACCTGCAACAAGTCTCTTCCAGGTTGATGTTCCTTATTACAGTGATGATTGATTGAAAAGACGTGTTGTCGAACGCCTCCTCTACGTCTAGAAATGCTCCTAGAAGCACTTCCCCATTTTCCAGAGTGTTTTCCACCCTGCTAACCAAGTCGTGGAGCGCTGTTTCTGTAGATTTCCCGGTTCTGTATGCATGCTGGCTCCGATGAAATGGACTGTTTACCATTAATTCATCTCTGACATGCCTGTCAAACAGCTTCTCGAGAGTTTTAAGGAGAAACGACATTAGACTGATTGGTCCAAATGCCTTTGCTGTAGAATAGTTGGGTTGTCCAGGTTTTTGAATGAACACTACCCTGGTTAACCTTCAAACCTTTGGTACATATCCTAGAGCTAGAGTGGCTCTTAATATACAACAAAGTCTGTTGATCAACAGGTTTGGACCCTGCTGTAGGATTGCTGGATAAATCCTGTCCGGTCCCGGCGATTTATATGGTTTAAATGAGTTTATGGCCCATTTTATCTTTTCATAGGTAATCACCTTTTTTGCCGTTTACCAATTGTCCTTGGTAGCTCCCACAGCAGTATTTATCTTTGCTCCAGTCCTTCAAGTCTCCGGTGATTTCTCAATTATTGTTGACCCTGGGAAGTGAGCCCGAAATAACTCGGTCATTGTTTCTTTCCCAGTATAGGTGTGCTCCCCTGTATTGAGTTTACCACCGCATTGCACTCATAAGCTACAGCCTTCAACAGGAACTAAATATGTGGCTCCGTAATAATCGAAGTAGAGTTTCAAATATCAAAACTCTTTGATATAATTTTGCTGATACAACATACATAGAATTAAATTTAGCATGGACTGTGGCTCAAAGTGACTCAGTACCGTCAACCTCTAAACCAGCGGTTCTTAACCTTTTTGGCAGGTGACCCAAAATATAAATATAGTTGAAGTCCGCGACCCTGACGTTTTATTTATTTTCCAGTAATAATAAAATAATAGGACTAAAAGTCCGTGGTTTGCTCAAATTGATGTCATTCAAAATATAAAAAAAAAGATTATTAATATCTTCTTTTTCAAATCTATATTAAACAAGCAAGTATCCGCATAATTCGGCATTCATAGTAGAAAAGTGGTAATTTTTTAATCAACAGAGTAAAACATGAAAAAACATACCTATAACCTGAGGGTTATCATCACTAATTGTATTAGTGACTGCCCTGATGCTGTACTTTTGAGCAAAGAAGATTTATACGCGGAGTTAAGTTTATGGAAAGTGCACACCGCATGTCATGCTGAGGATCCAGTCTATTTCTGTACTTGTTTTTTAAAACAGCAAGGCACGAAAATTCTGCATCACCCAAATAAGTAATTGGAAATGGTAGCAGAGCCTTTTCAGCTTCATTGTTGAGAATTGACTTCCCAGATAATTCTGCCCAAAATGTGTGTGTCTGAAGCACGGAGAGGAAGCACTATACAGATCTATATACAAGCTAATTCAAGGTATTTGGCAGGAATAAACAATGCCAGACGAATGGAAAGAAGGTGTTATCGTACCAATTCACAAATAAGGTAACAAAGAGCAATGTAACAACTACCGAGGAATAACGCTCCTTAATACTACCTACAAAATCCTTGCAAACATTCTGTTAGAAAGAACCAAATCGTACACAGAAGAAATCATTGGAGAGTATCAATGCGGATTCAGACCCGGCCGATCTACTGTTGACCAAATATTCACTATAAAACAAATAATGGAAAAATGCTGGGAGTTCGATCGAGAGCTTCATCAGATGTTCATAGACTTTAAACAGGCTTTCGATAGAGTATGCCGGATGAGACTGTGAACAGCGATGCCAGAACTTGGCTTTCCTAAAAAACTAGTCAACTTGATACGGATGAGTATGGAAGGACTACGATGTAAGGTAAGAGTTGGGCAACAGGACTCGGAGACATTTGAGATTAACAATGGACTGAAGCAGGGAGATGCACTCTCACCACAACTCTTCAACGTAGCTTTAGAACACATAATCAGAAATGCAAGAATTGATACACCGACTTCCATATTCCATCGAGAAGGACCAAACTTACTGCTGGCATTTGCAGACGATATAGATCTAATAGAAAACACAAGAATAAAAATGAAGGAAACTTTTATCAGGTTTGAGAAGGAAGCAGAGAAGATGGGGCTACAAATAAATGAAAACAAAACTAAATATATGTACACGAGCCGCAATATTCGAAACAGAGATAGAATTGGACAGAACATCACCATCGACGACTACAACTTTGAGCGCGTCAGAGAATTTAAGTATCTTGGAACAACAATAACTGAAGATAATAACGGATCACAAGAAATAAACAATAGGATACAAGCTGGGAACAGATGTAGCTACGCCCTTCGAGACCTGATAAAATCGAAGCAACTAACAAGACGAACAAAGATAAATCTATATAAAACAGTTATAAGACCAGTAGTGATGTACGGCAGCGAAACTTGGACAATAACAAAGGCAAACGAAGAGCGACTGCGAGTTTGGGAGAGAAAAATCCTAAGGAAAATCTTTGGCCCGTTACTGGATGGGGCAACGGGACAATATAGAATAAGAATCAACAAAGAGTTAGAAGAGTTATACGCAGACGCCAACATAGTAAAAGAAATAAAGTCTAGAAGACTCCAGTGGACGGGCCACCTCATAAGACACTCTAACGAAAGAATAGTGAGACTGGTGTGGGAAGAAACCCCAACTGGAAAAAGACCACTTGGACGACCCCGGCTCCGGTGGCGGGATAATATAGCAGGAGACCTTAAAGCTATGAATGTAAAGAACTGGATGGAGCTAGCAAAGGACAGAAACGAATGGAGGCATGTTGTCAAGTCGGCTAAAACCCACACGGGGTTGTAACGCCACGGAGTAAGTAAGTAAGTAAGTAAGTAAGTAAAATTTTGTGAGACTCGTTGTGGCAAATCTTTCTTTTAAAACTCTATCACCCTACAATTCAAGCAATTCTTCTTGTAATCCAGCCGTATGATTTTCAACCGCCATTACATCTAGTTCAAATGGATTTCTTACCCAACTGTATTTCTCGATATGGACATTTTGTGGATTATATCTTGCCATTTCATTTTCAAGATGTCTCAAATGTTCGAAAAAGATAGGCATGGTCTCTAGAAAAATATTGTTGTCATAAAAATCTTCTAAAAACAAGTTTAATGTGGCAAATGCTACTAATTGACGATTTGCAATTTTTTCTTGCCAAAGTTTTGTTTTATTTTTAAAAACAGTAATTTTTTCATACATGTCTACTACGGTGCGGTTTTGACCTTGCATTTCCGTGTTTAACTGATTTAAGTGGTGGAAAATATCGCTTAAATATGCCAATTTGGCCATCCACTTGTTGTGAATGAAGCGATCAGCGCATTCGTGTTTTTTATAAGTCAAAAATATTTCTATTTCTGTCTTAAGAGAAAGAACTCTGGCTAAAATTCTTCCGCGGGATAACCATCTGATATCTGAATGGTACAGGTTGAGTCAACAATTGGATAAAGTAGGTCTGTGCCTTTTTGGTGAAATTAACAAAGAAACTATATTTATTGTTTGATACAGTTTATTTTTAGGCAGAATTTAAAAATATTTAGGACTCTACAGGGTGAGCCAAAAACCTAGGACAGCATAAAGTTGTATTTTTTTAAATAGAACACCCTATATACGAATTATATTTTCGATTTAGCTTATAATTTTAAATCTTTTTTATTAAGGGTTTACTATAACAAAACTTTATAGTTTCTGAGATAATTAAGTTTAAAGAAAAAAAGTCACATTTTCAAGCATGAATTCAATCCTAAATAACGTTTTCAATTTTGTGACAAATATATTCAAATTTGGAATTAGCAAGGCCAAGGATAAGTTAACATAATTTTTACCTAATATTTGCAATAAAAGCTACAGGGTGTTGAACACATCGGCTCAAATTTGAACAAGTTTAAATGAATAAATATCTTTTTTTAAAATGGTACACCCTGTATATTTTCATGTTATTTAATAGAGTAATAAAAACCCTAAAAGTATATCCTATACCTATTTATAATAGCTTTTTAGATATTTCAGTTTTTCTTATTTTCCATACTTTTTTACAGAAATAGTCTTCATTATCATAGTAGCCATGGCAAAAACAATGTAAAAGAACATTTTTCTGTGTGTCAAATTTATAACCGCAATCGCTTCTTTTGGTTTTTATGTAGTGTAGTTTGGTTTTTTTTGCATTCATCTTATATTGTAAAATGAATTTTCCAAAGAATGAGTTAATAGATATGATTTATACAATAGGAGAGGCTCAAAAAAATTGCCTTCTTGCTCAAAGAATTTACAAAATGAAGTATCCTGATCGACGCCAGCCTAATACCCATACTTTTCAAAACTTAATGCAAAGATTTGATTCTTCTGGTACTGTTGATTATCCAAAACGTAAAGTGGTCAACAAACCAGTAACTAATGAAGAAAAAGAACTACAAGTATTGTTAAATGTTCAGGAAAATCCTTATATTGGTAGCCGTCAGTTAGCAGCATTATGTGAAACATCACAATCCACCGCTAATCGTACTACCAAGAAATATAGGTATCATCCATATCACATGGAATTACACCAAGAATTGCATGGACAGGATTTTTAAAGTCGTGTAAACTTTTGTCGTACAAAAAATGCGGAGATTCAATTAAATCCAAATTTATTATGCAAGGTAATGTTTAGTGATGAAGCTACTTTTAGAAGTAACGGTGCCGTAAATAGACGCAACATGCATTATTATGCCACAGAAAACTCATTTTGGATTAGAGAGGTGCAACATCAAAACCACTGGTCATTAAATGTTTGGTGTGGTATTCATCATAATCGAATTATTGGACCCCACTTTTTTAATGAACCACTAAATGGCCATAGTTACCTGAACTTTCTACAAGAAGAACTACCCCAACTGCTTCAAGGTCTCGACAGGGATGAGCTCGACAGTATGTGGTTCCAGCACGATGGTGCGCCTCCACATTACCATCGTGAAGTTCGTGCGTTTTTGGCCAACGATATCCGCAAAAATGGATTGGACGTGGGGGTTTCATTAAGTGGCCACCAAGGTCTTGCGACATCACCCCATTAGATTTCTTCCTATGGGGTTATATTAAAAATAAGGTGTATGTTAATCCACCAACAACAGTGGAAGATATGCGAAACAGGATTAGGGATACCTGTAGAACAATAACGCCACTAATTTTGTCCAGGGTCCGAGAAAATCAGCAAAAAAGACTAAATTTGTGCATTGCACAAGAGGGTCGTTTATTCGAACACTTATTAAATAAGAAATAATTAATCTCAGTATTTAATAGGTAATTTTTTTGTTTCAATTTAGTATAAAAGTAAATATGTATTTGCCTTATCGTTATTGTTGTGTTAATTTTTTCACATTATGTTTAATTAAACTATTGCCGTTGTAATATAACGAATAATGTATTTCATCATATTTAACCACATTCTGTTTGTTTCTGTAGTTTTTTTTTTATTATTTTACATGGCTACTATGATAATGAAGACTATTTCTGTAAAAAAGTATGGAAAATAAGAAAAACTGAAATATCTCAAAAGCTATTATAAATAGGTATAGGATATATTGAACAAAACTTTTAGGGTTTTTATTACTCTATTAAATAACATGAAAATATACAGGGTGTACCATTTAAAAAAAAATATTTATTCATTTAAACTTGTTCAAATTTTAGCCGATGTGTTCAACACCCTGTAGCTTTTATTGCAAATATTAGGTAAAAATTATGTTAACTTGTCCTTGGCCTTGCTAAATTCCAAATTTGAATATATTTGTCACAAAATTGAAAACGTTATTTAGAATTGAATTGATGCTTGAAAATGTGACTTTTTTTCTTTAAACTTAATTATCTCAGAAACTATAAAGTTTTGTTATAGTAAACCCTTAATAAAAAAGATTTAAAATACGATTCGTATATAGGGTGTTCTATTTAAAAAAATACAACTTTATGCTGTCCTAGTTTTTTGGCTCACCCTGTAGAGTCCTAAATATTTTTAAAATCTGCGTAAAAATAAACTGTATCAAACAATAAATATAGTTTCTTTGTTAATTTCACCGAAAAGGCACAAACCTACTTCATCCAATCGTTGACTCACCCTGTATAATAAATGCTGGTGATCCGAACCCATTTCTTCGCACATCAATCGAAATATCCGGGAGTTCAAAGCGCGTCCCTTTATGAAGTTTATAATTTTGATTACGTCCTGTAATACCCGGTGTAGATCTGGCTGCATATCCCGTGTAGCCAAGTTCTCTCTATGTAAAAAGCAGTGTATTGTAACAATCTCGGGATTTCTTTCCTTGACTTTGGCACAAAAACCTATGCTGGTGCTCCATCCGTACAGACTGCGATACAATTTTGCCACTGCAATTGGTGAATCTAAAAAAAGTAGTCAACTAGAAAAAAGATGTCAGCCCCAGTTGAAATTACAGAGAACTTTTCGCAAAAAAGAAATTCTTCATTAAACTTTTGAGGAGTTCTGTATCTTACATACACTAACAGCTGTGGAAAGTCTTCAATATCTACTGATTCGTCGATTTGAATAGAAAATTTTATTGCTGTTTTGAGATCTGTTATTAACTGTTCTAAAATATCTAATTAGTTTTTACTTTTTTGGGTTTCGGTCATATTATTACTTTATAAAAAATTAACACATGTTTTTTTCTGACGTTTCGGTTTATTTTATTGATTAAACCATCTTCAGAGAATTACTGTAAATATGAAAAGGAATATGTAAATTTATGTTATATAAACTGAAAATTTTACTTTCTTACCTAATGTTAACAGGTGATTCACTTGAATAACTTACATTTAACTATTTTATTACTTTAATACAACATAATTAAAAACTTCTTTTTTAGTATAAATATAAAAAAAATATTATTTTTTGAATGCATTTTTTTTTCACATCTGGTTTGTTTTGCTTTTGACACAGTACTACCAAAGGGTTTGAAAGTTTCTGGATCATCTGCAATTTTATTGCCCTATTAGATTGGTATATACATTACTCAGGTCATTTGTGTCCGTTCTGAAATTCATTGTACAGGGTGTTCTTTTAATATGGATCATTTCTTTAATAGTTCTTTTTTTGTAATTAATTTCTTTGTCTAAAATCTCCACGTTGTTAAAATCGATGTTGTGCATGTTATCTATTGCATGTTTGGCTAAGGCGGTTTTATTATCGTTATTTTGATGTTTAATGCTGTATTTGTGATTTTGTATTCTATTTTTAAATACTGCTTGGTTTGACCGACATATGTTTGGTTGCAATCTAAGCAATTGATCTTGTAAATGACATTTGTTTATTCGTCTTTAGGGATATCAG
The DNA here is from genome assembly GCA_034092305.1 of Diaprepes abbreviatus. NCBI lineage: Eukaryota > Metazoa > Arthropoda > Insecta > Coleoptera > Curculionidae > Diaprepes > Diaprepes abbreviatus. The sequence continues at coordinate 1,254,559 of JASJET010000416.1, forward strand.
GTTTAAGTTTTGTGTAAAGGTTTTGTGTGAAGATTGTTTAATCAATAAAATAAACCGAAACGTCAGAAAAAAACATGTGTTAATTTTTTATAAAGTAATAATATGACCGAAACCCAAAAAAGTAAAAACTAATTAATAACTACACGGTCAACAAATAGAAACAAAATTAAAATATCTAATGACATTAAATCTATTCTCTTTTTTACGGTATCGTTTGAAATTGGCACCATTTCCAGTTTCTTAGCTATTTCATCTCCACAGACAGTTCTCGTCATGGCAGCTGGTTTAATCAACTCCTCAGCAATACTATGGGGTTTTTTACCTTGAGCAACTTTTAAAACTACTTGAAAAGAAGCATAGGTAGTTTTTTCTAACGAAACTATCGCCGAACTTGATGGTGCATCAAGTTTCATACGCTTTACTTGTGTTTCTTTTTGTTTCCAAAAGGCAAGCAATTTATTTACGTAAGTTGGATGGACTATTTCAATATGTCTCTTTAATTTGTTGAGTTTTAGCGATTCATTTGAAAGAAGTTGCATACAGACAACGCATTGTGGACGCGGAACACCAGAGCGATCTTTTATTTCAATAAATCCTAATGCTAAAAACTCTTGTTTATATGGTAACATCCGTTTCGCCATGATTGGTGGACTTAGCCAAACGTGTTTCCCAAAACACGATGTCCGCCAATTGAAATATTTGCTGAAACAAAACGACAAAATATAATCGTTAATTTACTTACAATATCTCGAATATTGAATACCTATTCTAATTACTACTAATAGAATCAATACTAATTAACCACTGAAACATTCGTGGCAACGAAACAATAAATTATAATCTTTAATTTTAACAACTCGAAGATTAAAGAACTATTTTATTTATTACCTACTTTCTATAAACATTATTTTACGCGGAAACATAACGACAAATTATAAATATGAATTTTAACAACAACACGATACCTATTTTATTTATCACTTACTAAATGTATTAGAAACAATAAATACATACCTTCTTTGAGCGCAGCGAAGAATGCGTATTGTACTATGTCAGGTACTGCAGTAAATACAATCTTGTAGGACTATCTGTAGTAAATATGTTTAGGTAGTTTGGTTCCTAACGTGATTCGCTTAAAATGGTGTGACAAAAGAGCGTGCATTCATTAACAAACATACTAGAACACTGAGTCGGCCGCCGCACGAATTCGCCATGCCGCGTCACACCTCCCTCCTCCCGCATTCTACCGCCACGCATGGTAGATGCGTTCCGATCCGAGTCAAGAATGACATCGATTACGGTACTCACAATGTCTCTTAAAAATTCCCGCGACCCATCCCAATACCGCCCGCGACCCGGATTTGGGTCGCGACCAGAGGTTAAGAAACGCTGCTCTAAACTCTTACCAGATTGTTCAACTCATCCTAACCTTCCCACACAGCACTAGACGTCTTATAGACGTCATTTTTATATCCAGATTATATCTGAACGTCTTAAGACATAAATAAGGCGTCTTATAGACGTTGTTTTAAAGACGTCCATAAGACGTCTATATACAACGTCTTTAAGATATCTTTTAAAAGTCTACATACTACATTTTATATGAAAATAAATACAGTTGTGTATAATTTAGTTGATAAAAACTAAAAATCATTTCCTTCCCTATGGATTTTGTCGCAGTTGGGTAATAAGTTTGCAACGCCGCACAAAGCTCAGCTGAATACAAGTTGAGATTAAAATTTTTGATTGTACGACAAATTTTTCGTAGCCTCACTACGACCTTGGTTAATAGAACTTTTGCGTGATCTTTTTTATCAATACTTTGGTGCTTTTTGTCACAGACTGTTTGATGTACCGATAACAATGACACACATAAATATATATATATATATATATATATATATATATATATATATATATATATATATATATATATATGATGCCAGCGAAACTATAACTTAAAAAAACCCGCCTTTTGTTTCTGTCAACTGTCATTTTTCAGTTTTGTATTTGTGTTTCGTCATGTCGTTATTGATTTTTAATGTTGTTGGGGTGCCGACTGTGAAAATTTAGCTTTTGAAAGAATTTTATTGAAATAATTGATTTATCTATATGCCTCTCAAAATCTTTTTTATTCGTGTTTATGTAATACTTAAGGTAAGATCGAGAATTATATGTACTTAGGAAAAACAGTAACGTTATTTATAGGTTGTGTTACAGGAAATTCCCGAATGCTTTACCGCTTATATTTTTGTAGTAACTCTATGTTAGAAGTATGAAATGAAATCTTCAAAAATACTATCTGTGCCAAAAAGGCTTGCACAGCTCATCCAAAGTAGAAGGCGAAATGTTTGTTTATGGAGTGCTTCACTAATGAAACCTGTAAGATTTATTTTGTTCCTGATGATTGGTTTATATTTAAAGAACATAGAAATTAGAGTTTTGTTAATTACAAGAAGTAATTTTGTTTAAGGTTTTAGAAATTTCAAAACTGGGAGTAGGGAGCATTTATGACTTTGTAAAGCGAGCTTGTAAAATTACCATGTACAGTACGTAAAGGAAAGAGAAAGTTCTACGATTCCAACTTGGCGAGACTTATTATGAGAAAGTTCTGTCTTTCATTATACATATTAACCTTGAAATATCATAAGGCACGATTCTATAGTAGAGGACAATTATAAAAATCCGCAAAAATATAAAAAAATTTACTCCCACAAATGATAAACTTTATCCTATAAAATTAAAATCAGTTTGTTATTAGGATCTACAGAGACAACAGGACTGGCAAAAAGTCGGAAGAATGAGGAAATTTCAATCCAAACATTACTGAAAAGGGCATCAGACCAGATTTGTTATTCGACTAAATAAAAATCCTTGTTTTTAAAACTATTTAAAGATTTGTGTACTTTTTATTTCAATAAACTTTTATTTTGTTGATAGTCTACCTTTTAGAGTTATTATATCGAAGGGATAAACTTAGGCTTAAATTTGATAGGTTCACTTATAGTTCGACCAGTAGTAGTTCTGAAAATATTTGCTCTTCTACCTCACTTCCTCAGTTTCAAATTAGAAAAAGTTTACATTATGCTTAAGTTATGTATTTTTTTGTATAAATAGATTATGTTGAACATATTTTTTAAAGCAAATTATTCATGCGGAACTTGTAGTTATTTAAAATGGTAGTGTATATTTTGCCCTTGATTTTTTCTTAATTAAAGTTATTTCTTGGACTTTAGAATAATTACGGTTTGACTTTGTAAACAAGACAAACAAAAAAATTAAAGGGACCCTTTTTAATGTACATTATTTTAATGGTGGAATATGTTGTTTTAATGTTGGGAAGGGACGTCCATAAGAGGTTGTAAGCAAATGTCTTAAAGACGTTACCTTTTGTAACATAAGACGTCTATACAACGTCTTATGGACATCATTCGTCTTTAATGGACATCCATAAGACGTCCTGAATGTTGAGATCAAACGTTTTATGGACGTCTTTAAGACGTATTTGTGCTGTTTGGGAAGTTAATTTGTTTTTGACCCTGTACAAGGTAACTTCATAAAATAACGTAGTTTGTGTCTAAAAGTAATAAACATTAGAATTAAGACAAACAAAAAATAGTTTATCAATGCAAAAAATGGAATTTTAAATGCGTTTAATTTTTATGTTATGATTTTTTTATTAGAAAATTTGAGTCTTTTCAATTAAACTATTTTCTTAATAGTAATACTTCACAAAGTACTTTCATTTCAATTAAAACACCGAACTTACGTATTTGTTTTCAATGGAACTAGTTAAAATATATTGTATGTAATATATTTCAATTATTTTTGCAAAAAATTTTGGCAAATCAATTTAGAAACACTTACATTTTCAACGAAAAATCAAAAATATGTCTCGGAAACACCATCAACCGCCAAACTATCTAAACTAGCCGTGAAACTCAAAAAAAAAAAAAGATCACAACGTTGCCAGATGTATTTTTTTTTGTGATAAAAACTATAAAATTTGTTAATCTCAATCAACAACATAGTTTAATTTTTTTAATATTTATTTCAAGTTCTGGGTAAAGATAATCTTAACCACTTATCATTTTTGGTTGGTTTTGGTTAGGGTAATAATTCGAATTAAAGTAAATCTAAAGCTTGTTGCCATTTTGGTTTTGTTTATTTTGATTTGTGTTATGATAATTTTTTAATTTTTTCGATAAAAAAAATGCAAATTTATGAATTTTTATATAATACAGATCCTTCTATTAGTGGGCACTTTTTTAATGGAAAAATCAAAAAAATTATCAAAAACAGATCGAAACAAACACAACCAAAATGTCACCCACCTTAATCTGAATTATTACCTTGGTTAATTCAGGTTTAGCTTGATTTTGGTTAATGAAGTGAGCAGCTAACCTGAACTATTCTAAATTGACCTAGATTTATACTTTCGTGGTATAAACTATAAAATATATCCATGACATTTAACAACATAGTTTAAAATGTGTAATGCATAATAAAATTTTTATAAAAAAGTTGAACCGGCTTCTAAAAGTGCCTTAAAAAGTGAAAAATAACTATACATTTTTTTATGAAATTGAAATTTTTGAAGTCGGCGCCAAATTATTTCGAAATGAAATAAATAACTACTAACATACCGGGTGTCAACGAATCTATTAGACAAGTCATAATTTCTAGAGTATTATGTGTATCAAAATGAGAATTGGTACAGGTAAATGTCATGTGAAGAGGAGAGTTTTCACATATTTTCCACTTTCCGGTCACTTCCGGTTTCACCGGAAATGGCCCCGGTTTTGAATTCTTAAATAGAACACCCTGTATATTTTAACATCTTTGGATTTCTGAGACAATTCTAGATCAGAATGTGACATTTTAAAAACTTTTTACGTCTACTTCATTTTTTTAGAGCCACTTTTAAAATTGCATCTAGGTGGCCATGATCGGACGCAAACTAATCTAACGGCCTTAGGTGATGTCAAAAAAATACAATCGCAAAGTTTTAGTGACTAGTATGAAAGACAGGAATTGGATAAAAATTTAAGAAAATTAACAAAAAACTAACAAAATAAACTAATAACTTAGACGACGCACTTAAAATATTTGAAAGTACAGTAGCTGAATTTGTTAAAAAGTTTAGTGTAGTAAATGTTCAAAGTGCATTCCTTCTTTTTCACGACACATTTCAGCTCGTTCAATTGTTTCTCTCAACACGTTTTGTAACATTTGGGGCGTTATACTTCTAAATGCCCGTAAAATTCATTCTTCTAATATTTCAAGAGTAGCTGAGGCTGATCCATAGTAAACCCTTTCTTTAACATATTCCCAGACAAAGAAATCGAGCACAGTAAGATCCGATGAGTGAGCTGGCCACCATACCGAACCATTGGTTGCAATAATTCGATTATTAAAATGCTCTATTAAATAATTAAGAACTTGTGAGGTGGTGCTTCATCTTGTTGAAAGTAAATTCACCGTAAAGCTGCTAAAGATATATCATTGAGATGATTTTCGATTTCATTTTGAAGAAAACCTAAGTATCTAACCCCTGTTAACTGACCTTGAAACAATATTGGCCGAATTATTCTGTTTCCAACGATACCAGCCCAGACATTGACGCCAAATCTTTCTTGAAAATTGCCCTCTCTCATTTCATGTTGATTTTGTTGGGCCCAGTACCGAGTATTTTGCTTATTGAACATACCATTATTTGTAAATCGGGATTCGTCGGAAAATAGAATAAAATCGATAAAATTTGGGTTAACTCTATGATTTTGAAGCAGCCAATCACAAAACACTACCCGTCTATCGCCATCCTCAGTATACAAATGTTGATGCAACTGATATTTAAATGCTCGATATCCATGCTTTTTCAGTATTTTTCTTGCTGATTCATAACTTATCTGCAGTTCTTGACTAATTTTTCTTAACGAAACTGTTTTATCAACCTCAACCATAGCAAGTACGTTAATCTCAGTCTCTTCATTTATGACAAACCTCTATTCCGCCTCTTGATTTCCTATTTGCCTAAAACGAGTCTCGACATACGGAAAATACTGATGGGCTGGATGTTGCCGATTCGGATATCTATGAGCATACAACTCGGCAGCATTCCTTGAATTTCTATGACACTCTCCAAATATTAATAACATATCCACTTTTTCACTTTGAGTATAGGCCCCAAAACCTTTCAATATTGATATTTAAAGAATTTGAGACGTAAATTTCTTAGCCCGATATATTTTATATTGTATATTAAGTTTGTATACGCCCCAAGAACCCCGCAATATCAATTTTATATAAAACCGGAAAATGTTAAATTTTTAGCCCCTGATATTGCATCTTATTAACCTAATTCACCTAATAGTTGTAAAAAATTAACTTCATATTCGTAATACACCACCCCCCAACCCCCTAATACCAAATTTGAAAGAACGCAAATAAGGTAAAATTTTCTTCCTACCATATTGGATCCGCCATATTGAATTTCAAAAAAATAATAATAACGTCTTAGTCTAATCTAAATCAAAACTCTTCAAGGCCCCCTAGTACCAATTTTAGATGACATCCAGAAATTTAAGATTTCCAAACGCTTATATTGCATCTGACGTATTAGATTTTCTTAAAATAATTTTATATTCGCTATTTACATCCTCAAAAATGATTCAGTTCCACATTTGAACAAAATCGAAAAATGTAAAATCTTTAGTCAGCCATATTGAATTCGCCATATTGAATCCTGAAAAATACTATTAAATTTATAATTTACATCCTCAAAAACCCTCTATATCAGTTTTGGAGAAAATCGAAAAATGTAAAATTTTAAGGACACCATATTGATTCCGCCAGATTGAGTTTTTCAAAAATTATTTTAATTTCGTAATTAACACTAACAAAAATCCCCCAATACCCAAACAGCACAAATACGTCTTAAAGACGTCCATAAAACGTTTGATCTCAACATTCAGGACGTCTTATGGATGTCCATAAAAGACGAATGACGTCCATAAGACGTTGTATTTTTTTATTTTAATTTCGTAATTAACACTAACAAAAATCCCCCAATACCCAAACAGCACAAATACGTCTTAAATACGTCCAAAAAACGTTTGATCTCAACATTCAGGACGTCTTACGGATGTCCATAAAAGACGAATGACGTCCATAAGACGTTGTATAGACGTCTTATGTTACAAAAGGTAATGTCTTTAAGACATTTGCTTACAACGTCTTATGGACGTCCCTTCCCAACATTAAAACAACATATTCCACCAATAAAATTATGTATATTAAAAAGGGTCTCTTTAATTTTTTTGTTTGTCTTGTTTACAAAGTCAAACCGTAATTATTTAAAAGCCCAAGAAATAACTTTAATTAAGAAAAAATCAAGAGCAAAATATACACTACCATTTTAAATAACTACAAGTTCCGCATGAATAATTTGCTTTAAAAAATATCTTCAACATAATCTCTTTATACAAAAAATACATAACTTAAGCATAATGTAAACTTTTTCTAATTTGAAATTTAAGAAGTGAGGTAGAAGAGCAAATATTTTCAGAACTACTACTGTTTGAACTATAAGTGAACCTATCAAATTTAAGCCTTAGTTTATCCCTTCGATATAATAATTCTAAAAGGTAGACTATCAACAAAATAAAAGTTTAGTGAAATAAAAAGTACACAAATCTTTAAATAGTTTTAAAAACAAGAATTTTTATTTAGTCGAATAACAAATCTGGTCTGATGCCTTTTTCAGCCATGTTTGGATTGAAATTTCCTCATTCTTCCGACTTTTTGCCAGTCCTGTTGTCTCTGTAGATCCTAATAACAAACTGATTTTAATTTTATAGGATAAAGTTTATCATTTGTGGAAGTAAATTTGTTGATATTTTTGCGAATTTTTATAATTGTCCTCTACTATAGAATCGTGACTTATGCTATTTTAAGGTTAATATGTATAATAAAAGACAGAACTTACTCATAATAAGTCTCGCCAAGTTGGAATCGTAGAACTTTCTCTTTCCTTTTCGTACTAATCAACTGTACATGGTAATTTTACAAGCTCGCTTAACAAAATCATAAATGCTCCCTACTCTCAGTTTTGAAATTTCTAAAACCTTAAACAAAATTACTTCGTGTAATTAACAAAACTCTATTTTCTATGTTCTTTAAATATAAACCAATCATCAGGAACAAATTAAATCTTACAGGTTTCATTAGTGGAGCACTCCATAAACAAACATTTCGCCTTCATTAGTAATATTTCTTGTAATATTTAGGACCGGGTCTGGATGAGCTGTGCAAGCCGTTTTTGTACATATAATATTTTTGAAAATTTCATTTCATACTTCTAATAACATAGAGTTACTACAAAAATATAAGCGGTAAAGCATTCGGGAATTTCCTGTAACACAACCTATAAATAACGTTACTGTTTTTCCTAAGTATACATATGATTCTCGATCTTACCTCAAGTATTACATAAACACGAATAAAAAAGATTTTCAGAGGCACATAGATAAATCAACTATTTTAATAAAATTCTTTCAAAAGCTAAATTTTCACAGTCGGCACCTCAACAACATTAAAAATGAATAACGACATGACGAAACACAAATACAAAACTGAAAAATTACAGTTGACAGAAATAAAAGGCGGGTTTTTTAAAGTTACAGTTTCGCTGGCATCATATTTATGTGTGTCATTGTTATCGGTACATAAAACAGTCTGTGACAAAAAGCACCAAAGTATTGATAAAAAAGATGACGCAAAAGTTCTGTTAACCAAGGTCATAGTGAGGCTACTAAAAATTTGTCGTTCAATCAAAAATTTTAACCTCAACTTATATTTAGCTGAGCTCTGTGCAGCGTTGCAAACTTATTACCCAACTGCGACAATATCCATAGGGAAGGAAATGTTTTTTAGTTCTTACCAACTAAATTATACACAACTGTATTTATTTTCATATAAAATGTAGTATGTAGACTTTTAAAAGATATCTTAAAGACGTTGTATATAGACGTCTTATGGACGTCTTTAAAACAACGTCTATAAGACGCCTTATTTATGTCTTAAGACGTTCAGACATAATCTGGATATAAAAATGACGGCTATAAGAAGTCTAGTGCTGTGTGGGACATGTTTAGCTTGGTTTTGGTTAGTTTAAACAACTAAAATTAACCTAAATTGATCTAGATTTATTAATTAAAAAATGTTTTTGTCCAGGTTAATTCAAGTTAGTATAATCCTTAAAACCTTTAATGTTTAGAGTTAAAATCGTATATCAAAGGCATAGATATAAGAGTAATTATTAGTACTTCAATAATCAAAGGAAAGGGAAAATTTTTTAAATTCAAATAGAAAGGGAAGAATATATGTGAATTTCAAAGAAATGGTTTTTGCAATATGGCAACCTCGCCGATTTCAACAAACGCGCCATACAACGAACTCCCCACTCTAGAAGAAAGGTAATAGCCGAACCTGTTCATTGCACTGACCTCTATTATCTATTTGTTGGGTGAATCGTCATCATAATACTTTTGTGGTAGATCAATTTCTTGAATAAGCGACTCGTTAAGGTATTTATGTAGAATTTCAGCATTCATCAAATGTTCAAAAATTATAATATATTTACATGAAAGGCTTAATAAAACAGTTATCAAACAGAAATTAACTTGTTAACATAAATCAACATTTAGATTAAGGGTGTCATTTTTAGCACTGTACCAATCATAGAATTTGAATACTATCGATATTCGAAATGGTCTTTCAAATAGAACGCTATCAAGATGAGTCAGCTGTGATTAAACCCATGTTAGCAGCGTTGTGTTTTGACGCGTGCCCTCAATATTTAAAAGTCCGAATTCAGCCGATAACTTTACAAATACAAAAATATTTTATTAAAAACCACATACTTAGTGGAAATATAAACATACAGCCAGGTTCACTAAGCTAGGAAGCTAGTGTTGAAAATGTAAGTTTAAAAAAAACGGAACGGCGAAAAAAACAATTGTAAATTGTTTTTCTTATCTGCCTAAATGTCATAAAAACATTTTTAAAAGAATTATGCATATTTGGCGACAAAATTTAACGTTATAATTTGCGCTTGAATATCACGTTACTTTGTCAGCACATCACCTGATTTTGGGACGTGACTTCCCGGAAAGTAAAGTAACATCAGATTTTATACAGAAATCAGAGTAGTAGCAGAACTGAAGTAGTATTAAACGAGTAGCAGATCAGATCTAACGAAAGAGAATATTAAAGGGGAGTAACGGAATTCAGTTGCCTTAAGAAGTAGTTAACTTTAATCGCTTTTAGGACGGCTGAACAGCCAAGAAGAGGTTACAATGTAGACGATCTTTTAAAGGGCTGCGTTGCTGAAAGAGATAGTGTTTTTTAAAATCATTCAAAATAAAGTACCTCCGAGACCCCTGGATGAACTAGGAGCTTTTACCCGGGTAATTGCCAAAGGCTGGGGCACCTGAAGACTTTAAAAATAAAAAACCTATTGCAAAAAATCGGTTTAAATACGGTGTATCGGGAGACCTCTGGATAAAAATAAATAGTGTCTAGGTAAGATAGGTTTTATTTCCCAGAGCCCGGTACACTACAGTTCGAAAGACGGGCGATATTCGTGATTGTATACGCGAACTGGTGTTGCAATCTCGGATCACCGTCATAAATATCGCGTAACTATTCTAACTTGATTTTCCAATACTCAACAAACCAAATAAAATAATTTCTCTTTCAGTCAGAAGATTAAGAAGAAAAACTAAGAAGATTTCTTGCGGAAATTTAGCGTTAAAGTCATTTTAAGTTTTCGGTGAAAATCGTAAAAAATTAGATTGAAAAACCTTACCCTCCAGAGACATTACGCTAGTTAAATTTTTCAAATTTACTGGCGGAAACCCCTTTATTAGTTTTCGTGAGAATCTAATTTTTATCTTAATTTCTTCTTAAAAATCAGATCTGTTACCCTTACTTTTTTCGACTTTGAAAATTTATAAAATTGCGTCCAAGTTCAGTTACTCAAACTTTTCTTGCGTATTTTTAAAATTTTACGATAAAGTCCAAATATCTATACTTTTTCTGCGTTAAAAATCATTGCGGATTTTAACAATAAATAAATAAATTTGCGACCTAGCATTCGACTCAAATTTAACAATTTATCGGAAAGAAGAATAAATAAATTTATTCGGTAAAGTAGGTTTGTTGCGCTCAAAATACTAATTATTTCTTCACAAAATAATTAGTATAAACCCTGAACTCTTATAAAAAACTTAAATTATTTTCATTTTATTCTTAAGTCGTCTTGACCATCCACGCTCGCTTCCCAGACGCACAACCCTATAGCCCCTTTTTAAATTTCGGCATAAAAGTTATTCTTTTTCCAAATTTAAGAGCATGGCTCATCTTCCTCGGGTGCCCTCGACAAACATCAAGAAAGGTGAGGCGGCTTGGCTTTTCGCCGGGTCGGGCGGTTATAGTGGGTCCTCTCCGGCACCGCCTGCGCGGTGCCCTACCTTTCAATTTCCGGAACAACGTCCGATGTTCCAAAGTTTCCAAACTGACCCTGTGCGTACGTCATGCTTTGATGCGGAGTTTAGGCAATTTCCAGGATTCATTGATGACAGTAGCATAGAGTTTAACCTAATGTCAGCTAACCCAGAAGCATCGGCATTTAGGCTTCACCAAACACAACCAAAAAAGACAACTCCTGGTGGAACAACTCACGAGTGCTACAGGACAAATAATTCTCAAATATCAGAAACGGTTACTAGCACAGATGTTATGTCAGATTTAGCGGCGATCGTATCAGATCATGGCACCGGCATACCCTGACAACAGGTACGCAATTCAGATACCGACCGACCGACGTTGCGATAGTCCGAATTCAGACGATAACTTTACAAATACAAAAATATTTTATTAAAGACCACATACTTAGTGGAAATATAAACATATAGCCAGATTAACTAAGCTAGGAAGCTAGATCTTCTAGTTGGCCAATTTTGTTTATGATATTGTTATAATTTACATTACATACGTGGACAAATAATCGCTTTCATAGGGATATTAAGGATAAAAACCTAGATATGAAGCCTTCAGTTCTCAAGAAACTCTTGAGAACAAACAAAATTTTCCATTTTTGACGGTATAGTAACAAAAGAAAATAATCTTTTTATCGTTGTATTTTTAAGGTTGAAAACTTGCTTGACTTATTGTTGAACTTGCCAAAATCAACCCTTTACTGTCAACGTAGACCAGTTTTAAAGTTAGACCATGTTTATCTATAAGAGGATTAGTGTTTAATTCGTATAAAGTTATAATATTCCGTCTTGTAATGTGTGTATTTTACGTGTGATTAACAACACCGACTATTTGATACGTATTTTTAAAAACAGGCCAAGTACCTGTTGAATAGGTTTAAAAATTGAAACCTACATAACTAAAATTTAATATTTTTCAAAAACAAAACGTTTCTATGGCAAATTACAAAATCTTTAAGCCAATGTATATTTAATTAAACTTTGTACTAGTTTATAACAAGAAAGCAATGCATTGAATTATATAAAGGGTGTTTTTTATAGAGGTATAAAACTTTAAGTTGGCAACACTTTTTTAACTGGCGGCCATTTTGTCAGCTGTCAAGTGATTTATGTTTAGTTTGGTTTGGCATTTCAACATGAATAGACCGACGCCTGAACAACGCTTCCAAATTGTGCAAATTTATTTTGAAAATCATGGTTCTGTTCGAAATACGTATCGCGCACTACGTCCATTTTACGGTCAACATAATCGTCCATCAGAGCAATTAATTCAATTAACTATGGAACGTTTTCGCACAACGTTTACTCTAAATGATAATACGCATCCACAAAGACGTCGTACAGTGCGTACAGAAGAAGTCATTGCTGCTGTAGAGCGTAGCGTAGAGGAAGACCGAATCAGTCTATCCGCCATCGTGCACAGGAATTGGATATGTGTCCATTCACTTTATGGAAGGTTTTGCGGAAAGATCTTGGTTTGCGTGCTTATAAAATCCAACTCGTGCAAGAATTGAAGCCACACGATCACCTAGCAAGGCGTAGATTCGGTGAATGGACCCAAAACAAGATTGCCGTTGATCCTGATTTTCATAAGCGAATTTTGTTTAGCGATGAAGCTCACTTTTGTTTGAATGGATACGTCAATAAACAAAACTGCCGTATTTGGAGTGATGATAATCCTCCGGTGTATGTTGAGACACCGTTACATCCAGAAAAACTGACTGTTTGGTGTGCTTTATTGGCTGGTGGAATCATTGGTCCGTACTTCTTTAAAAACGATGCTGGTCAGAACGTTACAGTCAATGGTGACCGCTATAGAGCCATGATTACTGACTTTTCGTTCATCAATTGAACAACCATGATGTGCAGGAGCTGTGGTTTCAACAAGACGGTGCAACATGTCACACAGCTCGTGCCAAAATTGATTTATTGAAGGAAACGTTTGGTACCGCATAGTTTCACGTTTCGGACCCGTGAATTGGCCTCCAAGATCGTGCGACTTAACGCCACTAGACTATTTTCTGTGGGGATATGTGAAGTCGCTAATCTACGCCGATAAGCCCGAAACGATTGATCACTTGGAGGACAACATTCGCCGCGTTATTGCCGATATACAGCCACAAATGTTGGAAAAAGTTATCGAAAATTGGACCTCCAGATTAGACTACGTCCGAGCCAGCCGTGGCGATCATATGCCAGAAGGCATATTTAAATTATAATGCCAGAAGGTTATCTTTCGAATAAAGTAAATTTCATGTCAATTTGAAAAATTCATCTTTGTTTTATTCCATTTAAAAGTTCTATACCTCTATAAAAACACCCTTTATTTACGCAATCTTTTACTTTTAATACATTAATTGCATCTAAAACAAATATCACAACTTTTATTGTACTTGATCGATTATCCGATTTTTAAATGATTAGAAATGTACAAATAATATAAACTTTGCATTGAAACTATTAAATTAGTATGTATTTTAGAAATTACTTATGGGAGGTATCCTAATTTTTCTTTTACAATCTCACTTTATGTCCATATTTGAGTAAACGGAAAGCATATTGCTACAAAATTTTATTACAAAAGATCAAGAACTGACGAAGTTATAAAGCTGTGAAATACAGACATGGCAGGTGTTTCTAGCTGTTTTCGCAAACTCAGAAATAAAACACAAAATTATTTTTTTAAATAACATTTTAATGAAGAATACCTCAACCGAAAGTAAGATCATAAATATTAATATCTAATGAATCGGCAAAATGTTTAAAAAATTATGTCGTTAGACACTTTAGATGTATTGGGTCAGCAATATATAGCTGATCAATTTATTTATTTTAATATTTTTGATATAAAACTCCATAATAATTTTGGAAATACAATTATTTTCAGTTTGAAAATATATATGAAATATATCTGACAAATGTAGAATGACCTTTTCCATCACTTTGGTAGGTTTCCAGAGGTATTCTACGATAGCTTCAGGTATGTTTTTCTAAGCTAGCGACTTTTATTCAAATAGTAGCCCCGACTTGTTCAAAGCACATGTTTTGTTAGCTTAGTATTTCTAGACTGGTTTTACAGTTACCTAAAAAATTTGAAACTATAGGTAAAAATTGGCAGATTTGTTTGAAGCGATATTATAGTATGATCTGGCGCACAACACGGTTCGCATCTAGCTCCACTTTTATTCCGTATTCTTATCAACGATGAAACTGAATATGTAAAATATTCTAAGTGTTGTCTATATACCGATGATTCAAAGATTTTTCGAATAGTCAAGGATGTAGAAAATTGTATGAGATTTCAAGAAGATCCGAATGGTCTGAGTGAATGATGCTACTTGAATAGTATGCAACAGAATGTAAGTAAATGTTTTTCTTGACATTAAAACATGTTATTCAATATTTTGACAGTAGTTTTAACTTTCGCATAAATCATATTGCTAATAAAGCATTAAAATTATTGGGCTTTATTAAAAGAACCTTGCAAAATTTGAATAACATTGCTTGCTTTAAAACTCTATTTGGTTCCTATATTACATCAATCTCGAAATATGCTTGCCAGGTATGGTCCCTTTACTATGTGCAGTATACCTTTCTTTTAATGGAGTTAGAAATCTAGTTGACCTTCCAGCAGTTAAAGTGGTGCTTCCAGCCATTAGAGTAGAACTGTAAACAGTGTGCATGAAGCTACCTACACTTTCAGTGGAGCTTCCGACAGTTACAGTACAGCTACTGGCAGTTTCCATAGAGCTATTTTCTTTATCTTCAACGTCCATAGGTAGAAACCTAAATTAAGTTAACATTAAATTAATTATTATTAAATTATTTAATAGTAAAATATTTATATATGCTTTTTATTATCAGAAAAAAAAGAGGTTTGAAAGCACATATTCAATATACTCCCTGGAAATTTAAGCACCTATTGTCTTACATGCTTACTCTCTGTTTTACAAATAATTTATTGCAAAATTGTATAAAATTTTATATATACATACATATATATATATATATATATATATATATATATATATATATATATATATATATATATATATATATATATGTCGGATATTCTCACGGGTGTGATGTGTAATCGAAGATTTTCGGGCATCCCGTGTATGTGCTGAGTCCCTCTCAGGACTGTAAGGCAGCTGACGTTTCGGTGAAATCTCATTCACCATTTTCAAAGCTCACTGTATGGCGTCTACGAGCAAACTGACGTCTGCGACTCCGGTGCTGTCGGTACCGTGAGCGCGTCGGACGCGTTCGTTTTCCGAATGGTTCCGGCCCATCAGGTTGCAAGACCTGCTGCGCGTCATCGGCCCTGTTGCCAGTGTTTGTGGTTGCGTTGCCGAGCTGTAATCTGTTTCGTTACTAAGTGGTACTGATTGGTGTTTTGTAAGCAGATTTTTCCAAGTATTAGGCATACGCTGGCTATCATCTCTGCTATTTAAGTTGTTGGGTCTCTTTACAATTTCAATGGCTTCCCTTATAACTCTTGAGGACAGTTTTCACATCTCGATAGCATTTTTGTTCCCGAGAAATTTATCTTATGTCCTGTGTTTAACCAGTGTTGGGCCAGAGCAGAAGAAGTTGTTTTTTTGCTTGACCGCGTTCATATGTTCGTCTCTTCTGGCGCTTATTTTACGGTTGGTTTGGCCTACGTAAGATGAGCTGCATTCTCCGCATGGAATTTCGTACACTCCCTGGTTTTTTAGATGGATTCTTTCTGTAGGTGTTGGCAAGAGATCTTTTACTTTACAGTCTGTGGTGAAAATGGTTTCAATGTTGTGTCTCGTGAGAATTCTTGCGATCTTGTCTGTGGTGCCTCTCACATAAGGAACAAAAGCTTTGAGCTATTCTTTTGGTTTTCGCGATTTTTTGGGGCCAGGTGTTTGTTTTTTAGAGCCTTGTCTATATGTTCTTTTTTATAACATTTCTTTGTTAGGACGTCTTGCAGTATGTTCATCTCTTTGTGATAATTTTCTGGATCTGTAAGGGACTGCGATCGAAACGCCCCAATCTGAATTTCAGTAATATCCTAAATTCCTAGTATGATAATGATTGACTCACGCTAGGTCGTCTAATAGCTGTCATTAAATCAAGTTACAATGCCAGAAAAAAAAAACTATAACACGCTTACAAAACGAAATGGCAAATTTTCTACAGTTAAAAGTTGGTTGAAAAGTACGCCTATGATGACCCGGAAACGTCACAAATATCGTTTCAAACGGTAAACATTGTATTGTAGTTACCTACCTTTGGAAAGAAAGTTTTAATTAGTTGGTTTACAGATACTGAGCAATTTTATCACATACTATGTCCTTAATTATGTCCAAACCTCACCAAAAAGTAATCAATTGGCATAAAAAATATCTCACCACACCGTAAACAAAAAAACCAAAAACAAACAAAACAATATTCATGAGGGGTTACCTATCGTAAGGCGGCATTTTTCAAGGTCATTTGCTTCATAATAACCTATTATTTTGACCTAAAAATCGTCATTTTTAATACGTTGAAATTCAACGAGGAAAAACGATTCTTACCTAAAACTTTCAAAAAATGCTTAGTAAAGGCATAATGAAGGGGAGAGTTACATAATATGCATAGAAAAAAACTTTAAAATAGCATTTTTTATTACTTGAGTACACACAAGTTTCTAGCCGTCAGAAAAGACATGTTTTTTTAACATCATTTAAAATCTAGCCAACATTTCACAAATTTTATTGAAGTCTCCCCTTGTATTTTTACAAACACTATTCTGTCTAAAAAGTCACAACGAATGGATATTTATTTTAAAATATTCAACGTATATAAAAAAAACTAGTAAAAAGTAACAAATCATAATTCCCGGGTCGGCCCTAGATCTATTCAAATACTGTAATTGATGTGACCTGAACAGGCTGACATTGGTGTTCTTTTTTTATTTGCACTCAACAGAAGAAGACATTCGACGAAGCGATAATAAAGTCATTAAAAAAAAGGCGAAAATACATTGGAGTCCAATCACATAAAACAATTCAGTTTAATGTTTATTGAAAAAAAAATCTCTTGCTAGTATGAAGAAAAAAGTGTTGACAGATAGCGTTGAGGTATATTATAACCTTTGTTCAGCGTTATTAATTATGAATTATAATTTTTTTACTACAGATTTCATTATTACAACTTATGCTTGTCCAAGGGAGATAAAATGTCACCATATTGGTACTTTGGACAGGAAACATGCCAGTAAAAATGTCTCGAGGTGAAAATGAGCCAGGAAGAACTAAATAAAATAAAAATGATAATAATACTGTAGGATTTATTAAGTTGTGGCACACAGATACTATAGCAAGGGTAAGTTGTAAATTTACCATACCAAATACCCATTATTGAAGACAATCTTTCTCTTGTGGTTTTGTCAACTCATCTGACAAAATTAAATATTTGCCATTAATTATGATATCATTAAGAAAAAGGCAAAAGTTGCCACTACACAAATTTGTAATGAAAATTGGTACCTAAGAACAAAGTTCACTTAACTGTGAGCAGTTTGGTGACCATTTTTTATCAGCTTGTCTAAGGAATCGATATCCTGATGACCTGTTTAAAAATCTTATTGGTATATAAGTATTTAGTTAGAAATTATGAAACATAAAACCTTTTTGTTGTTTTCTATACTACTAACATTTAACACTTCCTTTATTAATACAGTTGAATTATATTTTAGGTTTCTACAATCTTTGTGGTATCAAATCCATTCAGTGGAGAAGAACCTATAATAAACATGCCATAGATTTTCTTAAGGCAGCATTTTTCAAGGTCATTTGCGTCATAATAACCTATTATTTTGACCCAAAAATCGTCATTTTTAATACGTTGAAATTCAACGAGGAAAAACGATTCTTACCTAAAACTTTCAAAAAATGCTTAGGAAAGGCATGATGAAGGGGAGAGTTACATAATATGCATAGAAAAAAACTTAAAAATAGCATTTTTTATTACTTGAGTACACATAAGTTTCCAGCCGTCAGAAAAGGCATGTTTCTTTAATATCATTTAAAATCTAGCCAACATTTCACAAATTTTATTGAAGTCTCCCCTTGTATTTTTACAAACACTATTCTGTCTAAAAAATCACAACCAATGGATATTTATTTTAAAAAATTCAACGTATATAAAAAAACTAGTAAAAAGTAACAAATCATAATTCCCGGGTCGGCCCTAGGTCTACTCAAAAACTATAATTGATGTGACCCGAACAGTCTGACATTGGTGTTCTTTTTTTAATGCACTCAACAGAAGAAGACATTCGACTACCAACTAATAGTCGGCGTAGAACGTTACTGTTAGGATACCGGAAGTTGATTTAGTTCGGCCTCGTTGGCGCAGCAGTCACTACCGAATTATGAATGGAAATATTTCAAATAGGAGTGATTTCTCTAGATTAGGATTCTACAAAAATAAATTAAAACAAAATGTCATAAAAAAATATCTTGCATCTTCGTTACCTTTGTGGTAATGCATAAGTATGTCACTGTCTTTAACAGATACGGAAAGGAAAAGTAAAAAACATATGCTACAGGAACTTTCTGAACCCTTATTTATTGTTAATTTTGTTACAAATTAAACTTTATTTAAAGTTTAAAAAATTTGTAGAATTCTTCCATTTCAGGAGATTTTTTCATAACATACTGTCAAAAGGTAAGAATTTTACTTGTAATCTTATAAGGGTGACCACATTGAGGATATTTTTTAACATTGTGTATTTGATATTATTTTTATATTATTTGTGTGTTAAAACTTTTTAGCATCAACGAGTTATTTGGAAGTGATGATAAAGTCATTTAAAAAGCGAAAATGCATTGGAGTCCAATCACATAAGAAAATTCAGTTTAATGTTTATTGAAAAAAAAATCCCTTGCTAGTATGAAGAAAAAATCAGACAGCGTTGAGGTAAATTATAAACTTTTATTCAGCGTTATTAATTATGAATTATAATTTTTTTATTACAGATTTAATTAAACAGATCTGGTCAACTCTTCTAACAAAATTAAATATTTGCCATTAATTATGATATCATTAAGAAAATTGCAAAAGTTGCCACTAGACAAATTTGTAATGAAAATTGGTACCTAAGAACAAAGTTCACTTAACTGCAAGCAATTTGGTGACCATTTTATCAGCCTGTCTAGGGAATCGATATCCTGATGACCTGTTTAAAAATCTTATTGGTATATAAGTATTTAGTTACAAATTATGAAACATAAAACCTTTTTGTTGTTTTCTATACCACTAACATTTAACACTTCCTTTATTAATACAGTTGAATTATATTTTAGGTTTCTACAATCTTTGTGGTATCAAATCCATTCAGTGGAGAAGAACCTATAATAAAAATGCCATAGATTTTCTTAAAAAATAATTAAATTTAGATGTCAGTATGAACAAATACGTGAAGATCTTAATATTTAAAAAAGTGTTACCTCTGTCTCTGAACATTAAGAGAAGTAACAGTAGAAATAGAATATGATACTTCATGGAAAGAAAGTTTAGTAATATTAGGTAATTTTTATATTCATCAGTATTTACCAAAACTTTTAGGAAATTAAGTAATTTATAAAAAAAGTTGCAAATAAATGCATATATTTATGTAAATTTAAGTATTATTTAATTGTAAATGTACTATTTTATCTATGGTTTATGCATATTTACTCATTATCATTTAATATAATCGCTTTAATATGCAATTATATTGATGTGTAATTTGCTAGGTTTAAGTAATAAATACATACTGTTTTAAAAGATGTTATTGTTAATATTTTAGTTTTATATAAATGCCATTAAAAGGTTTTTATTTTGGATGTATCCAAATTTCATGTTTTTTTTTTAATTTTAAAAAATAAATTAGTTTTTTAGTTTTTACCTGCAAAAATTAAACAAAAAAGTCCTAACCTTAAGAAATAAAACAACACCTACGAAAATATTATCTTTTTATTAATACTTAAATAAAATTATATGATCTACTGAAGATAAAAAACTGCAAAAAAAATATTTATAATTTGGAAATTATTCAATAATATTCCCCATCTTCTTTTATTAGAGGATACTGGAAATTAAAACACATAAATGATATTCAAAAATTCTACGAATAGCTCTTTCAACATGTATTTTTAACCTTGCTATAGTTTGTGTTTCATACACTTTAAATTCTGTGGAAAATAAAAATAGTGGGATATTTAAGGATGTCTGCAGGAAGTAATTCCTTGATCAGGAATCATTTATCAGCTAGTATGATCACTAAAAAATTATTTGTTTCAAAATGTCTTATAACTTTTTTGTCCGACATAGATTCTGGATGTGCCTTGCTCACAAAAATAATTAAATCATTTGGTGATACATCTTTGAAATCTTTCTGTGTTTATAGAAACTGTAAGTCTTCCTTGGACTTTCTAGGTTTGTTGGAATCGAAGAGAAAATTTCTGTGCAGTGTAATATTCTACAACTTCTAATTGTATAAAATGCTGTTGGAAACAAGCTTTCGTCTTCATTAATTAGTTGAAAAGAACTTAACGCAGTGCTATATTTGTTACTGTATTATTTTACAACCAAAGCAGATATCCCAAATCAAAATTTGATTAATATTTGATAGTAGTTTAACTTGCTATGCTGCATAATACCTAATATTAATTATTTAATAATAATTAAAAGTGTTCATAGTTTCGAACAGTATGCCCCTGAATTTCTGCTTACACTTTTGGATGTTGATGGCATATCTTCTACAATGGAATTTACCCGTTTACATCTTGAAGGGCCTAAAGATTCAAAAACAATTGCTATACAAGGCCCAGCTATTATTATTGTTTTCCACTGTGAAAAGAATGACTTTGTCATCTGTTTCTTTCAAAGCTATTTTCCTGAAAAAAAGAAAGTTTATATAAATATGCAGTTTTCTTAAAAAAAGTAATACTATTTCTTGAAATTTCATTTCTAAATATTTTCTGTTATATTTGTAGATTTCAGCTAAAAAAAATATGATGAACAAGCCTCTTAAAAAAAAGTTTATATTTTGATATCGATACATACCGCTTCTCTGGAGAAGGAAATTTAAGTTTCCTTTGAATGTAAAATTTAAATATGTTGATCCACTTCTTTGATCCGTATTTACAAAATGACAGTTTCATAGTAATCAATATTTTGAGGGTTCTCTGTCTTCTGTCCTACAAATTTGAATTTAAATATAAAATTGTAATAAAATGTATTGCCAGGTTTCTTCTTCAACATTTTTCCTGACATAAATGCTATTATAAGTAGATACCTTATTGAAGAAATCCTTTTTTTTTGTTTCTCTTGAATCTGCAGCAAATGCAAAAAGTTTCATATCTTATGGTCACTGTAATGCTTCCAGCCGGGTCAAAACCATTTTGGTGAATTTATAAAGCTAAAAATAATAATTAATAAGGATTATCATAGAAACAAACACTGATTTTTGCATGCTATTTTTTGTAATGTAAAATGTACCGTATTGTATCTACCTATTATTTTTGCACAAACACTCTGTGTGTTTCTATATCCGATCTTGAACACATCACACAAAATTTATTATTTACTCCTAGAAACAAGGATTCTTATATGTCAACCTATAACCTAACTTTTAGGTTTTACAAATACAAAGTTTAGATTATTCAGGTTGAAATTAAATAAGCTTTCAAGGTCAAGTGGTTTGTCTGGCCAGAACATTATTACAATTTTGCTAAATAAAATGAGGATATCAGATGTTACAAAAAAAGACTCATGGATCGATAATAATAATAATATCTGTCCAGTTCAAAATCCAATAAAAACTGTTGAAATTCTAGAAATTATTTACGAAATATTTCTTCATTTTTTATTCTGCAATATTTTAGATTTTGTGCTAGAAAAATGTAAAATGTAATGTTTTATAACGTTGCCTTCGAGCCGTTTTACACACACTAGAATTATTCCGAAAATTATAACCAAAATTTTCAGCAAATTTTTACCGAAAATTCTATGGAGATAATTTTAAAAATAAAATACTACTCTGTGTGATACGTACAAGAATTCTGAATATTATTTTGGTGATAATTTTGTCGATGCTCATGCGCATTTTCATCACATGTGACGTTCCAGCAGTTAAAAAGTTAACTTGCTCTGGGGATAACCTTAAAATGTCATAAATATGAAAGTGAAATAACATATATAATCAAGAAACCACAAAATAAGGGATATTTTGTGCAAGAAACCATGAGTTAATATTAAGTTTAGGTTGATTAATGGGCTGTCAATTCACAAATTTTATTCTGCGTCGATTTTCGCTCACTTTTTGTATTTTAGTCATAAAAATATAGAACACGTTCTATATTTTTATGCCGAAAATTTTCACCAAAATTTTAACAATAATTCTTTGATGTGTAAAACAGTAAATTAGTTTTATGAAAATTTTCAACATAATTATGAGATAAATTTTGGCTATAATTCTTGTGTGTGTAAAACGGCTCTTCATCAATGGAGATTTCTTAAATTTAGGATTTACTATTTTTTACGCTAAGAAATTTATTTCTTCTATTCTGCATAGGGGTGACATCTAGTATAAAACATCGGAATTAATTGTGATAAATGGCCCCCTTAAGGGGGCATTAAGTCCGCCATTTTTGCCCATTTATCTGTCATTCACAACTAATTCCGTTGTTTTATACTAGATGTCACCCTTATGCAGAATGGAAGAAATAAATTTCTTAGCGTAAAAAATAGTAAATCCTCAATTTAAGAAATCTCCATTGATGAAGGCGGTGTTGTCTCAAACATTACATCTTACATTACATTACCTAAATTTAATGACTTTTTGCTCACTTTCTAGCACTAAATCTAAGATGTTGCAGAATAAAAAATTAGGAAATATTTAGCGAATAATGTTTAGAATTTTAAGAGTTATTATTGGATTTCGAATTCGACAGATATTATTATCAGCAATCCACGAGTCTCTTTTTTTTGAAACATATGTGCATTTTATTTAGCAAAAACGGGAATAAAATTATGTTCTGGCGTTTTATATTTCAAGTTCGTGTCTGGCCCCGACTAATCACTTGACCTTGACAGCTTATTTAATTTCAACCTAAGATGTTGTAAATTTTGACTCATGTAACCTAAAAGTTAGGTTAAAGATTGACATACAAAAACATTGTTTCTAGGAATAAAAAATAAATTTTGCGTGATGTATTCAAGATCGGAGCACAAAGCCAGAAAAACATAAATATTTTTAAAATTGTAAAAAAGGCTTTAAATAAAACGACGTAAGCATTTCATCGCAGGTGGGGACTCGTGTTTTTTCAAAAATAATAGGTAAATACAATATGGTACATTTTACATTACAAAAAATAGCATGCAAAAATCAGTGTTTGTTTCTATGATAATCCTTATTAATTACTATGTTTTTAGCTTTATAAATTCACCAAAATGGTTTTGTACCTGGCTGGAAGCATTACAGTGACCTTAAGATATTAAACTTTTTGCATTTGCTGCAGATTCAAGAGAAACAAAAAAAAATTGATTTCTTTAATAAGGTATCTACTTATAATAGCATTTATGTCAGGAAATAAGTGAAGAAGAAACCTGGCAATACATTTTATTACAATTTTATTTATAAATTCAAATTTGTAGACAGAAGACAGAGAACCCTCAAAATATTGATTACTATGCAACTGTCATTTTGTAAATACGGATCAAAGAAGTGGATCAACATATTTAAATTTAACATTCAAAGGAAACTTAAATTTCCTTCTCCAGAGAAACGGTATGTATCTATATCAAAATATAAACTTTTTTTTAAGAGGCCTGTTCATCATATTTTTTTTGGCTGAAATCTACAAATATAACAGAAAATATTTAGAAATGAAATTTTAAGAAATAGTATTACTTTTTTTAAGAGAGCTGCATATTTATATAAACTTTCTTTTTTTCAGTAAAATAGCTTTGAAAGAAACAGATGACAAAGTCATTCTTTCCACAGTGGAAAACAATAATAATAGCTGGGCCTGATATAGCAATTGTTTTTGAATCTTTAGGCCCTTCAAGATGTAAAAGGGCAAATTCCATTGTAGAAGATATGCCATCAACATACAAAAGTGTAAGCAGAAATTCAGAGGCACACTGTTCAAAACTATAAACACTTAATTATTAGTAAATAATTAATATTAGGTATTATGAAGCATAGCAAATTAAACTACTATTAAATATTAATCAAATTTTGATTTGGGATATCTGCTTTAGTTGTAAAGTACTACAGTAACAAATATAGCACCACGTTAAGTTCTTTTCGACTAATTAATGAAGACGAAAGCTTGTTTCCAACAGCATTGTATACAATTAGAAATTGTAGAATATTACACTGCACAGAAATTTACTCATCGCTTCCAACAAACCTCGAAAGTCCAAGGAAGACTTACAGTTTCTATAAACACAGAAAGATTTCGAAGGTGTATCACCAAATGATGTAATTATTTTTGTGAGCAAGGCATATTGAGAACCTATGTCGGACAAAAAAGTTATAGAACATTTTGAAACAAATAATTTTTTAGTGATCTTATACTAGCTGATAAATGATTCCTGATCAAATAATTACTTCCTACAGGCTTCCTTAAATATCTCACTATTTTTATTTTTCACAGAATTTAAAGTGTATGAAACACAAACTATAGCAAGGGTAGAAATACATGTTGAAAGAGCGATTCGTAGAATTTTTGAATATCATTTGTGTTTTAATTTCCAGTATCCTCTAATAAAAGAAGATGGGGAATATTATTGAATAAATAAATGTTTCCAAATTATAAATATTTTTTGCTGTTTTTTATATTTAGTAAATCATATAATTTTATTTAAGTAATAATAAAAAGAAAATATTTTCGTAGGTGTTGTTTTATTTCTTAAGGTTAGGACATTTTTGTTTAATTTTTGCAGGTAAAAACCAATTTATTTTTTACAATTAAAAAAAAACATGAAATTTGAATACATCCAAAATAAAAACGTTTTAATGGCATTTATATAAAACTAAAATATTAACAATAACATCTTTTAAAACAATATGTATTTATTACTTAAACCTAGCAAATTTTTTGATAAATTACTTAATTTCCTAAAAGTTTTGGTAAATACTGATGAATATAAAAATTCCCTAATATTACTAAACTTTCTTTCCATGAAGTATCATATTCTATCTGTACTGTTACTTCTCTTAATGTTCAGAAACAGAGGTAACACTTCAATTTTTTCAAAAAATTAAGATTTTCATGTATTTGTTCATACTGACATCTAAATTTAATTCTTTTTTAAGAAAATCTATGGCATTTTTATTATAGGTTCTTCTCCACTGAATGGATTTGATACCACAAAGATTGTAGAAACCTAAAATATTATTGGACTGTATTAATAAAGGAAGTGTTAAATGTTAGTAGTATAGAAAACAACAAAAAGGTTTTATGTTTCATAATTTCTAACTAAATAAGATTTTTAAACAGATCATCAGGATATCGATTCCCTAGACAAGCTGATAAAATGGTCACCAAATTGCTCGCAGTTAAGTGAACTTTGTTCTTAGGTACCAATTTTCATTACAAATTTGTCTAGTGGCAACTTTTGCAATTTTCTTAATGATATAATTAATGACAAATATTTAATTTTGTCAGACGAGTTGACAAAACCATCAGAGGAAGATTGTCTTCAATAATGGGTAAATTTACATCTTATCCCTGCTGTAGTATCTGTTTGCCACAACTTAATAAATTCTACAGTATTACGCTTAATTTCATTTTTATTTTATTTAGTTCTTCCTGGCTCATTTTCTTCTCGATACATTTTTACTGGCATGTTTCCTGTCCAAAGTACCAATATGGTGACATTTTATCTCCCTTGGACAAGCATAAGTTGTAATTTCAACATCTCCAGATCTGTTTAATAAAATCTGTAATAAAAAAATTATAATTCATAATTAATAACGCTGAACAAAGGTTTATAATTTACCTCAACGCTGTCTGATTTTTTCTTCATACTAGCAAGGGATTTTTTTTCAATAAACATTAAACTGAATTTTCTTATGTGATTGGACTCCAATGCATTTTCGCTTTTTAAATGACTTTATCATCGCTTCCAAATAACTCGTTGATGCTAGAAAGTTTTAACACACAAATAATATAAAAATAATATTAAATACACAATTTTAAAAAAAAAAATATCCTCAATGTGGTCAACCTTACAACAATTAAAATTCTTACCTTTTGACAGTATGTTATGAAAAAATCTCCTGAAATGGAAGAATTCTACAAGTTTTTCAAACTTCAAATAAAGTTTTATTTGTAACAAAATTAACAATAAATAAGAAATTAAAAACCTCTTATGATAAGGTTCAGAAAGTTCCTGTAGCATATTTTTTGACTTTTCCTTTCCGTATCTGTTAAAGACAGTGACATACTTATGCATTACCACAAAGGTAACGAAGATGCAAGATCTGTTTTTATGACATTTTGTTATAATTTATTTTTGTAGAATCCAAATCTAGAGAAATCATTCCCATTTGAAATATTTCCATTCATAATTCGGCAGTGACTGCTGCGCCAACAAGGCCGAACTAAATCAACTTCCGGTATCCTAACAGTAACGTTCTACGCCGATTATTAGTTGGTAGTCGAATGTCTTCTTCTGTTGAGTGCAAATAAAAAAAGAACACCAATGTCAGACTGTTCAGGTCACATCAATTACAGTTTTTGAATATACCTAGGGCCGACCCGGGAATTATGATTTGTTACTTTTTACTAGTTTTTTTTTATATACGTTGACTTTTTTAAAATAAATATCCATTTGTTGTGACTTTTTAGACAGAATAGTGTTTGTAAAAATACAAGGGGAGACTTCAATAAAATTTGTGAAATGTTGGCTAGATTTTAAATGATATTAAAAAACATGCCTTTTCTGACGACTGGAAACTTGAGTGTACTCAAGTAATAAAAAATGCTATTTTGAAGTTTTTTTCTATGCATATTATGTAACTCTCCCCTTCATTATGCCTTTCCTAAGCATTTTTTAAAAGTTTTAGGTAAGAATTGTTTTTCCTCGTTGAATTTCAACGTATTAAAAGTGACGATTTTTGGGTCAAAATAATAGCTTATTATGACACAAATGACCTTGAAAAATGCCGCCTTAACACAAAAACGCGTAATACGCCTAGGCTCAAATTTTTCTTGTCGTGTGGACTCACCCTGAAAGATACTCAGCGGTGTTTGAAGATACAGTGACGGATTTTAAAATAAATAGCAGAAAAATTCATCAGCGGAATGAGAGTCCGCGCACGAGCCCAGAACGATTAAACTCTTTCACGAAATTGAATTTTTCATTTCATTTTGATATTCCAAGATGAATTGCAGGTGTACTGGTTTCTAAATGGAACTATCACTTATCGTTCTATATATGAATCTTCTTTGTCATAATCTCTATTATGTAAAAGGGAAAGGTATGCCTAAAAATAATAACAGTAATAAAACGACTACAATAACATAAAAATATGTAATATAATATTGAAGATGTATATTTTTTATATATAAAGGATAATTTGTTTTTTAAACTAAGTTCTCAACTCTAAGGAAACTTTGTATCCGTTTTTGGGACGTAATACTAAGTTGGTTTTCAACTCGATCTCCTTCACATCTTTGTAACCGGTGTAAATCCTATATTTTCTTAGAACAGTTGTTATTAGAGTTTTCATGGTCATCATGGCATATTTCATACCTAGAAACGTAATAAAACTGATTTATTTATTTATTTATCGACACTGTCCATTTTATAATAATTAATTACAGAGCTAGAGTGAAATATAACAATGTGATATCAATAATAGTATAACAAAAGGCTGTTTGCAAAAAAAAAAGTGTACGTCTGTCAATCTGTAACAGCAAAAACACAAATCATCAATCGACAATCAATTCCAACAGCCTTCCTTTAACAGGCTTCAAGAACGTATCAAAGAAATTTAAGTCACCCAGTCCATTAGCATATCCAGGCAACCTTGGTATACAAGATTGGCTTGCATAATTTTCTCTGTGAAAAGGCCGGTGAAATATATGGGAAGCACGAGTACTTCTGGGAGGGACCCTCAGACCAACACTCGACAGCAGGCGCGGATAATCGATGATACAGTTTATAATTTTAAAGCGAAGTTGAAAGTCTCTACCTTTCCTTCTATTACCAAGGAAGAGCAAATTCAACTCCGATCCCAAAGCAGGATAATCAAGGTCAGCACCCCCGGTGAAGTTCAAGTTAATAAATCTAAGAAGCCTTCTCTGTACCTGTTCGAGCCGGTACACATGTGATTCATAGTGCGGGTTCTAAACACAAGAAGCGTACTCAAGGTGTGTTCGAACCACGAACTTGACATATAAAACAGGACTGATCATGCATAATACCTCCTCTTATATGAGCCGTTTTACACACACAAGAATTATTCCGAAAATTATAACAAAAATTTTCAGCAAATTTTTGCCGAAAATTCTATGAAGATAATTTTTGAAATAAAATACTACTCTGTGTGATACGTACAAGAAATTTGAATATAATTTTGGTGATAATTTTGTCGATGCTCATGCGCATTTTCATCACATGTGACGTTCCAGCAGTTAAAAAGTTAACCACAGAGGATAACCTTAAAATGTCATAAATATGAAAGTTTCCGAACATATGTAATCAAGAAACCACAAAATAAGGGATATTTTGTGCAAGAAGCAATGAGTAAATATTAAAATTACGTTGATTACCAAACGCTGGTTGTCAATTCATAATTTTTATTCTGCGGCGATTTTCGCGCATTTTCTTTATTTTAGTCATAAAAATATAGAACACGTTTTATATTTTTATGCCGAAAATTTTCACTAAA
Source organism: Diaprepes abbreviatus (assembly GCA_034092305.1). Lineage (NCBI taxonomy): Eukaryota > Metazoa > Arthropoda > Insecta > Coleoptera > Curculionidae > Diaprepes > Diaprepes abbreviatus. The sequence continues at coordinate 1,284,034 of JASJET010000416.1, forward strand.
ATTTTAACAATAATTATTTGATGTGTAAAACAGCAAATTAGTTTTGAGAAAATTTTCAACATAATTATGAGATAAATTTTGGCTATATTTCTTGTGTGTGTAAAACGGCTCTATTAAAAATGACGCCACCATGCTCCGTGCCATTACGTGCAAATAATTGCTTTGGCAACAATGAATTCCCTAAGTTTTCATGATATTGGTGAAAGTATATTTTTGACATTGACTAAATACTTTTAATTTTGACAAAAATTTATTTTTGATTTTGCTGTTTTATAGATTTTATCACATTGTAGGTAAGGTTTTACTGAAAATTTCAAACAGAAATGTGAACTTTAAGGTTTTTTTTTTGGTATTTTAAAAAATGTGGTTCTTCATCGTAAGACGTGCAAATACCTCATCTGGTAAATTGGAATTTATTTAATTGGTAAGTTATAAAGCATTCAATAATAAGTATATAAAATTTTACCTTAGAATCAAATTGTAAATCTAAGGGTAACAAGTTTAATCTTATGGATATGATGTATGATAATTTTTAAATGCCATCAATATTTTAGTTTTCTAAGAGAAAAGAATCTTCAAATTCAAGGGCTAAAGCAAATTGGTCATGATCATAATTCTTTTATACACCAGATGAGTAACTCTGTTCAGAACATTTTTCTGGAAATAGTTTTATACAAGAAGATGAGCAAAAAGTTTGTGTTGTGCTTCTTACAAATAAACTGCCTGAAAAAAACTACGAAGCACTGTTTGATGTAAACATCTTGAAGCAACTAAACTTGGACTTAATAACATGGCTCTACAAAAAAAGTCCAGAATTAGGTGTGCATTAACCAACAACAATATCATTTTACCATAAAGTTAATGTTCCACTGACATATAAAGCTGAACATCGAAACTGGTATGGCGTTAAAATTTAAAATGATTATACGTTTAAAAACCAATATGCCATATTAAAATAGAAATAAATGATTGCATATAATATGAAATTTTTCAATATTATTAAGCATGTTTGGAAATTACATAAATTTTACTTTTATGTATTTGTTTTGTCTAAAAATAAAATAATAACCTTTTGTTTGAATATGTTATTAATTAATAAAACAAAAATTCTTGATTTTAGCTCAGATAGGAAATGTGTGTCATGAAAATCCTTTATCAAAGTAATGAGAAGCTGCGATTGATTACCATTTCAAAAATTCAACTCTAGGAAAAGTCAATTCCAGATCCTTAAACAGTTAAGTAAATGGAAAGTTTGACTTAGTGTAAAAATTTAACGTTGCTAGTAAATTTTTATGTATATATTTAGATTAAAAATGATTGTATTCAGGTAAGAATTCTCTTGTATTTACAAGCTTTTTTTATATTTAATTATTAATGTCTTAATAAATATTGTTTTGTTTACAATTAAATATAAACTGCTTTAACACCATACCCTTTAGAGTTTAATATTTTTTTTTTTATAAAAATGGTTTAGTACATAATGTTACTTTACTTCCTTTAAATTAAAGCTCCGTTATTATGAAGGAAATGTCAACATTATTATGAATGTCGTTAACCCTATATAAATACCTTTCTCTCTAAAGCATCGAGGAGACAATAATTTTAACAAAGACCTAATCGAAGCTATTTTTAAATGATGAAACTCTCTTACTTTGCAATAGATTATGTGGACATTTCGATACCTTACATTAAACAATATACTATATTAATTCATGATATAAAATTTTTAAAAATAAATGCCTTAATACTTTTTTTCGTTAACTTCTTATACTCTATGTCAGAATAAGAATGTTTCTAACACAGATGTTTAAAAAAAATTAGTCTCGACTTAGTTTTGGCGCATATTTCACATTTTAGCTATTTTGCTAAATAACAGTTTTATTGTAAAAAATAAAATATGTAAACAGTCATAGAAAAATCATTTTCATTTATTTATAAGAACTGACATTTCATGCTTGTTATCTAAAAATAATAAAATTGTTACATATTTACGCTGTTCCAAAGGAATTTAATAAATTTGCTTTATTGGAGTTGCTTTAAACAGAAAAATTATAATTCTAAACTAAAAGTAGAAATTCAAGTTAAATATTGTTTAACAGAAACAATTATCCTGGTCTTTTTTCTTGAATATACTTAAATAACCTGTCAAGTAAAACAAGGAAGAGCGATTTATTGTTTTAGATATAGTATAGAAAGAGATAGTTATTGTCTAAATCTGTTAGTTAGAATAATATAATTGACATTCATACACGACATATTCACGCCAATGTAAGAAACTAGCAGGGAATTCAATGTTGCCATACAAATAATTGCATCTAACGGCGACCAATAACGGAGGGTCAAAAATTATTTTCATGAGCAGTCCAGCTACCATGGCATTTAATAAAACCTAACATCTTGAGGGACTTACTAACAATGTCAGCGATGTGAGGAACGAATGAAAAGGTGGAATCAAAAAGGACTCCCAAGTCTCGCATAGAATCAACGAAGGCCAGCGCCCTACCATTCAAGTGATAGTGAAAGTCCAGTGGATAACGCAACTTAATGAGTTTACACTTAAAAATATTGAAACTCATCCCATTCACTCCGCACCAGGAAACAAATCTATCAAGGTCCCTCTGAAGCTCCAAGCAGTCACTGTAACTGTCAATGCCCTTATACACCCTCATCTCATCCGCAAAGCGTAAGAACTTGCTTGATTTAAAGCAAGCATCATCAATGAATAAGTTGAACAATAATGGACCGATATGGGATCCCTGAGAGACCCCTGAAGACACTGATATCTCAGAAGACACAAAATTGGACATTAAACTGCAATAGAGAAGCGGAAATTAAACTGCAATAGACAAGATTTGGGAATACACACTTCTAACAGCAAGATTGTTCTTCAAAGAATAATTCTTGTTACAACATGCCAACAAGAATCCACAAATTACTTATCTATGGATCAGACATCATAGCATTTGCAATATTGCCGATAAGTAAACTATCGAAAGATGCACAAAAACCAACGAACAAGTTGATAAGAAACTATCGCTGTGACTTTGCCCGAAAATCTTCTCGAGAAAAAAATATGGAGGATGTATTCTAAAACTTTTGGCGTCGACGAATCCTTACATTGTTTTTTGACATCGTAAGGATTCAAGTAATAATTCGTACATATTGGAGAATGAGAAAAGAGCTGTTGTAACGAAGTTACTATATTTTTTGGCATGAGTATGTTCGCCGGGATTTAATTTATTTATTTTACATCCGAAAAATCTGATTCTTGTGGGAAAAGATTGCTTAAAGTTTCAATATTACCGGAATATAATTAGATTTACCGCGCTATGCCGGGAAATATCATTTTCCGAGATTTTCAGAGTGTCCGACCATAGTAATCGGGCGCCGCATACAGCAGTATTGTATGCGCGATCACCGCACGCCGTCACACGTCAGCTTAGTGGAAGCTCGGGTCGTCTATTTAAGCCTGAGCAGACCATTATTTCGCTGAGAACTGCACGTTCTCCACCCGGGTCAACAGTCCAAACGGACTGGACTGGGTCGCTTGCCGGACCGCGCTTTCCTGGTCTAGCAATGTAGGCTAGACTTGTGTGTATATGGTGTTTTACCATACAATTCCTTCCTTACATCCTACCCCGCTAATGGCCAGCATTGCCGAGGACCCTTGTAAGAACGGGCAATGTTGTGTCATCCTACCGTCACTGCCGAGGGCCCTTATAAGAACTGGCAGTGTCGGTTCCTTTCCTAATTTCCTACCGCTATTGGTCGACATTGTCGAGGAACCTTATAAGAACGGGCAATGTCGTTTCATCCTGCTGACGCTCTCGAGGACCCTTATAAGAACGGGCAGCAGTTAGTTACTTTCTTTCCTTCCTACCGTCACCTATACACACATGCACTGATGCCGTAAATTTAGTTTTGTTTCCGTATTGACCAGGAATGTGTTTTACTGCCAGGTGCCCTCCGATGTACATTGATAAGGGCGCTTAACAACTGTCGCCCCGACGCCTATCGCCGCCGCCGCGTGTAGAGATCACCGTCGCGTGTAGAGACGCCGCCTATCGCCGATCGATGCCGGGTTATTGTTAGACATACCGTGTATACCGCCGTCGGTCGAATTTTAATACGAAGCGCCGTGAACCGTGAACCCGGATTTTAGATACGGGGGGCGATAATTTGCGTACGAGCCATCATGAATAGCATCGCAACCGTATAGTACGAGGTACGTGAATAGCATCGTGAATGATACCGCCTGGTTACCGTTTTAAGCGCAACCGAACAGTACGAGCTACCGTGAACAGCTCTCAAAACATACTCTTGTCCTCCAGACGGTGTAATTGTTCCTTTGTTGAACATATTAGATTGTAAGTTAGTTTTAGGCCATGTATCTTTATAAAAGAATGGAATGCAAGATACAGGATGTTTTATAACCGTTTGTTTTATCACCTAGTCCCATTTTTAACATTACATATAACAATTGGCAGCCGGCAGCCAGCACTAATACGCACAATTGGCCCCTAGCTTGCCGTTTCTCCACTGTAACAAGCTGCCCGTGCATAAGTGGGCCCTCGACCACATGAATCCCGAGGGTGGCGTCCGAGAACCGACCACCGAGTGATGTTTTGACCTTCAGGCAGTCAAACCGTTGATCAGTTCAGGCGAAACGTCGGATAGTAATTCCAATTTGATACGGTCTAAACCCAAGAGCCATGATTTTTACCTTGACCGAAGCGATGAAAGCTTTCGTTCATTATAAAAACTTTGTTTTATGTTACAGTGGGTTTTTCAGAATGATTTGCAGTAATACATTATCCTGCTACAAAATAAGATTTGAAATATTCTTCATAAAAAAAATAATATTAAAAAATCAACAATTAAGAAAAGACAACTGACAATCAGAAAATATCATTGACAAATCTAACCTTAAACGTTAAAAATTATCAGTTTCAAGGCTGTGAAAAATAGACAAATATACAAGCAGGCAGACGAACAAGTCAATTGTGTACTAACCAATACAGTTCCTAGGTCCAAACGAAAATGGTATATAACAACCTGGGGCTCTTTTAGCTATTTCTTCGGGTAGAAATCGATCGGGATCAAACTTGAAAGGATTTGGCCAATAGTGTTCATTAGTGTGTGCTCTAAGAATTCCAAAAACAACTGAATTTCCTTTTTGTAAAATGTGATCACCTAAAACACGTTAATTTTAAAACTATTTGAAAAAATTCCCTCTAATAAATAATAACTTTTTGCTATTGTAGCAAGCAAGCAGATTTTTCCAAGTATTAGGCAACTCGGCAACGCAATCCCAAACACTGGCAACAGGGCCGATGGCGCGCAGCAGGTGTCGCAACCTGATTGGCCAGAAGCATTCGGAAAACGAACGCGCCCGCCGTACACATGGGACCGACAGTACCCGAGACGCAGGCGTCAGTTCACTCGTAGACGTCGTACAGTGACCTTTGAAAATGGTGAATGAGATGAAAGGTCAGCTGCCTTACAGTCCTGAGAAGAACTCGACACATACACGGGTTGCCCGAAAACCTTCGATTACACATCACACCCGTGAGAATATCCGATATAATACACACACACACACACACACACACAAATATATATATATATATATATATATATATATATATATATATATATATATATATATATATATATATATATATATATGAAGTAAATTGCGATCAGTAAATGCAAACTTCGTTCCAATCATATCCTTTCCGTGTTAGACGTTGCACAGTTTGAATAAATTGCGATAAAACACAATCCATCCCATTCCACCACCATCGTACGTTTGCTGAATGTGATTTCAGCACTACAACGGCATAATGTGGATATATCCACTGCTATTGCATCTCACACGGAGGAATCCGTGAAAGCCGCATAAACATATATACGCCATCCGGCGGGAGGTCGGCGAAGCCGCGTTCAGTGTTGCATGCTTCCTTCCGATCTGTCCTTTGCACAGACAAGTGTATGTGGGTACCCTGATGAGTCTAGTAGAGACGAAACATGTACCTCTGCCTCTGTATCACTATGGCGGGGAGGGTAAGTTTTGACTTTCTTCTCGGTATGGTGGATTGTGTTTTATCGTAATTTATTCAAACTGTGCAACCTCTGCCTCTGCTTGTAACGCCAGTGTTGCCAGTTCTCGAAATATCACCGTCATATTATGACGTATAAAATAATATTATCAAATTTTATCCCTATAAAAATAATAGGAATTCATTTGCACTTTTACATACCACCAAATACACTAATTTAATTTATTTACCGAGGTTGATGTCCTCATCCACAGATCTAACTATAAAACCTCCCACTGGAAAGAGCCTTAATGATTCTTTGATGACTCTTTCCAAATATTTCAGGTTCGGTAAATCTGATATATCTACAGCTCTATTAGGTCCAACAACATCTAGAATTTCAGCCAAAACTTTCTCCTAAAAATAATTAATAAGAGATAAAATCATCATCGACCAAATGATCTTTCCAATGTCGAAAACTACCCTGAAACATCATCTCAAGCTGAAAAGTCTTCATCCCGGGGAATTTAAAATTAAAATAACCTGAATTTTTAAAAGTTAATGTTTTTTGTTTTTCAGACAGTCAAAAAAGAAGGCTGACAGTTTATGTCCTACGAATTTCACTCTTGTTCTCTCTCCATACTAGTTTGAACCATTTAATGGTCTCGTTCGTGGAGCTGTAACGAACCAAGAGAAAAATTTACAGAAAGCAACTGCATATTGAAAATCTCTGTGCCGAGATATGTCGGTAGCTTGTTATATAAAGGGTGTTTTTTATAGAGGTATAAAACTTTAGAAAGAAACATCCGTGGATGACAGAAGAAATATTAGAACTCATGGAAGAGCGAAAAAAATACAGACATAAAAATGAAAGAAGGTACAAAGACATAAACAAAGTTATTAACAATAGGATCAAGGAAGCAAAAGAGTTGTGGCTACAAAACGAATGTAAAGAAATCGAATCCTTAGAACAAAAACATGACATTTCTAACTTGCATAAGAAAATCAAGGCCCTAACCAGAGGAAACAACTCACGCAGCAATAATTCAGTACTGGACAAACACAACAATCTGCTGTACGAGAATGAAAAAATACTTGAAAGATGGGAGGAATATATGGGAGAATTATTCGATGACGAACAGCAGACAGAAACAGATGTCCTTGGATTTTCCGGACCAGAAATAACACTCAGCGAAGTAACATATGCAACAAAACGACTAAAAAACAATAAGTCACCTGGGCCGGATAATATACAATCAGAAATACTAAAACTATTTGAAGATGACCAACTTAAACTCCTAACAAGTCTACTTAATAAAATTTACGAAACTGGCGAATTGCCTGGAGATTGGCTAGTTTCCACCTTCATTCCTCTTCCTAAGAAAACAAATGCTACCAGATGCTCTGATTACAGAATTATAAGCTTAATGAGCCATGCGCTGAAAATCCTTCTCAGTATCATTCGCTCTCGAATATATAGAAAACTTGAAGAAAACGTTAGCAATGTTCAGTTTGGCTTTAGAAATGGACTTGGAACACGAGAAGCTCTATTTTCTATTCAAGTTTTGATACAAAGAGCTCGGGACATGAACTGCAATGTCTATGCATGTTTTATCAATTTCGAGAAAGCATTCGACAAAGTGCAACATCACAAACTGCTTCAAATATTAAATGAATCTGGTATCGATGACTAGGATTTACGCCTTATTAGAAACCTTTACTCACAGCAAAGGGCTACTGTACGTGTAGGCAACGAAACATCACAAGAATTTACAATAAAACGGGGAGTTCGTCAGGGCTGTATTTTATCGCCGACGTTATTCAATACGTACTCGGAAATGCTGTTCAGGGAAGCTATCGGTGGAATGAGGGAGGGCATAAGAATTAATGGTGAAAGCATTACCAACTTAAGATATGCAGACGACACAGTTCTGTTGGCCGATAATGCAGAGGATCTGCAAACACTAATAGACCGCGTAGTGGAAGCCTGTGAAAGATACGGCATGAAATTAAACTGTAAAAAGACAAAAATCCTTATAGTGAGCAAAAATGACGAAATACACCACCAATTTAGAGCAAATAATGAAACTTTGGAAACTGTTGACAAAGTTACGTATCTAGGATGCAGTCTGAACAGAGAATGGGACCACTCACAGGAGATTAGATGCCGCATAGAGAAGGCGAGAGCTGTCTTCAACCGCCTCAGAAAGATCTTGTACAATATGCACCTGAATATTGATATAAGAACACGAGTCTTGAGATGTTATGTATTTTCAACTCTTCTATATGGAGTGGAAGCCTGGACTTTGACAGAAACTAAACGACTGGAAGCCTTCGAAATGTGGTGTTACCGCCGCATGCTCAGAATTTCATACATCCATCATGTCACAAATAACACCGTGAGGCAACGTATGAAAAAATACCCAGAAATTATGGGCAGTGTGAAAATCAGAAAGATATCATACTTAGGGCATGTAATGCGCAATGAGAAATACCAACTAGTTCAGTTAATTTTGCAAGGTAAGATAGAGGGTAAAAGAACTCAGGGTCGCCGACGAACATCATGACTGAGGAATATCAGACAATGGACAGGAATGACGACGGTACATTTATTTAGAACAGCTGTCAATAAGGTCATATGGGCCAATGTGATTGCCAACATCCACAGAGGATAGGCACCAACAGAAGAAGAAGATAAAACTTTAAGTTGGCAACACTTTTTTAACTGGCGGCCATTTTGTCAGCTGTCAAGTGATTTATGTTTAGTTTGGTTTGGCATTTCAACATGAATAGACTGACGCCTGAACAACGCTTCCAAATTGTGCAAATTTATTTTGAAAACCATGGTTCTGTTCGAAATACGTATCGCACACTACGTCCATTTTACGGTCAACATAATCGTCCATCAGAGCAATTAATTCGATTAACTATGGAACGTTTTCGCACCACGTTAGTAGTGAACATAACCCGATTCGCTCGATCCCCCCACTCCTCGACCTTGACCTTGACCTTGCTTCACCCCTCTTTGGCCCCGCCCACATGTCCTTGTCATTGACCTTGAAAGTGCACGTGTGCTTTGGCCTTGGCCTTGTGTTCAAGGTTGTGTGTGTGACCTTGACCTTGACCTTGGTCGAGACGACCTTGACTTTGTTGAAGGTCATCTTGGGTGTGTGACCTTGAAGATATGTTACGTGGTTGGGGGTGACCTTGAATGGTTTTATATAAGGTATGGGGCAGTTTCATTCATCAGTTGGCTCTGACTTGTATAGGTAGTACATGTGTTAATATTTGACAAATCATGGCATATGTTTGTGAAAATTGCGGTTCTAAGTTTACTAATATTTATAATATGAGACGTCATAAAAGAGAATCGTGTGCGGCGAGATTTAATGAAGTGCCTGGAGGAAAACGGCTCCGAATTGAAGAGTATACATCGACGATTCCGGTAATTAATTGCGCTACATGTAATGTAGATGTTCCAATAAATCATATGTCGGTGCATAAACGAACACAACAACATAAAAATAATTCATGTTTGCCGGTATGTCATGGTGTGCAACTCGTTGAATGTGCCTTCAAAAGGAGAATTGCAACCTATCGGGTTAGCAGTGATATGGAGCATTCCGATTACGTAATGTTCTTTGCAGACATTAAATCCAAGGTGGTGGAACTTGTTAATAATTTATTGCGTGTGCATCATGCTTTAAAAGTTAACATGACAGCTGTTGGCGAGTACATGCTTCCATCACAAGAAATATTCAGTGAAAAATCCTTCAACACTGCTAATCAAATAATTAGTGTAGAAAGTGATTTGGATGCCGTTTACCATTCTTTCACCGAATTAATAAAAACACAGGCGACAGAGTTCCAGGAGAAAGATTCAGGTATGGAAAAATCAAAACCCGATATATTAAACTGATTTTTATATATTATTTTTCTTGTTATAGGATGGGCTCTTGTGCGAATTTTATACTTGGAAGTTGGTATCAACAAGTATATGCCATCATACATCAAGTTGCCGTGTTCTATTGAAAAGAAAGGAGCTGTCGTCAATGTGATTAACCAGGACGAATTTTGCTTTGCGTGGGCTGTAACATCAGCATTGTTTCCTCCAACAGCAGAGCCTTCACAGAAGACATCCTACCCCCATTTTTCTAGAGTGCTAAATGTAACAGGTATGGATTTTCCTGTAAAATTACGTGACATTAAAAAATTTGAGGAAATGAACAACATATCAATTAACGTATACGGTCTGGAATCTAAATATGAAAATAATGAAGTAATACATGAAGTTATTGGTCCACTGAGGTATGCGTCAAAAAAGTTGGATAGGCATGTAAATTTATTGTTAATTACCAAAGACTGTAGTAGTAAAGATGGCGGTGAACATTTTTGTGATACGACTTGTTCAAAGAGTCATTATTGTTGGATTCGGGATTTATCACGTTTAGTTTCAAGTCAAATTAGTTGTCAACAACATAAAATATATTTCTGTGATGGTTGCCTCATTTATTTTAGTACACCGTCAGCTTTAACTTTACATCAAAGCTACGATTGTAACCACATTTTCACGCAAACACCCTCAGTGGATTTAAAAATCGATAAATTTGGAAAGAGTGTGCCGGAAAATATTTTAAAATTCGAGGGTATAGAAAAGCAAATGCGCGTTCCATTCGTGGTTTATGCAGATTTCGAATCTGTTTTAAAACCCGTTGAAACGGTACAACCAAACCCACAAAATTCTTACACTGTAAAAAGTTTTAAACATGAACCATATTCTTTTGCTTATTTAATTAAATGCTCTTTTGACGACTCACTTTCGAAATTTGAGCTATTTCGGGGGAATAATGCAGCTCAAGTCTTTGTGGATCGTATCGAGTGTGATTTAAGGGCTCTATACAACACATATTTAAAAGACATTAAGCCTATGAAACCGTTAACGCCTGAAGAAAAAAGGGAGTTTAATGATGCTAAAATATGTGGTATATGTGAAGGCCCTTTTGAAGAGGGTGAGATTAAAGTACGAGACCACTGTCACATAACTGGTGCAAAAAGATTTGGTGCTGCACATTCCGTTTGTAATTTAAATTATAAATTACCCTCTTTTATCCCTATCATATTTCATAACTTAAGCGGCTACGACAGCCATTTATTTATAAAAGAGTTATGTAAATATGGGGATACAATTGGTGTTTTGGCTCAAAGTAAGGAAAAGTACATATCATTTACCAAAAGCATTTATGTGCACGATTATTTTGATAGTAAATGTGGAAAAGTCAAGAGGAAATATTTATTGATAGTTTTAAATTTCTGTCAAAGTCTTTGGAAAATTTAGGCAGCGGTTTAAACGACGACGATTTTATTGAAACGCGGAAACATTTTTCAAATATCAACCAATTTAATTTGATGCGTCAAAAGGGTGTTTTTCCCTATAGCTTTATTGACTCTATAGAAAAAATGAAAAATACATGTCTTCCAAGTAAAGATGAATTTTATGATAATTTACGGGAAGAACATATTAGCGATGAAAGCTATAGAAGAGCAAAAGAAGTATGGCGCTTGTTTGGGTGTAAAACTTTGGGGGACTATTCGGACGTGTATTTAAAATCAGATATGTTGCTATTGTGTGATGTTTTTGAGCAATTTCGGAATAATTGTTTAAAATTCGATAAACTTGATCCAGCACATTACTATACCCTTCCAAGTTTATCATTTGATTGTATGCTACGTATGACTAAGGTAGAGTTAGAGCTCTTAACTGATATAGACATGATACATTTTTTTAAGAAAGGTATACGAGGCGGCATAAGCCAGTGTACAGAAAGGAAGCACATCGCTAATAATATTTTTTTACCAGACTATGACCCAACAAAACCTTCTTCATTTATAACATACCTTGATGCTACAAATCTATATGGTCATAGTATGTCACAAGCATTACCATATGGTGGTTTTCGATGGTTAAGCGAGCGCGAAATTCTGGATTTAAATATTATGGCTGTTGGTGATGATAGTTTACATGGCTACGTTTTGGAAGTGGATGTGCATTATCCGACTGAGTTGCATGATGCACATTCTGATCTTCCATTTCTAGTAGAAAATATCATACCGCCAACAGAAAACGCTAAATTACCGAAATTAATTCCTAATTTACAAGATAAAAAAAAATACATTGTACACTATAGAACTTTAAAACAAGCCATCGCCAACGGCTTAGTGGTAATGCAAACCCATCGAGTATTACAGTTTGAGCAATCAAAATGGCTAAAATCGTATATTGATTTTAATACCAATTTACGTAACAAGGCCACCACAAAATTTGCGAAGGACACTTTTAAATTAAAAAATAACGCGATATTTGGTAAAACTATGGAAAATGTGGAAAATCGAAAGGATATAAAATTAGTAACACATTGGGAGAACAGTGTAGGCAGAAATGGAGCTAGAGCACTAATATCCCGCCCCAATTTCAATAGTAGCTCGATATTTACCGAGAACTTTGTTGCTATACATATGAATAAAGTTAAAATATTGTACAATAAACCAATTTATATCGGTTTTTCCATATTAGATATATCAAAGACTGTAATATACGATTTTTATTATAATTTTATTAAATCCAAGTTTGGCGATGATGCTTCGTTACTTTACACCGATACTGACTCGCTTATATTAAAAGTGTATACGGAAAACTTTTATCAAACTATATCAGAAAACCCCGAAAAATTCGATACATCAAATTACCCCGAAATTAATAATTTCAACATAATTAAAAGTAATTCTGTAGTTGGTAGAATGAAAGATGAGTTTCCTGGTGATCCGATAATAAGTTTTTATGGTACCGGCGCGAAGGCTTATTATGTAAAGTCCATTAATAATGAATTAAAAAAAGCCAAAGGTATCAAAAAATGTGTTATCGAGAAAGACCTTCATCAGGAAGACTACCAAAGAATTGTTGAACGGGGTGGTTTGATATTAAGAAAGATGAAGACATTTAGAAGTGAATTACATAACATTTATACCAACATAATAAATAAAGTAGCATTGTCACATAGCGATGATAAACGTTATGTAATTCCCAGTTCAACCAAAACTCTACCTTGGGGGCATGCAGACATAGATTTTTACAAAACAGACCCGGAAGAAAACTTAGCAAATTTAGTCACCGTGTTGGAATCATTTCTAAGTCAGGACAGCACGTAATCTGGAAAATCCATATTTCATTATTTGTATTGTTTTTATTATTTCTATTAAACATACAACATTAATATGTAACGATAGTATTGTAATTTTTTTTTTTTTTTTTTTTTAAATAAAAAACATGTATTCATTACTTGATTGCTTTTTTATTGAACCTTTATTTTAAAATTATAAATATAATGAAGTGTCGACAAATAACAAACTGTAAAAGTTATTGTTGAAAAATTTGTCTAATAGTAAATTAAACGCACAGGTCTACGAGTAAATGTTTAATGTGAAACAGCTTTGCTGACAAGATCCTCCATAGTCTTTTCAATTTTCAACATTCTAGAGTTAAGTTCATCACGCAGTTCGTCTTGCCTAAGTTCATATATTGCAATAACAGTATCATCAATGTATCCTCTAAGTTCTTGACCGGTTTCAATTAATTTCTTGCGTACGTAACCTTCAAGTTGGTTTCTGAATATATCTTTAATAACAATTGTTGAGTCATGTAAAGCTTTCTGCGTATCTTGCACACACTGAGCAAGGTTATTATCAACATAATTTCGTGTGGTCGCATCGTCTCCTTCAAGAGGTTCTGCTAAATAGCACAATCTTTTGCTTCCCATGTCGTAATCTCCATTAGGTGTAAGTTTAAAACCTATTCCTAAAGGACCTCGCATAAAGTTAAAATCCTTAAATTTTCTTTTGCGACCGAACTTATCAATAGTGTTTACTTCTGACATTGTTATGTGAGACTGATTTGAAACCATTAGATTTCACCCTAATATATGGTTCTATTTCATTAATAAACGGACTCTGCAGAAAAATATGGATTGCAAAACGTATTTTAGGTGATGTTTAATAAATACACATACAGATTCATTTTACTATTGTTTTATTGAAAAAAAAATTAAAATATAACAAAAGATTGAGTTTACTTTTTATTATTAAAAAAAAATAAAAAAAATAACAAACAAAAAAATTAAAAATTAAGAAATAAAATACATGTTAATTTCTTCTGTACAGGTAAGCTTCTTCTATGACCCAATTTCTTCTCTGGATGGCACGTTCATTAATGCCCTTGAACTGGTAGTAAACTAGTCCACAAAAGCCGCATTGTACAAATTTAACCCTGAAAAGGTCAATGTAGTTGAAGTCGTACGTAAGATCATTTCGCCAGCAGATACCTAGTCTTTTACAATGATGACAAGTTAAATAAAAAGCTTTTGGTATATGACTGTATGTTTTGGCTGCTTCACTAGGTTGTTCATCGGTTGGCAACATGATATTTGAATATGTTGTACTTTTCAATCGCGGTACTCTAATTATGTATTACTTTTTAAAATAACCTTGACAGGACCAAAAAAAATCCTTGAAAATTACAACCTCGAAAACGACCCTGACATTGACGGGTACTTTGACCTTGGCCTTGGCCTCGCATCTAACAAGTTTAGTACTATATTTATATGCTTCTTTAAAATAACCTTGACAGGGACAAAAAAAAATCCATGAAAATTACAGCCCTGAAAACGACCCTGGTATTGCCGGTTACGTCGGCCTTGGCCTTGGCCTTGCATCTGACAAGTTTAAATATTATACTTAATGCATCGAACAAAAGGAATAAAGGCGGTGTAGTGGGGGAAATGGGCATAAAAGCAGACTTGCTGGCTCGAGCTCTTCACAGTTCGTCAGAACAGCAAACAGTACAGTGCTATGAAAAAGTTAATTGTGTGAGTTTGAATATCGAAAATGTCTAGTGTACGGTCTCTTTTAGATGCTCTTGACGTGAGCTGCGGTTCACAGCAAGGCATGCTGGATAACATGAGTGGTTTAGAAGTGTTAAGTCCGGGGGTGTTCGAGAACTGGAATGGCGTGGAGCATGAATATGCCGAAGACCGAGCCCTCAACGATGGTCGCGACGAAGAGTTAGTTCAGTCGGCAGCGCAATTCCTGGAATGCTGGACGGAGGAGAAGGAGCCAAAGATAAATGTGATTAGTGATGTGGTTGTGCGAAAAGCATCGCGGCCTAGGGAATCTTCTCCGAAAGCTTCGAAACTGAAAAAGCTCTTGACTATGCGGAAGTCGGAAATCGCCGATAAAAAAACATTTTATTCGGCGATTAAAGGTGTGGGACAAGGGAAGAAGAAAAAGTTTAACTTTAAGCGTCCCTCCACCCCTGTTCCATTACCCGACTTCCTAAAAACAGCACCAAAAGAGCCATTGTCAGTAGAAGTGGAAGTCATAGAAGGCCCCGATGGACCAACACCACCAACGCCACCAACACCGGCCAGCGTAGAGAATGAAATAGTGTCGGAGGTGAAGTCTTCCCCAGCGCCAGCGCCACTGTCGCCGATATTGGGGTGCCGGAAACCCATGAAGAAGCGGTTTAAGCGTTGTTTTGAAGGCGATGAAGTTTCCGCTGCTTCGTCGTCGTCGTCGTTGTCATCGTCTTCACCAAATAAAACCGCGTCTTCTTCCGAGCCATCACAACCGGAGTGGGTCGAAGACTTCACCAACTCTCAGAAGACCAAATTGACCGACATTTATGCCATGAAAAAACGCTTAGTGAAAGAAGTGGACGAGTGTGACAGTGACATTATAGAACTTGAAAAACAATTAGAGATAAAAAAGGTGAAATCTGCGCGGTTAAAAAGACAATTAGAGGACTTTAATAAATTATGTAGTAGGTGTTAGGTAGTTGTAGATATTAGCTTTTAATTTATAGTATTAAGTTTGTAAATATATATATATATATATATATATATATATATATATATATATATATATATATATATATATATTGTAGTTAATAAAAAAGTGTTTGATCAAATTTTTTATATTTTATAATGAGAATAAAAATGACTTGAAAATTTATTTTTGTGTGTTATTTCATATAGGCCCTGTCCCACATAATATTAGGTAATAAAAAAAAAAAAAAAGAGTGAATAATCCACTAAAACTACGCAATAGCAATAGTTGTAAATATTTTCTGATAATATTTACAAGTATGCTAAAACATGGTTCGGTTTATGAAGTTAAGGTTCTGTCGCCAGAACTTCTAATACTTTGTATCTCAATATTGTATGTTTTTATGAAAAAAAAACATAAAATATTGGTTACAAAGTATTATAACCAACTAAAACTACGATCAAATTATTTTGTGGTCCTGAAAAGGACCGTTTGGTTGTAAAACATGCGACTCTTTTATTGAGTTGTGGAGTCGCACGGCCCGTCATCATCAGCGGGGGTGGTGGTGTTGTCCTCTGTATATGCGATGATGAACCGCCAAAGTTCATCCCATCTAGGATCGTTCGGCTCCCACTCCAAACAATTCTCTGTGGTAGAATCTACCACAGGGCATTGGATGGGTTGTTGTTGTTGTTGTTGTTGAGTCGCTGACATGTTGAACTAAAATGATTGTAATAAGTATTGGCGGTCGTATATATAGAGACAAATTAATGGTGGGGGGTGAAAACAAATGTCGTATTACGTATTGAGACCAAAAGTTGTTTGTGGTCTCAAATACGAACGAACGATTTAGCTGGGTTCCACCAGCACTTAAAGTTTTAATACTTTGTATCTAATATTGTATATTCTATACATACAATATTAGTAACAAAGTACTAATATGTACTAAAACTACGATCAAAGTATTTTGTGGTCCTGAAAAGGACCGTTGTTGTGTGCCCTTAAAAAGGGCCAGGGAGAGTGTGGGGCTTATGGTGCCCCATCCTCGCTGGTCGACCACCAGCTTGACGAATCGCAGGGGCCTTGTGGGTCGTCGGGTGTTGGTGATGCTGGAATTTCCAGCACCGCATCTTCCGTCGAGTCCGGCTCTGGCTGCGGCGACGGAGTTTCGAGTCTTTGTAAGACCCAATCGCCCGCATCGTCTAATTCCACTAGACCCGGATCATGGTCATATACTAGCGGAATCGGCTCATCCAAGTCGTCCCAACGTAGGACGTCAATTTCAAAATCCACCTCGTCGTCGTCGTCGTCGAAGACTTGCAGGTCTCCAACGTTGTCGGCTACGGTGTCATCACTAAAGATGGATGAGCCTCGGCTGGCGGGTCTTTCTTCCTCCATGTTCATCGTATGAGGGTTGATGAATATATGACTGTGTAACTGGCCCAGTCTCATATATATAGAACTACCCCCACCCCACCAACGGATTCTAAATGTTATGTATTGGTGAGAGCTTATAGAATTATTGATTTTTTCAAAACTTTAAATAAGGAATTAGATTTGTTTAGACAATAAGACTTATTCTTAATATTTTGTGAAGAATACATTACAAAAAAAAAAATAATAGAAACCTTGTTTGAACTGTTAACATTTTCATAGGTTCTCAAGCATATAACTTGGCACTTAAGCTACGAGACAAATCGTCGTTAAACGAATATCTCGCCCCATAAGTGACGATTACTAAACTACGATCAAAATATAATGTGGTCCTGAAAAGGACCGTTTTTGTGGCCCTAAAAGGGCCTGGGGGGAGGGTGGGGTGCCTACCGTGGAGTAATACCCAACGATATTAACACCGACCTAGGTGCAGCCCTTGGTCTTCTCATTGGCGGCACCGTCGTCGTCGCTGGTGGTGTCGGCGTTGCAGGCGGTGCCGAAGGTGCCGCTCCTGGTGCGGTACCCCCGCACTCCTCACACTTGCATATTTTGCCGGGCACGAATGGCCTGACAATGCCAATGATCCTTTTTGGTATATCTTCCATCTTGCCGATCGAATGTGTAATGATGAAATAATTCTAATACCGGCCTCTATATACATTCAAAAAGTTCGAGGGGGTAAGGTGGAGTGCATATATGCATTATATAAGTTTGAGAATAATATGATTTTATAACTCACCGTATCTCTGTTATGGACACAAACTACCCCCCTTCACTTTTCTAGCATATAGTACTAGACTTTCTCTACATTTTTTTCAAATAAATTTTTTTGATATTTCTAACCATTACTTTGCTACATATTTACAAAAAATGCAAATTATGCATATATTTTAATTATTTTCAGGCAAGGTAAGGAAAATTTTGAAAATGTTTTGACGGAATCGTAATAAGGAAGAGTTGAAATATATCACACTATTTTTCCCGATTCGCTTAGAAAAAAAAAAAAAAAAAAATCCTCCCCTACAACTTCCACACACTCCCGTTCGGCGGCCCTAGCCTCCTAACTCAAGAATTTCAATTTTTTCATCTAAATTTTTTGTCATTTTTAAGATTTTCCAAATTTTTTTTTCACCATTGTATTCTACTCAAAATTCTAGGTAATTAAAGTGCTTTTATTTTTTCTCTATCTTGAACGGTTCCCGAGCTACAGCGCTTTAAAGAATTCAAATTACTAACTTTCTATAACCCTTTTTTTCAAATTTCATTTTTTCGAATTTTCAAAAATACTACAATATGTAGAAAAAAATTCTCTCTTTAATTTCCCAATACCGTTTTTCTCTAAATCTTCAACTTTAGCGCGTATTCAGCATTTTCAAAAAAAAAAAAAAATTATAATTTTTTTTACACCATCGCATTCTCCTCAAAATTTTGGGCTATCAAAGTGCTTTTATTTTTTTTCTATCTTGAACGGTTCCCGAGCTACAGCGCTTTAAAAAATCCAAATTACTAACTTATTGTAACCCTTTTCTTAAAATTTCATCTTTCCGAATTTTGAAAAGTACTGCCATATGTAGAAAAAAATTCTCTTTCTAATTTCCTAATATCATTTTGCTCCAAAACTTTGGCGCGCATTCACCATTTTCCAATTTTTTTTTGAAAAATTTTTTTTTTACGTTTTTACTATCGAGAAAAATGCTTGCTTGTAGTACTCGATTTCCTCTATAATTTTTTCTTATAACTTTTTTCCCTATTCCTAACCGTTACTTTCCTACAAATTTTCTAAATCGTTGTTTTCATATTTTGCCTTAAAAATTTTTTCTTGTGTTATTTAAGCTCTTTTTTCCACTTAATAAACCACCATTTTCTAAATTCCCGTACTCTTTTCTTAAAGAGCGGGCTTTTCCGCCAGCTTTTTTTTTGGTTGGGTTTCAAATAAATATAAAACTACTACTTCACTCATTACAAATTTATTGATTCAAGAACATTATTTTGTGTTACATATAATAGATACATTAAAATATAGATTTATTGGTCACCGAACCGTTTAATACATTATAACTAAAAAATGAGTCGTGAATAACTAATGCGTACACTTTAGTGTCTTTGGGGAATTTATTCTTTCTCGTTTGGAACTCCAATTTTACATCCACTGTCGATGAGTTAATCGCCTCTGGTTGATGACTGCAATTGATAATAAAAACGGGGTTTTTCATATATTCCGCGAACGTTATCATCGGATCGTTTATTTCGCGCCCGTAGTAGCTGCTTTGGAAGTTTTCGTAATTGTAATAGGCTGCTGCGTACAGTTTCTTGGCGAAATCTAAATTCCATCTTTCGTAGGGATAAACGGTTGAATTCAGATACAGTCTAATGTCGCATACGTCGGCGTGGGTAAACTGGGTTGCGTTTTTTTCTTTCTTGTCGCAATTATTGCTGTCTTGAAACCCGACGATTATATAGCGCGGTCTTTCCAGACTTGTACTCGTTCTCAAGGCCCACACGTCGGAAGATGTTTGCCTTAAAGCTGGTAATTCGTACAGATCCCATTTACGATATGCCATTTGAATACTGGCATTGTTTCCTCCTTTATTAATGCGAGACAGTATTTTCAATTTTTGCTTGTCGTCTGGAATGATGTGACGAATTTTCCATTCGATTTTGTCGATACTAATTTCTGCCTCTACTTCGCCGACGTAACAATTGGTAAAAGTGCGAGCTATAATCATAATAAGCTCTTGTTTTACGTTGAAAACACCTTTTGCGTAATCTTCGGCGAATCCCATAAGATATTTTAAGGGTAATTTCCCGGAGAATACGTTACTTGCCGTGTCTACGATATCTTGGTTTGCTTCGTCGAGACCCCATCCGCACGTCATGAGAGATCTTTGTTGCAAACTTCCGAATGAAACCATGGTTTTTAATGTCGTCGTAACTCCAGGTTTACGAACCACGGCGACCTGTTCACCTCCCATCTCGTAGCGAATTTCATCGAACAAAAATGCGAGGGCATTATTTGATAAAAAACATCTTTTCGTTGCGTCTATGGGTTTAAATTTTCCTTCGATATATATGTAACTTTCGGCGATATCCAGTATAATATCTTGAAAATTAATGGGGATACGGACTTCATCCGAATTGTTGAATGATGGAGATCCGTATGGTTTATACGTATGCTCTTCTAGACTAATAATGGAATTGTCCAAGATGGGCTCGGAGAAAACCTCTATTTTATCGCTGGTGGTGGAAATCATTTTCGCACTTTAAGACCGATTGATTTTAAAAATTTATAGTCTTCGGCAGATAACTGTTGAGATGTTTGTGATCTAACGTCTGGACGACGACTAACCTTGACGTTAACTCTTCTTTTACTTTTATTATGTTTCGGCGGTTCCCCCATCTTAGTCGACAGCACACACAATTGACGATTGAAGCAAAAACCCATTTCTATGAAAGTTTCTTCAGTTCCAATTTCACGATTATTTTCTCGCCTTGAAAATTGATTAGATCACCGCTATCGTCCAAGATGCGAAGAGTAATGTTGTCGATAAACTGACATCCTGCCGGCATTAACGGCATATAAATATTATTTTGTGGTTCTTTACTGATTTTGTAACCGGGCTCCACGTCGATATCGAATTCGAACAAGGTATGACCTTCCACCGAATTCATATATGCTCCGGAAATTATATTACAATCTACGCGTATGATGCGTACTTTTATTATTTCCACCATCTCGGTTAATTCGTGCTTTTTGTCTCTTTTTAACACTGTATGATTAAATCCTAACATTTTACCGATACTCGCCTCTCCCCGGAAATCTATAGTATATTGGGATTTCAGTTCACATTTCAGCGTATTATTATTAGCAACCAAGTAAAAGATTCCATCGTTCTTTTCTTCAGTTGAAATCCTCAAAGCCTCCAACATAGCTTTACCTATCTCATCTATTTCATAGGCCCCAGGTGGAATCTGCAATTGTATCGGCTCGGTGGTGTAACCCTCCTTCATGTAGGCAAACTTATTGTTGCTTTCGTCCACATTAAAAATTGAATTGTATGTGTAAAATCCCAGCAATGCCAGACCATATTTGTTTTCTCTATTTAATTCGACTGGTGGATAAAAATCGGCGCTTAAGACGCTCGAGTGTCCTGTTAGTGTGAACGTATAAGACATGACTAACCATTAAAACATCACACATCTCGGTTTTATTCTTAGCGGCAACATTTAAAAAGATTCATCGTCACACCTTTTCTCACTGCATTAGATAGTGATGTTTTTATGCTATTTTCTGCTTTTATGCGCACATCGCTGATTTTGCAATAACAACAAAATATTTTTCTAGCCGTAAGATCCTCATCAGTCATAACCTCGTTTAAATTGCTGCTGCTGCTGCTGAAATAATGTTTGCAACCGCACTGATATTTTAATATATCGATATCGCTTTTAAGGTGCTCGGGCAACTTTTCCCAAACGAATGGAATTTCATTTGGGGCTAATGCAATCATTACTTCCTTGGGCATGTTTTCTAACTGTTTCACGGTCATTTTCCTTAATCCACCGGCTAGATGAAATGCTTTCAGTGATTGCAACATTTTAGTATAGTTATTGCGATCCATTTGCGGTGTTAATGGTGACGATGATGATGATGACATCTTTTACGCTGATGATTCGACAAGAAACTTTAAGCACAAATGTCCACACCAGACTGTTCCAAAATCCTGCTGACGATCGTATGTATAGTAAATAATTTTTGATGGTTCCGATCCCGTTTGTAGATATCGTACCAATTCGATCGGTGGGGGTAAATCGCCGAAGCTGTCATAATATGTTACTTTAGAATTATTTTTTCTATAAGCTACCCAATGAGTCCCTGCACCACGCGTACTATCCAAATTCACTATTGCTGCTTCGTAACGTCGAGGACCTTGTCTAGGTAATAAATCCCTCATATAAACGCCTCGAAAGTGTCCTATTCTTTTCTTTTTGGCATATTTTTCTATATCGATGTTAGATAGTGGTCTTCGAGGTAGGGATTCAATTAGTTTTTTGATCTACGATTTAAAAATAATCCCATACCTTTACGATATGGCTTTAGAAACAAACCATTTCCTTTCGATTTTAAATACAGGCCGGCACCGGTTTTATCTTCGCTGCTTTTTTTTACTGCTTTTATGGCGCGCACAATTCCCGCTGCTCCACCGGCTAATGAACCCAAAGCTGATAACCCGGCAAAAATTGGTATTAATGGTAATATTCCACCAGTTTTAGGAATCGGTATTATTCTCGGTGTACGAACCTTCCTTTTGCCACCTGCCGCTTTTACCGATCTACGTGCTGCCGACAGAGCTATTTTAGATGCATTCATGACATTTTTTTCCAACACATTTTTACTTCCGGCTTTTAATAATTCCCTTCGAACTGCTTGTCGAATAGCTGTTCCGAAACTGGCTTTCCGAACATGTCGATTTTTATTAACACCTTTCCTTTTTGTATGACGCGTGCCTTTACTAGATGTTTTTTTTGTTGATAATGATGATGGTACACCCATACCAAAACGTTGTTTTCCTTTCATAATGTTTGTAACTAACCAAGCTGCTGTTTTTTCACCTAAACTGGAATCTTTCGATTTTACTCTATTCCAAGCACTTTGTTCGAGCTCGTAATCCGCTCGATGTCTCGCACTTATGTTGTCTTTATTATGTAAATAGGCTAAATCGTGTTTTTTGCATGCGGCATCCAAAGGATTAATGCCTGGATCACCTCTTGTTACACGTTTTATTACTTTTGTTCCGGGTCCGCAATATTGATAACCAGGAATGTGTACCTCGAATGGTAATTTATTTATTAACGAATTCACAATACCGTATCCAGTTTTGTTGGAAACGTGAGACCGTCCACTTCGTTTGACGCTCGGCATCTGAATGACAGTTTTTGTGAAAAATTGCCTATAAAATATCAAATTTTCCTAAGATGCGCGTTATCGATCTTAAACAAAAACTTCCTATTGACAATCTCGATGAAAAAGTCGGACTTGGATTTGAAAAGAAGATAATGAAGAGACACGGTCCTCTACTTCCTTCCTCTATTCGCGGCCTGTTAATTGGTCCATCCAATTGTGGAAAAACTAATGTCATGATTTCGCTGCTTACACACCCCCTTGGGCTACGTTTCGAAAATGTCTATATTTACTCGAAATCTCTGTATCAACCGAAATATGAGTATTTAAGGAAAATTTTAGCGCCCATCAAAGGTTTAGGCTACTATGCCTTTAGTGATTCCAGTAATATTGTGGAACCGTCCGATGCAAAACCAAACTCTATATTTATCTTTGATGATGTTATATGTGAAAAACAAGATGTTATAAGATCGTACTTTAGCATGGGACGTCATAAAAATATCGACTCCTTTTACCTAGCGCAAACATATTCGCGAGTGCCTAAACAGCTTGTGCGAGACAACGCCAATTTTATTATTATGTTTAAACAAGATGAGTTGAATATGAAACACATATTTTCCGACCACGTTTCACCGGATCTAACTTTTACTCAATTTCAAGAAATGTGCTCAAAATGTTGGGATAATAAGTATGGATTTTTAGTAATTGATAAAGACAGTGATGTGAAATCGGGAAGATACCGCAAAGGATTTGATAGCTATATATTACTGTAATAATAAGAGAAAATGCTCATTTGATTGTTGAAACGTCCTTTGTTAACATCATGAATAACGCGATCGACTTAAAACGTAAACTAGTGGAAGCTACCAATGCCGTCAGAAAAAAATTTAAACAAATTAAAGCGGCTAAAGAGTTTAATGTTGTGGAATTGGAAAAGTTTTATGAACCCATTTCTAAGCCGTTGACAACTATATCTGATGTGGTTAAGCAACGTCAGCAGCAGCTGCAGCAGCAACAACAACAGCAACAACATTATCCAGCTACAAAGTCACATAGTCTCAGTACATCAGTGCAGTCGACTCAAATATCAGGTTTTCCCCAACCTACACATTCCTTTCAAACCTCCACACCTATTCAGCAGCAGCAGCAGCAGCAGCATCGCATTTCAAAAGAAGATATTAGCCAATCGGTGTTTGATACACCCTCGACATCAACTAATACATCTCTCGCATCCGCTGACACCACAACTTCCGATACTTTAAACGCACACCTGAAAGGATTACGTTCGAAACCATCTCTATACGATACTGTATATGGTGTACGTTTTGGTTCAAAAACAGATCATAACAAAAATTTTATTGGTAATTTAGAGGTGCGTTTTCGAAATGGAAATATTGTCTTATACAAAAAAGGGAAAAATATTGCAGAATATGGTGGATCACCGGCACTTTATGATTTGTTATTTCTTAAAACACCCCCAAGTGTAGGCAAGGAACAACAACAATTAAGTGATAATGTACTTTCAACGTACAAGGAAATTTTGGAATCAACGAATGCTGTCTACAACAATTTTAAAAAAAGTGATGGTTTACAGGAGACCAGATGGAACAAATATTTACGAATTATTAAACCTCTGATAATGGGCACAAAATTAGGTGGTACTATTACAAGAAAAAATCTCTCGGAAAAACTACAGTTACCCACAAAAAAGAAATTATCTTCGAAAAAATTTCAATATGTCTACTGGAACAAAGCTAAAGAGTTGGTGGATCGTTTACGTTTGTTGTGGAGTTCCAAAATGGCCGGTCACACTGGACACGAAAATGAAATTATGTCAATCATAGAGGAATTACGAGAAGAAGATATAATATATTAAGCTCAATATTTAATGATATTATTCAATTCTTCCTTCGATCTGAAACCTTTAGTATTACTAATAATATGGAGCCCAGTCTAGAAAAAATGAAGATTGTTAATGAACTACATAGAACGGCTAGAAAAAATTTTGTAAGACGGCGCACGATAATAAAAGGATACAGAGATTTGTGGCAAATTGATTTGGCTGAAATGCAACAGTATGCTGATGAAAACGATGGTTATCGTTATATTTTGGTCTGTATAAATTGTTACTCGAAATTTGTCTATACCAAAGCCATAAAAAACAAGACTGGTATAGAAGTTACTAATGCGATGAAAAGCATCATTGAAGAGGCATCATATACACCAACAAATCTGCAAAGTGATCAAGGAAAGGAGTTCTATAATACAAACTTTCAAGCCCTGATGAAAAAATATAATATAAATCATTATTCCACTTACAGCACAAAGAAAGCTGCAATTGTTGAGCGAGTCATAAGGACTTTAAAAAATAATTTATATAAACAATTCTCGACAAGAGGATCTTACAAATGGATACATATATTATCGGCAGTAACAAAAACCTATAACCATTCGAAACATCGCACCATTGGAATGAAGCCTGCAGACGTGCAAGAAAAAACACATATTAAAGCATATGATTATTTAAAAATTGTACCTAAAAAATTTAAGTTTTCCATGGGTGACATTGTGCGTATTAGCAAGTACAAAAGCTTATTCGAGAAAGGATATACGCCCTCTTGGTCAACCGAATTGTTTAAAGTTGTAAAAGTTAACGTTACAAATCCACCTACTTACTTGTTGGAATCGTTAGAAGGTCAGCCTATAAGAGGGTGTTTTTACGAATCAGAACTACAAAAAACAAGCAGTCCTGACGTTTATCTAGTAGAAAAGGTCCTTAGACAACGCAAGAAAAATCACATCGAACAATTATTTGTCAAATGGCTAGGATTTCCCAACCACTTCAACTCTTGGATAGATAAAGCTAATATTGTTTAAATAACATATTGTATGACTATATTTTTTATTTAAAATGTAAAATAAATAAACAATATATTGTAAAATAAAGTTTTTTATTTCAATCTTCATTATTAAAAACAATGACAATAAAACATCATACACATAAATAACATTTCAATATTCTTGGAGGGAAGGTCCAATTCACCGACGACTACGACGTTATCTTCAAGGCTATGCCACTCGGAGTGCGTTCTCCTATTCTTTAACCTGCTTTTTTTAGATTTTTTTTGAAGTCGAGTCGTACGACAGTGCGCTTAATGAGTCATTTAAAGGCTGATGATAGAGTATTTTCTGCATAACTTCAATTTTTGTTTTAAGCTCACTATTATTTTTGTATATCATGGGGAGGACATCCTTGTTAAATATGTCATATATTACAACTGCAAAATTGAAAAACTTTCTATTAACAAAGTGTTTTGTCACAGCATCGTCATCATCTTTAGGTTCGCCTAAGTTGGTTATGATTTTTCCACCCATATCATACTGCCCATCCGCTGTAAGTTTAAAACCAATCCCTTGTGGCCCAGATAATATATGATATTTTTCATTATATTTCTGACGACCAAATTTATCAATTGTGTTGTTTCCTCGACTCATTTTCAATCTTTACTAAACTATTTTATTTTTATTTGCCCTACTTATATTAAATATTTCAGCTGAGAAAAAGAAACACTGACTATGATCTACTGGGTTGGTATGTTTATAAAAGAAATAAAATAAAACTGTGATTGTAACAGATATTTATTTACAGTTATTTAATTGCACAAATACAAAAATTATAAAAAATTAGTTTTCCATGTCTTCGTTTTCGTTGCTCAAAATTCTATCCCATCCGACACTATTTCGATCGTCAACGTCTTGGGCTGTTGCTGTTGCAGAAACCAATTCATATTTTGCAGCAAGCTCACCTGGT
Organism: Diaprepes abbreviatus; assembly: GCA_034092305.1. NCBI lineage: Eukaryota > Metazoa > Arthropoda > Insecta > Coleoptera > Curculionidae > Diaprepes > Diaprepes abbreviatus. The sequence continues at coordinate 1,311,089 of JASJET010000416.1, forward strand.
AAATGTGGAATATTGACGAGGTATTCTTTTAATTCTTCTTCAACCATTTCAGCACAAAATGTATCCATGTCTATGGAACCATATAAAAATTTGTCGTACAAGTGTGCCCCAGCCATAAAATTGATTGTATCCCTGATCTCGTTCTTATATTGATCTTTGGTTACATCAATATGCGACCAATCATTTACGCTATCTAACATATCGTGAGCCCTATTTCTTAATTCTCTCCCCAACCAAAATATGTATCTATCTACACATTCGTTGGCGGTCGTCGTCGCATCAGCAGACATCTTTAACAGAAATAATGAACACGCGTAAGTATTCTGACATGTGCAACTATATTTTAAATTTAATTACATCCTTTTTTTCAAACAATTTACATACAATTTACTCCAATGAGCCAAAACGTAATAATGTTCGAGTATTGTTTCCAAAAACTCTAGTGCCCTGCCCCAAATAAGTTAGAGTGTATTTATCTTTAGTTTTACTCATAATATCTACAATATCGTCAGATAGTGTTTCGGCCACACGTTTTGGTAAAAAAGTCTCAAATGTGCTATTATCACCGTCATCGTGTAAAGCCACTAAAAGAGTTTTACCAAATCGTGTAGTCATTGAAACCATCTTTACAATTTTATACACTTTGCCTACAATCATTTCGGTAACCTTTTTTTTCTCTAAAACCTCGAAATCTTTGCTAAACATTTCATTAATTTCATCTAGAGTTTCTTTTGCAATACTCATTATTGAAAAAAATGGTATATAAATCCAAAAATTACCGTGAATATAAAAGCACTTTCAGAACACTACACGAACACAATATTTGATGTTTATGCCACTGATATCTGCGACTGTTTGAAGTCACTTCTTCTCCCACGAACCTTTATAGCGGGGTTTCAAGGTCGAATTGTAACAATGGTGGGGGTAGCTTAACGATAGAAATAGTGGGAGGAGTATTCAAGGTCAAATGACGTCACACATTTAAATTGGTATAAGGATAACTTCAAGGACAAAATATAATGAAACAAATAACTACATTTTATGTACTTTATTCATTGATTTTTTTCTGCCATTCTTCTATGCGTTTAACATTATCACCTAAACCTAATTTCCTTAATTTGTTCAATAATAATTGTTTGTTTTTATATCTAAGAAAATTCTTACAAACTATACTAGCTAAAAGACACACTTCGGCATGGTCCATATACTTAAAAAATACACTAAAGTCCTGAGCCTCCGAATCTTGCATTTCATATGCGTAAAATTCCGAACAGGCTGCAGAAATTAGAAATTCCTCGTACATTTCTCGCACTAAACTTTCCATATTAACTACTACTACGTTAAACTTAAGTCCTACACTCTAATTTCATCTAACACAACCGGATCTGCAATGAACCTAATCAGTTTTTCCAAACAGTCACTAAACCCCAACTTTTTTATCTCACGAACAAAGTCTTGTAAATTTATTGTTTTGCTGCAATATTTACGACATGCATTCGCAGCCTTTTCATATTCATAAGCCAAATCACAATAGCGCGACGCCCATTCTGCTCGACTTTTCATTGCATCGTTGAAATAATTATTAGCCGTTTCAGTGAACTCATCGCCCAATTTTTTTACTGTCTCTTGCAAAGCACTATTCATATTATTCACTCATTTTTACATTCACGACACTTTTTTATTGCTGGTGGTGGCCCATCTATATGATGACGATATATTTGTTCATAGTGAATGTAACAGGGTAAGCTTAACTGTAGTTCCTTGTTACACCGATATGACGCTGGCAGCTTATCCCAAATTTGCCGTAAACTCAGCGTATCAACGCAAGTTTTTAAATATTCGAGAGGAAAAAATGCTAGATCCTTCTCTTCAAAATCACACAAACTTTTTAAATTACTCTGATATAAACAAATTACTCTGCCGACTTGCTCTATAATTTTTTCTTTAGATAGTTCCGTATCTGACATTTCACACTGAATGAATGCAAGTAGACTCACACAATTTATAGAACAATTTGCAAGGTCAAAATCATTTCAAGATCATCCCACACTATTACAATGCACAAATAACTACTTCAAGGTCACACACCCAAGATGACCTTCAACAAAGTCAAGGTCGTCTCGACCAAGGTCAAGGTCAAGGTCACACACACAACCTTGAACACAAGGCCAAGGCCAAAGCACACGTGCACTTTCAAGGTCAATGACAAGGACATGTGGGCTGGGCCAAAGAGGGGTGAAGCAAGGTCAAGGTCAAGGTCGAGGAGTGGGGGGATCGAGCGAATCGGGTTATGTTCACTACTCACGTTTACTCTAAAAGATAATACGCATCCACAGAGACGTCGTACAATGCGTACAGAAGAAGTCATTGCTGCTGTAGCGCGTAGCGTAGAGGAAGACCCGAATCAGTTTATCCGCCATCGTGCACAGGAATTGGCTATGTGTCCATTCACTTTATGGAAGATTTTGCGGAAAGATCTTGGTTTGCGTGCTTACAAAATTCAACTCGTGCAAGAATTGAAGCCACACGATCACCTAGCAAGGCGTAGATTCGGTATATGGGCCCAAAACAAGATTGCCGTTGATCCCGATTTTCCTAAGCGAATTTTGTTTAGCGATGAAGCTCACTTTTGTTTGAATGGATACGTCAATAAACAAAACTGCCGTATTTGGAGTGATGATAATGAGACACCGTTACATCCAGAAAAACTGACTGTTTGGTGTGCTTTATGAGCTGGTGGAATCATTGGTCAATACTTCTTTAAAAACGATGCTGGTCAGAACGTTACAGTCAATAGTGACCGCTATAGAGCCATGATTACTGACTTTTTCGTTCATCAATTGAACAACCATGATGTGCAGGAGCTGTGGTTTCAACAAGACGGCGCAACATGTCACACAGCTCGTACCACAATTGACTTGTTGAAGGAAACATTTGGGAACCGCATAGTTTCACGTTTCGGACCCGTGAATTGGCCTCCAAGATCGTGCGACTTAACGCCGCTAGACTATTTTCTGTGAGGATATGTGAAGTCGCTAGTCTACGCCGATAAGCCCGAAACGATTGATCACTTGGAGGACAACATTCGCCGCGTTATTGCCGATATACGGCCACAAGTGTTGGAAAAAGTCATCGAAAATTGGACCTCCAGATTAGACTACGTCCGAGCCAGCCGTGGCGGTCATATGCCAGAAGTCATATTTAAATTATAATGCCAGAAGGTTATCTTTCGAATAAAGTAAATTTCATGTAAATTTAAAAAATTCATCTTTGTTTTATTCCATTTAAAAGTTCTATACCTCTATAAAAAACATCCTTTATAACTATATTTGATGTGTATGTGTATGTTCCTAATAGTTTTTTAATAAAAATTCATATAATCGATTTATAACATGTTTTTAGAAAGATAGGCCTTATTAAATGAAACCTTATTTATTTCTAATACTGATATCAAAATTAGAAAACGCTACAATGAAGGCTGTTAACCTCAATAGACAAAATACTTTTGGAATTCTAATGTTTATATTTAAAAATGCTCACAAAAAATGTTTTACGAAATATTGAATATCAATATATAAATATTCAACTTAAAATAATCTATCAGCTTTATTTTACCTGAACATCTTGATGCATTCCTAACATCGTAAAAATAAAACAATTTGTAGAGGCTGTCGTATCAGAACCCTAAAAAAGTAAAAAAATTATTTGCTGCTATGTGAAAACTTATAATACCACTACTATTCTACAGCCAATTTGCGACTGTAATGCAAAAGGCAGTTTTTGATTAATTTTTGGTCTCTAAATTCGAAAATGATGATAAAAACTTCCCAACACGTAAGATTTTTGAGTTATGATCTTTTCAGCACAAATGAATGAGTATTTTAATCAGATCGTTTTAAAAAGTAACTTGTAATATACCAGAGAGCGACGTTGCCAAATTTACGATTTCCATAAGCTAGGGAAATTGTGCATAATCTGGCAACATAACGTGGGGGTGTCTAGAGATGACAAGTCAACGACGTAGTCTCAACGGAATAACGGAAGTACACATTTAAACTCATATAATTTCAAATTTCACTCTGCCCCGTGGTCTAATCTACTTGCAGAGGGCCCCTGTATCCGAGAAGTACGCCGTCGCTTTTCAAACTTCCAATACCCGATGTTTCTAGAAAATACCTGAAGTACGGAACGGCTATAATAGCAACAATATATTCTATTAAGGTTAACTTAAAGAACATGTCATATGAAGAATGTCATAAAATGGTCATAAAAGACCAGCAATTGCTAAAAGAAATATCAAGCAAAAAAAGTACGAAACTAAATTTATTAATATACTAAATTAACAATTCAATTATTTTGTTAACGTTTAATTAATTAATTTTTTCTTGCTAGAATGATTAATAAATATTTTTTTATTACTTATATTTACCTCTTTGAATTTCGAAAAAATACTGATAATTGCAGTTTTTTCCTGTTTCTATAACAGGGGGCTAAAATTTCAGACATATCAGGAAAATTCCTGTCGTCTGATAACCCTACCCTTAGCAAACTTTATATAAACCTATTATAACATATAAAGAGTAAAAAATTAACATTGATGGAAATTTAATAACAGAAATCCAGTAGTATTGTATTCTTCTAAAAACTACAAACAATTGTAATTATTAAAACGATTGTTAAAATTACAGTGCTATATTGAAATTCTCGTCTTTGAACTCCTTGGCAATTCTTTACCAGGTAGAACTGGTAAACTTTGGAAATAAAATTTCTTTTAAAGAGTCCCATATTACCGTACAAGTAACCTGAATAATTTCAGAAACACTGTTTACCGACTCGGAATTCGCACTGCTGCTTTCACATGTTGATTTCATCAACTAAATATCACAATGTTATTTCCAACCTAGTAATAAGGGTATAGCTGTACACATTTTCATATCGTGTTTCCTAATTATTGGCTCAACAACAGCGAAGAGCTCTTTAAATTTAGCAATAGTAACAGGAACATATTTTTAGAAAATCAGGATCATTTTCTCACATTTCTTAAATTAAATTATTAATATGTTCAACCCTTTCCCCAACGTTTTCCTCAAATACAGATCGGACCCAGTAGCGACCACTTTCCTGTTTTTTTAATAAAGAATATATCAAAATTCTTCTTACATGTTGTAATTTTTTTGGGTAAAAATTTGCAAAGCGTGAAAAGAATGGAAATTATATTTTTTTTGAAAAAATTTCGATACTCACCCCCTATTTCGAGGTCCTAGAACATAATTCTGGCCTTGATTTTTCACTATTTTTCCTCACTTTCCCGGAAAACTCAAAAAAAGAAAAGCGTCACTTCAAAAAGCACTTTCTTTTCAGCTAAAAACCGAATTTAAGTATTTATTTTCAAATGAACTAGTTAAAAAATATTGTACATTATATATTTCAATTATTTTTGCACAAATTTTAGCAAACCAATTTAGAAAAACTTATATTTTCAGTGAAAAATCAAAAACACGTCTCGGAAACGTCATCAACGGTCAGACTATCTAAACTGGCCGCCGAATCACGTAAAAAGGTACAACGTTGCCAGATGTAAAATTTCTTCATAATATAAACTATAAGATTTGTCCTTCTCAGTCAACAACATAGTTCAATTTTTTTTTAATATTCAGAACAATTTCTAAGTAAAAATAATCTTAACCCTTCAAAATTTTTGGTTGGTTTTGGTTAAGATAGGTTGGTTCAGGTTTAGCTTGATTTTAGTTAATTTGGAAAACAGAAACTAACCTGAACTACTCTAAATTAACCTAGATTTAAAGTTACCTAGTATAAACTTTAAAATTTACCCATTACAGTTAACAACATAGTTTAATGTTTGTAACGTATAAAAAGGGGTACAATGAATCTTAACCTTCCAAAATTTTCGGTTAGTTCTGGTAAGTACAGGTTAACATTAGTCTTGGTTACTGAAACAGAGACCACGTAGAGGCGGGACAAGCTCTGCCACTCGACACTTTCTGCTAACGGACATAAGCAATATGATCAATTCATATTATCCGTTTAAAACTACTGGTATTTGGAGGGAAACAAACAAAAGCAACTATAATCCTTAAAACCTTTAATATTGAGAGTCAAAATCGCACATCAAAGTACTGGTATTTGAAGGGAGACAAACAAAAGCAACTATAATCCTTAAAACCTTTATTATTTAGAGTCAAAATCGCACATCGAAGGCATAGACATAAGAGTAATTAATAGTACTTCAATAATCAAAGGAAAAGAAAATATTCCTTTTGGAACCTTTTCTTTCCAATTCAAACAGAAAGAGAAGAATATTTAAAGAAATCGTTTTTGCAATCTGGCAACATCGTCGACTTCAACAGTACACCATCTTTAGCGAACTATGCAAACTATTATTTGTTGGTGCCGGCCGTTTTCGTTTGATTTTGTTGTGATTTTTGTCGTGGTAATTTTTCGGATTTTTCCGATAAAAAAAGTGCATATTTTTGAATTTTTGTATGACGCAGAAGCTTCTATTACTGTGGAATTCGTTGTTATAACAAAAGTTTAACGATTTAGTGAAAAAAATTAAGCCTAAAGTCAAAAGTTATTTTCCCTGTTTTCTGCAAAATTGAGGAAAAATTATGGAAAACCGAGATCATTTTCCTATCATTTCACTCTTTACGAATTTTTTCCTTTTTTTGTCTAGATTAAAATACAGCCGCAATTAATGTTTTACTTTGCTTCATTTTAATTTTGAGATAAAATATAAACAAAAATCCTGATAAAAGTTAGGTTAAGACAAAAAACCACACCCCCTTATAACCGCGTAATGAAATGTCCCGTGTGGACGATACATTTTTAACACAAAAGCGCGTAATACGCCTATGCTCAAATTTTTCTTGTCGTGTGGAATCACCCTCAAACTGCCCGGAAGTTTATCAAGAATGCGGAAGACCGTGCCCCCCACAGAGGTCCATCTTTTTGATATCCGAGTATATCTGGAATGAGGAAATATTCCCCCGAAGGAAGTACGAAAGCTTTTTGGCTAAGTCTATGGGATAGTTGTAGTATAAAATGCTTTAAAAAAATCTTTATAAATTTTACGACATTAGTATGGTATATTTTGTAAATATCGAAAACATAACTTACAGCTATCATAAACGTAATAGTTTCATCCAACAATTCTTCATCAGTAAATTGGCGAGATTTTCCTTTTTCATAATTTATTTCAATAAGAAGATCCAAAAATGCCTTTCTTTGGGTGATTTCTATAAACAAAAATACATTATTTATGGTATATTTTTCATGTTTATGCAAATAGCGATAATTTTTTTTTTCAATGATTTTTCTTATGTTCCAAAATATATATTATATTTATCGTATTATTATTATTTATTACCTTCTTCAATGTATGTTTCTTCGTTGTTTTCGAGTTTTTTTTCATACTGAATTCTTTTTTCTCTCACAACCTAAAAATTAAGTCTTACTTATTTATAGCTATAATTTATATTTAAAATACAGGGAGTCCGGTAAGTAGCTTCTAATTTCTCGGGAGCATACAGGGGAGGTCAAAATAACTCTAATTTGCCATACAAAAAAAATTCCTAAAGTGTCTCTTAACGGAGATACAGAGCCCTAAAGAGATATCCAACGATTTACCTTATCCAGAAATGTTTCAAATGGTTGACCAGGCTCAATTAATTTACAATATTATTAAAATGCAAAAATAGTGAAAACGTTTAAACGTTATTTTGGCAAATGTTCAATATGCGCTCCATATACGCACTTCAATACATTTTCTTATTCTTCGAATATTTTCCCGCCGCACTGCTAATAATAGGCGAGTTCTTTTATTCCATCGATAAAAAAGCGATGAATTAAGCCAATGGGTTCTTGTGACGTCATAAATGGATTTTCAATGTTATTGTGTTGAATTTAAGAACGCTCATTCCTAACTGACATATGACATTTTTCTAAAAACCTAACCTTAAAAACCCATAAACAAATATTTTATAAATATTTTATTTGGAAGTTTGTTCTTCAGCATATTTACATTATTATAAAATTATGGGCTAAAAAATTAAGCATATCAATACTTAATTTTGGTAACCTCTCATTGTAAGTGTCTTCATACATTATAATCTGAAATATATCGTCGTATAGGTCAGATTTAATAGAAGAAATCCGTCATTTAAAAAAAAAAAAAGATTTTTCTATATAATAACTTATCAAAAATAGTAACAAACGGTTTTTTTTTTAAATTGTCAAATAATAAACATAACCTCCAAAACTAACACTTATTTTTTCCCCCACTACCTATTCATCGCATTCATCGGGGTCTGAAGCCGATGAATTCGATGGATTGTTGATGCGTTCATCGATAAAAAAAAGAACGGTTTAATGATTAATCGCATTTTTATCAGTTTATTTTAAGAACGGTCTGGTGGATTTTAGGTTAGTGCGCAAAATCATCGATGGAATAAAAGAACTCGCCTAATATGCCGGCATTATTACGGTAATAGTTCTTCTCTAGTATTTACTGGTGTTGAATAAACTAGTTCTTTTAGATGTCCCCAGAAGGAAAAATCTACGGGATTTAGGTCTGGAGACCTTGATGGCCATAAAACAGGCCTACCTCGATCTATCCATCGAGGGCCAAAAATATTAGTTAAGTGTTGACGTACTATACGATTAAAATCCCAAATAGCACACTTCAGTCCACTGGATATCCATCGTTTATCCAAAACTGGACATACTGGGTATCTATGGGATGTCCAGAATTTGTTCACCAACATCCTATGGATATCCACTGGACTATACGATTGTCCCACTCATGGATGTCTTTTTGGATTACATATATTGTCCAAGTATGGATCATTTTTGGATATTAATAGGACTAATTTTGGATGTCCATATATTGTACATTCTTGACCCGATTGTGGACATATTATCCGATGGTTTTGTGCTTTTTGGATAAATAGGTCATAATCTCTTGTTCCCTCTTCTTGACGTTCCGCTAACGTGAATGGTAGATATTTTCAGAATTTGCTTAGGGTCCGAGAACTTACAGTACCTAATTAATCTTCACTTCTGAAGACACAGACCACTCATGTCATCAAAACGTTGATAACAAGTAACCATAGATGGCCCTATTAGTCCCAAAAATTAAACAGATATAAATTACATTAGCGAACCAGGTAACAGGAACTGGATCCACATATTACACTTATTGATTACAATTGTCAAGTTTTTAATACAATACTATATAAGAATATAAAATTTTATAATTAGTAGAATTGCAAGTGCTACAAAATATAGCTTCAATTGATTTAAATTGTTCAAGCTGTAGAAGGATCGCTATGAATAAGTTATCTGGTTCCATAGTAATAGGTACAATTTCAATTGGGTAATAGAAAATATACCAATTATTTAAATAAAGACTTTTTATTGTTACAATGATTATTTTTTTCTAGATTTATTTCTGTCGTTTATTCTCTTCAGCCATTGTCTAATCTCGTCTTCGGCTGTTTTTTATCGGCCCCCCATTCTTCTACCGCAGCTGAAAATTAATAAGGTTTAACGTTAAATGATGCAGTATTTTGTGGTTTTGTAGGAATTTAAATCTCTCTCTCTCTCTCTCTCTCTCTCTCTCTCTATATATATATATATATATATATATATATATATATATATATATATATATATATATATATATATATATATATATATATATATATATATATATATATATATATATATATATATACATAAAACCAAATGCATCGTTATTGCTTAGAGTGCTTAAACCAACAGACCAGAAAAAAAATTTTAACACACTTTTTGTCTGGGTATTATCAGAACAAGAGGATCCAGAGTTCAACGTGTGAAATCTGACACCCAATTTGTTCTTATTATTTACGAGTATGACAAATAAAACAGAGAGATGTTTTTCATCAAATTTTTATATTTAAGTGGTAACTTACCTACAAATAGTGAACATAAGTTCTTTAAAGGGCACTTTACTGTTCCATCATATGTATAATTCTTGGAAAGGCTATCTGTCATTGTTACAATAAAATATCTTTTAATAAGTTAATAGATATAATTTCCTCCAGTTTTCGCTAATTGTAAAACCTAAAATTATATTACTTTATTGAGATAATTAAACGTTAATTCCACATATGCTAACCTAAGAATATTTTTGACTTTAAGAATCAAAGTAAAAAAATATATATAGAATATTCCTGTAAATTAAGTTTTTTTTTTATCAATAGACTCATACACATAAAGAAGCATTACTCGAATAAGTTTCAGCTTTTATTTCAGGAGAACTTACTGCACCTTTAAAGTTTAAATTGTCCTGAAGATCTTATGTGACTTGAGGCAGCTGATGATTTTCTTAAGTAAAAGGATAGTTGAACTCCTGCAGAAAATTCTTTGTAGATACTTGTTGTTTTTTCCCTATTTAAGATTACCTGAATATCCTCTCTAATTTGGTACAAATTGGCTTTCACATAGGAATTTTATTTGGACCATTCTGTGGAAAATTCATCTAAAAAATAATTAAAATAAATTAAATTATAAGTCTAAACCTAGAGTCGAACTGTCAAAACTTTATTATATATTTTTTAACAATTATACTGCACAAAAATACACATCAATGTAAACTTTTACTAGCGTTTAATTCAAAATAGTCATAAAAAAATTAATATAATTATTCAAATTTGCTATAGCTTTTATTCCATTATAAATTTTGATAACATTTATTAATGCCAGCAATCTTATTAGACTGATTACTCAATAATGACTTTGTCAGGGAGAATTTTCTCTAAAATTTACAATTTTATTATTACACAAATTTACAACTCTATCTGTGCTCCATTTTAACTAACAAGATACAAAATTCATTGGCCTATCAAAATATTTGTACTTATTTGTAGTAATTTCCATTTAAATAAGTGATTGTATGAAAAAGTATAGCTACAAAAGCTATATTTTAACATACGTGTTTTGATACTGAATATTTCATTCACTTTCAAATTTGTGCGAGTTTGATACTAAATTATCAGCTTTTCGTCGGGCATGTCTGTAGTTTCGTTCGGTAATTTTTGGTATAATTAAAAAAATTAAATTAAAAATAACTATACTTACCTTTAATGGTGGCATCTTCTTCAAATAAAAAGCACACTTGATTATAGCTCAACTAAAACTCCAAAGGTCTTTTTTAGCTCGACGTCAACACAATAATGGGCGGGTTAAGAAATGACAATTCTACAGGCCGATATTACAGTATACGATTTTACCGACAACCCGAAATTTAATTAATGGACGTCTGATGGACTTACATTGGACATCCAGATATGGACGTCCATATAGATTACAGGTCATCACATCTAATGGACATCCATAAACGGTCCATGGACATACAGGACATTATATGTACCTATTCTGGATATCCAATGGAAATCTTGTGCTATCTGGGATGAGGTGAGCACCATCATACATGTACCACACATGCATTCTTCTATCCAGAGGTACGTCTTTCAACATATTGTTTAAATTTTGACGCAAAAATTGTAAATAAATTTCACCATTGAGTTTTTCTTTCAAAACAATTGGACCTATAAGGTTTCTTCCCGATAATATTTACAATACACATTTGTTAATGTTTGTTTTGAATTATAGCGTGCGAGTTTTCATCAGCCCAAAAACGTAAATTGTGTGAGTTTATTATGTCATCTCTTGTAAAATTGACCTTATCGGTAAACAAAATAAGGTAAGAAAAATTCAGATTTAGGTTATGTTACTGTATAAACCAGTTGGAGTATTGAAGTCTTGCGGGATAATCATCCGGAGACAGCCTGTACTTTTTCAACGTGGTAAGAGTGAAGTAACTGTTCTGTTAGAGTGCCATGTACAGGGTGAGTCAACGATTGGATGAAGTAAGTTTGTGCCTTTTCGGTGAAATTTACAAAGAAACTATATTTATTGTTTAATACAGTTTATTTTTACGCAAATTTTAAAAATATTTAGGACTCTACAGGGTGAGCCAAAAAACTAGGACAGCATAAAGTTGTATTTTTTTAAATAGAACACTCTATATACGAACCGTATTTTCGATTTAGCTTATAATTTTAAATCTTTTTTATTAAGGGTTTACTATAACAAAACTTTATAGTTTCTGAGATAATTAAGTTTAAAGAAAAAAAGTCACATTTTCAAGCATCAATTCAATCCTAAATAACGTTTTCAATTTTGTGACAAATATATTCAAATTTGGAATTTAGCAAGGCCAAGGACAAGTTAACATAATTTTTACCTAATATTTGCAATAAAAGCTACAGGGTGTTGAACACATCGGCTCAAATTTGAACAAGTTTAAATGAATAAATATCTTTTTTTTTAAATGGTACACCCTGTATATTTTCATGTTATTTAATAGAGTAATAAAAACCCTAAAAGTTTTGTTCGATATACACCTATACCTATTTATAATAGTTTTTGAGATATTTCATTTTTTCTTATTTTCCATACTTTTTTACAGAAATAGTCTTCATTATCATAGTAGCCATGGCAAAAACAATGTAAAAGAACATTTTTCTGTGTGTCAAATTTACAACCGCAATCGCTTCTTTTGGTTTTTATGTAGTGTAGTTTGGTTTTTTTTGCATTCATCTTATATTGTAAAATGAATTTTCCAAAGAATGAGTTAATAGATATGATTTATACAATAGGAGAGGCTCAAAAAAATTGCCTTCGTGCTCAAAGAATTTACAAAATGAAGTATCCTGATCGACGCCAGCCTAATACCCATACTTTTCAAAACTTAATGCAAAGATTTGATTCTTCTGGTACTGTTGATTATCCAAAACGTAAGTGGTCAACAAACCAGTAACTAATGAAGAAAAAGAACTACAAGTATTGTTAAATGTTCAGGAAAATCCTTATATTGGTAGCCGTCAGTTAGCAGCATTATGTGAAACATCACAATCCACCGCTAATCGTTCTACCAAGAAATATAGGTATCATCCATATCACATGGAATTACACCAAGAATTGTATGGACAGGATTTTGAAAGTCGTGTAAACTTTTGTCGTACAATAAATGCGGAGATTCAATTAAATCCAAATTTATTATGCAAGGTAATGTTTAGTGATGAAGCTACTTTTAGAAGTAACGGTGCCGTAAATAGACGCAACATGCATTATTATGCCACAGAAAACCCATTTTGGATTAGAGAGGTGCAACATCAAAACCACTGGTCATTAAATGTTTGGTGTGGTATTCATCATAATCGAATTATTGGACCCCACTTTTTTAATGAACCACTAAATGGCCATAGTTACCTGAACTTTCTACAAGAAGAACTACCCCAACTGCTACAAGGTCTCGATAGGGATGAGCTCGACAGTATGTGGTTCCAGCACGATGGTGCGCCTCCGCATTACCATCGTGAAGTTCGTGCGTTTTTGGACCAACGATATCCCCAAAAATGGATTGGACGTGGGGGTTTCATTGAGTGGCCACCAAGGTCTTGCGACATCACCCCATTAGATTTCTTCCTATGGGGTTATATTAAAAATAAGGTGTATGTTAATCCACCAACAGTGGAAGATATGCGAAACAGGATTAGGGATACCTGTAGAACAATAACGCCACTAATTTTGTCCAGGGTCCGAGAAAATCTGCAAAAAAGACTAAATTTGTGCATTGCACAAGAGAGTCGTTTATTCGAACACTTATTAAAAAGAAATAATTAATCTCAGTATTTAATAGGTAATTTTTTTGTTTCAATTTAGTATAAAAGTAAATATGTATTTGCCTTGTCGTTATTGTTGTGTTAATTTTTTCACATTATGTTTAATTAAACTATTGCCGTTGTAATATAACGAATAATGTATTTCATCATATTTAACCACATTCTGTTTGTTTCTGTAGTTTCTTTTTATTATTTTACATGGCTACTATGATAATGAAGACTATTTCTGTAAAAAAGTATGGAAAATAAGAAAAACTGAAATATCTCAAAAACTATTATAAATAGGTATAGGATATATTGAACAAAACTTTTAGGGTTTTTATTACTCTATTAAATAACACGAAAATATACAGGGTGTACCATTTAAAAAAAAATATTTATTCATTTAAACTTGTTCAAATTTGAGCCGATGTGTTCAACACCCTGTAGCTTTTATTGCAAATATTAGGTAAACATTATGTTAACTTGTCCTTGGCCTTGCTAAATTCCAAATTTGAATATATTTGTCACAAAATTGAAAACGTTATTTAGAATTGAACTGATGCTTGAAAATGTGACTTTTTTTCTTTAAACTTAATTATCTCAAAAACTATAAAGTTTTGTTATAGTAAACTTTTAATAAAAAAAGATTTAAAATTATAAGCTAAATCGAAAATATGATTCGTATATAGGGTGTTCTATTTAAAAAAATACAACTTTATGCTGTCCTAGTTTTTTGGCTCACCCTGTAGAGTCCTAAATATTTTTAAAATCTGCGTAAAAATAAACTGTATTAAACAATAAATATAGTTTCTTTGTAAATTTCACCGAAAAGGCACAAACTTACTTCATCCAATCGTTGACTCACCCTGTACAATCCATTTTGTAATATTGTTTTATGTCGCGAGCTTTTTTATGAAATAAATAACTACTAGTATATACAAATTATGGTAAAAAAGCAATTACAAATAAAGTATTTTTAAGCTTTTTTATACGAATCACATTTTTTCAGATATTAGTTTGGCGCCAACTTCAAAAATTTCAATTTCATATAAAAATTTCTAGTTATTTTTCATTTTTTAGCGCACTTTTAGAAGTCGGTTCAATTTTTTTAATAAAAATTTTATTAATAATGAATTTATTCCAGACTTTACGTCCTTGTTGTATAAAAGTATATGTTGCCAAAAAACCTTTAAAAAAAACTTACCTTTCTTGTAAACGATCTCAGTTTGTTGCTCAAATCGCGAAAATCTTTTCCAATAGGAAAAAGGTCAAAAATAAGGTCAATATGGTAGAAAATGTTGAATATTCTCATCATAACAATTTCCATTACTCTGAAAAAAAAAATGCATATTTAACGGAAACCAACGCAAAACTAAAACTTAAAATTTTCATCCACTCAATACCCATTGTGTGCATAACCACATTTATGGGATTGACAGTAGATCCTCCGATTGAATCAACAAGAGAAAAAACTTTTTGCTTTTTTGTCATGTCGAAAAAATATATTATTCCCAAAAAGTTGTACTTCTACAGTAAATAATGTACAGGGTGTCCAATCTTCGATGTTTTTATGGGTTATCCCTGTTATTTGTAAAAAGAGAAGGAAAAGGTTTCGTGGCAATACGCTACTTTTCTAAGAAACGAACCATGCCACTAACAAAATTTTTATAAAGCCCTTCGTTTTGGAAATAAAGAGCGATTTTGAAAATTATGCAGTTTGGAGCACCCCTCGTATCACGGTTATTTTGCAACTTATCGCAAAGTTAAAAAATAGAACTATTGGGGTTTTTTATGTAGGGTTCAGTGGCGTAGTCAGTTTTTTTATAGGTTCAACTGTTTCGGAAAAATAAATCAAACCTACTTTTTTTAAATGGGACACCCTATATATATTTTTGTCATAGGCAATTAGATACATTAGAACATCTATTCAAAAAACACAAAATGGTGCAGAAAACCATTATTTGGTGAAGTCTGTGAAAACGCGAAGACTTAGCAACATTTTCTGGTAAGTTAAAAAATATAAAGTTCTATTTTAATTAATCAAGTTATAGCCACTTAAAGTTCTTATTTGATTAGTGTTAATTTTTGGACACCCTGTATAATATAGCAAGTTTATTATAATTGGGATATAAAAGTACTTGAAACATGAAAATTAGGTTAGATTTTGTCAAAATTCAAATTATTTAAAAACCCTTAACGTTTAGGTACTATAAACCTTATTAAACAGGCACTTATTTTCATCGGAGAATCCAAAAATTCAATAATATACAGGGAGTTCCATTTAAAAAACAGAACTTTGATAATTTCAGAACTTTTGGGACACCCTGTTTAAAATGAAAATAATTTTAAGAAATAACTATATTAGACCCCCATATATCCCATAAATAAAACTTTTCAAAAGTCACGTATTTTGGCTGCAATATTAACTGACAAATAGTATCGCAGCAGACATTTAGAGATTATAATCAGTTGACACGAATCATCAATCGGATCAATTTACAACGTATTTTATCTCTTTCTACTATCCGTTCTGTTTAACTACTTGTATCGATAAAAATTCGGAAACTTATGCGAATTGATGCTACCCTTATATATATATATATATATATATATATATATATATATATATATATATATATATATATATATATATATATGTATATATATATATATATATATATATATATATATATATATATACAGGTGTGGAAAATCCAAACCGGAACCTGGACGTTTCTTAAGTAAGATAAAGAAAATACTATATTATTAATCAAACCAGAATGAGACAGAATATAAGCATCGCCATAGGTGCTTAAATTTAAAAAATTACCAGATTGGCCCTAGGGTGAGAGGTAATACAATGCTGGCGCAATGAGAGCGGACGGCAGCATATGCCACGCCCTAGCACAACAAGAGGATTCCAAGTTATTTGCTTTCATTCAGGTCGTCGAAGCGTAAGTACCGAGTATTGGTACTTCCGTGTTTCGCGCCAATTTTTTTTAAATGGTAGTTTATTCCACGGAACAAAAAGTGCAGATTATTAAGTGGTACTATTCTGGAAAAGGTATGGATGAGATAATCGGCAAATTTGCATTTACGTGCGAAAATCATCATGTTCCTTCAAAATTTAGAATTTCGGAAAATATTAAAAAATTTGAGACAACCGGTTGTCTAAAAATTTGTAAAAAATGCACTGATAATAATGAGAAGCAACCGGTTCCTCAAATTACTGAAGAACGAGCAAAGCAGGAGACTGACGTTTGTAGTTTAGCAGAAATTAATTTTCCTTGCAATAGTACCGTAATTGCCGAAGAACTTGATATGATCGCTCGAACAGTTCGGAATATTTTAAAGCGGAACAAATATCGCTGTAACAAATTGCGAACAACTCAAGAAATTTTTCCGGAAGACCAGGAAACACATATGATGTTTTGTGAGGACATGATAGAAAGGGCTAATAGGGATATAACCCCTAAAGTTTTGGCAAATACGCGAACCGTATTTTACAATAAATTGGGTTATTGTCTCGCTCAAAGTGGAGGCCTGTTTGAGCACCTCTTGTAGACTTTTAGGTGTTTTTGTTGATTTAAATTGAATTTAATTATTTGTTTATTTATTTACAATTACTGAAAGTGTTACTTTTATTTTTTTTCCAGAATCAAAGTTTATTTTTGAGAATGATTTTTAATTTTAAAGTGGTTTATTAACTTACTTACTTAGAAATTACTGTTACGTTTCACTAGTATTTTTATTAGAATCAATGTTTATTTTGTAACAAAAATATCAATTTTCTTTACGGTGAACGGTCAACAAAAAATAATTTTTTGTATTTGGACTATTTGATGCATTTAAAATAATCAATGTATCAAATAGTCATTAAATATTCCAAATTCCATCGATTACGTTATAAAGTTAGACGAAAAGTAAATACACACCCTCTCATTCGTTTCAAGGTACTGCTCGTTTTCGTATCGCACGGAAGTTAGCGGGGGTAATATTGCGCGTAGGCATTCCCTTCGACCTTCTGTCCCAAACTAACCTGAAAGAAGTTAGAGGGGCTTAGTGGGTCAGAATTTGAGAAAACGGGCCAAAATAATTTCTAGTTAAGAAATTTAAACCAGAAGGTGGGCTATAGTGACGTTTCTATTAAAACTCGGTTTCTTTCTAAAGCTTCGTCTCAGGTCAAAGGCAACAGTATTGTGGTGGCGTCTCGCCCAGTTACATTTGTGCGCCGCTCCTCTATGTGACATTAGATTGTCGAGAAACAAATATCAACGATTACGAAACTGGGCTAAACAGAAAGGCAGTAATATATTTTCGCAGTACTCTGGTGTGTAAAATACAAAAAAAAAAACATGTTATCCACATGATGATTATCGAACCTCTACTAAATTAAAAGCCGAGGTTAAATTCCAAGGCTTACTAGATCACACAGTGGATCGAATTATATTACTTCAACTAAACGCCCTTGAACAAATCGATAAATTAGATTTGTAGATATGAGTTTCATTTGCAAATGGGGCTTCGACGGAACGTCAGTTCAGAGCCAGTACAAAATGAAATTCACTGATCTGAATATTTCTGATACAAACTTATTCCTCACCTCTCTTATTCCACTTCAATTAGCAGGTGTTAACATGAAAACTCAACAAGAACAGATTCTGTTGTACAATTCCAAACCCTCCTCTACTATGAATTGCGGGCCTCTGAAATTTGAATTTATTAAGGAAAGCGAACAAAAGTCTTTAAAAAACAATAGAAAATTATGAACTCGAACTAGGCAACTTGCACCATAGAAAAGAGTTATCTTTGCAACCCCAGCTTTAGTACAGTAAACTTATCTATGACTATGATAGACGGCTAAGTGAACGCTTTAGCTGGAACGAAATCGGTCCAACGTTGTTACTTATGCCAAACAACATCTCAGTTCAACAACATTGATACCGTGTCCCGATAAATATTCAATTTTCAAGCTACGACTGTTAACTCTACATACACGGATTCGATGCTTCAAATGCTGCTTGTATTTGTCGTATCAACGTGATAGACAGAAGTGATAAGCCCGTAAGCAGAAAGAGAAAAGAGGTGAAAGCACAGACAAAGGCCGCCATCCAGCAGGCCTTTAAGGGGAGAAATTAGGACTTCTTGTTGACATTCCAAAGAAAGGTTTAGGCAGCATTAACGATGGCAAAACAGCTCGACGTTTCTTCGAGAACAGTGATGAGTCAGCTATTACAACAAGAGTAAAGCGGAAACTGATCCTCTGGTTTCACATCATTTTGCACACTATTTGAAGCGGACATTAAACTACAATAGAGAATATTTGGGAATAAACACTTCAAGCAGCAAGATTGTTCCTCAAAGAATATTCTTGAATCAATATGTCAACAGGAATCCACAAATTATTTATCCATGGACGAGACATCATAGCAGTTGCAATATTACCGACAGGTAAATTATCGAAAGATGCACAAAAATCAACGAACAAGTTGATAAAAAACTATCGCCTAGACTTTGCCCGGATATTTCCTTGAGAAAAAAATATGGAGGATGTGTTCCAAAACTTTTGGCGTCGATGGATCCTTACACTATTTTTTGACATCGTAAGGATTCGGATAACAATTCGTGCGTATTAAAAAATGAGAAAAGAGCTGTTAAGAAAGAACGCAATGATTAAAAGTTCTTTTTATTATTTTTATTACAATCGTATTATTTATTTATTTATGTGAATCATATCCTAAGCATAGAGAAAAAAGTACTTTCGCCTTTTTAACTATTATCGATATCCATGTATTTATTATTACAGTATTATTTTTAAAATGCACCTTGAACACAAGCGCAATTATTTTTACTATTAAATCCGTGCTTTCGACCCACTATGTTTTGATGACCCCTAGACCATCTTTGCTGGAAACCAAAAAGCAAGCTACGATACAACAGTATGCTTTATTTCGCTTCTTCAACAAAGCTAAACGGGTTGTCCGTCTCTTTCTGTTACATTCCCATTATTTAGACGTTCTGTTTTGGATTTTCCACACCTGTATATAAAATCAACTGGTGTAGGCAGTTTATCGAAAAACTAAATTATAGAATTTATTTCTTACTCTTTAACCCTCTCATATGATAAACTTACCTATCGACCCATCTTGGAAAATTTGAGTTTGTACTTTGAGCTTTTATTTGAACTCCCATTGCAGTTTCTAAAAAAGAAATAACTATATTTTTCTCCCTTTTTAACAGTGACATGGACAGTTTCATTTTTTGACTAGATGTGTATGTTTTCAATATATTTCGAAAAATTCTATGCACTCCTTTATAACAAATATTTTAAAACTTTCTGTTTTTTTTTTTGATGAAATATAGCTTCCTGTGAGCCAAAATATGGTCCTAATCGAAATAATATGAAAAGTGAACCTTTAAGTTAAAATAAACTATAGAAAAATTATTATTTTAGGAATATTCAACTTGGCTTACCACATATTATATCCAAAGTACATTTAGTTACAAGATCAAAAATGTCTATTTCGCCTTTTCCAGCGTGTTGTTTCAATGTGCCGATTAGAACCTCGGATTGTTCAATAAAAACTTGCAAGAACTGGTCCAGGATTTTTTGGTTGAAAGTCGGCATTATTAATTTTCTATGTTTCTTCCATTTGGCCACTTTAAATAAAACATTTGAGTACTTTATTAACTCTATAACTATATTTAGGATATAAAAATCCTCGCACAAATTCACCAAAAAAATATAAGAAAAAGCTATACATTTATGGTTTGTCAAAACACAAAAATTTATCAAAAATAATACAAAAATATCAGTCACTTGTAAAGGGTGTTTTTTATAGAGGTATAGAACTTATAAATGAAATAAACCAAGATGAATTTTTTAAATTGACATGAAATTTACTTTATTCGAAAGATAACCTTTTGGCATTATAATTTAAATATCACTTCTGGCATATGACCGCCACGGCTGGCTCGGACGTAGTCTAATCTGGAGGTCCAATTTTCGATGACTTTTTTCAACATTTGTGGCCGTATATCGGCAATAACGCGGCGAATGTTGTCCTCCAAATGATCAATCGTTTCGGGCTTATCGGCGTAGACTAGCGACTTCACATATCCCCACAGAAAATAGTCTAGCGGCGTTAAGTCGCACGATCTTGGAGGCCAATTCACGGGTCCGAAACGTGAAACTATGCGGTTACCAAACGTTTCCTTCAATAAATCAATTGTGGCACGAGCTGTGTGACATGTTGCGCCGTCTTGTTGAAACCACAGCTCCTGCACATCATGGTTGTTCAATTGATGAACGAAAAAGTCAGTAATCATGGCTCTATAGCGGTCACCATTGACTGTAACGTTCTGACCAGCATCGTTTTTAAAGAAGTATGGACCAATGATTCCACCAGCCCATAAAGCACACCAAACAGTCAGTTTTTCTGGATGTAACGGTGTCTCAACATACACTTGAGGATTATCATCACTCCAAATACGGCAGTTTTGTTTATTGGCGTATCCACTCAAACAAGAGTGAGCTTCATCGCTAAACAAAATTCGCTTATGAAAATCGGGATCAACGGCAATCTTGTTTTGGGCCCATTCTCCGAATCTACGCCTTGCTAGGTGATCGTGTGGCTTCAATTCTTGCACGAGTTGGATTTTGTAAGCACGCAAACCAAGATCTTTCCGCAAAATCTTCCAAAAAGTGAATGGACACATATCCAATTCCTGTGCACGATGGCGGATAGACTGATTCGGGTCTTCCTCTACGCTACGCTCTACAGCAGCAATGACTTCTTCTGTACGCACTGTACGACGTGTCTGTGGATGCGTATTATCATTTAGAGTAAACGTGGTGCGAAAACGTTCCATAGTTAATCGAATTAATTGCTCTGATGGACGATTATGTTGACCGTAAAATGGACGTAGTGCGCGATACGTATTTCGAACAGAACCATGATTTTCAAAATAAATTTGCACAATTTGGAAGCGTTGTTCAGGCGTCAGTCTATTCATGTTGAAATGCCAAACCAAACTAAACATAAATCACTTGACAGCTGACAAAATGGCCGCCAGTTAAAAAAGTGTTGCCAACTTAAAGTTCTATACCTCTATAAAAAAACACCCTTTACTTTTTCCGGAAGTCGCCGGTTTTCAATTTTAAAATCCAAAATTAAATTTAAAATTGAAAAGTAGGTGATAAAATGTTAATGATTGATTTATCGTTGATAACACGCGAGATATGCTACATAATCAGATAACTCTCAACACACGCACCTCTCCTTATGTCTGACAAAACCCGACTAGGTTAAGCTAGCAGGGTAATTCACAGCAATCGCTATTTTTGAATGCTGAAACCTGGATTTAATGAGTAGTTTATGTATCTGATATCGTAGATCCGAAGGACCAGCCCAGACAAAACAACTAAAAACGAAATAGACTATATTCTTTCTAATAGAAAAAACATATGTACCGACGTGACAACACTGAATAAGATTTATACCGGAAGCGACCACCGATTAGTACGAACGAAGATCAAGATACACATGAGAACAGAATGCAACAAGCTCATCAAACAAGAACGCTACCCAACCACGGAAACCCTGACACAAGAACAAATCAACTCTCAAAATGAATTAGAAAAAATACTAACACCAATAGAGACAATAAAGCAAATGCAAATTAACGAACTAGCCACGAAAATAAAAGAAACCATAAACACATCGGTTAAAAAATCTGCTCAAAATCAAAAATAAGACCTCCAAACTACAACCAAGTACCTTGAGATTTCTCAAATAAAGACGAGAAAAGACAGATCGAACAACAGACAGTTTCAAAACTCTAAACAAGGAAGTGAAAAAAGAAATTAGAAAAGACAATAGAAATTACACCAATAAACTAATAAAAGACACAATAAGTGAAAACTGCAACATGAAAGTACTAAAAACAAAAAACTCAAGAGGCAAAACAAGAATAATAAAAATAAAAAACGCGAAAAACGTGACCGTCCAGGAAGAAAAGGAAATAAGCAGAGCCATAGATGAATTCTACATCAAGCTATACTCGCCACACGCACAACAAGAGCAACAGCGAACAAAAAGAACCATACTCAACATAGGCTCAGAGGAAAATCCAGAAGTAACAAACTCAGAGATAAGAATGGCACTAAATAAATTAAAGAACAATAGATGTGCAGGAGAAGACAAGATTACAGTAGAGATGCTGAAAATTAGCGGCAGAAAAATAGAAAAAATATTGAAGATTCTATTTAATAAAATAATTGAAGAAGGAAAAATTCCACAGGATTGGTATAACTCCGAAGTAATCTTAATATTCAAAAAAGGGGGACAATACAAATATTGAAAACTACCGACGAATATCCCTACTATCACACACCTACAAATTGTTAACCAAAATCATAACCAACCGCATAACAAGCAAACTCGATTTTTACCAACCTGTCGAACAAGCTGGATTCAGAAAACACTTTAGCACCACAGATCACCTACACACCATAAGAATACTAATTGAGAAGTGCACCGAAAATAACGTACCGCTCCATATGGCTTTTGTAGATTTCCAGAAGGCATTCGACTACGTCGAAATATGGGCAGTATTACAATCCTTAAAAAACGCAAGAATCGATTCAAGATACATAAACATCATAAAGAACATAGACGAAAATGCAACAATTCAAATAAAAATAGACGACAAGACGAAAACGAACCCCATAAAACTACAAAGGGGTGTGAGACAAGGGGACACTATCTCGCCAAAACTGTCCACCCTAGTCCTAGAGGGCATTTTTACAGAACTTAAATGGGACATCAAAGGTATAAATATCGACGGAATATACTTGAACCATCTCAGATTTGCTGATGATATAATCTTAATAGCAAGTAATCTCCAAGAATTGAACGAAATACTACAACAGCTAAATGACGTATCCGCATCTGTAGGCCTTAAAATGAACTACAACAAAACAAAAATAATGAGCCACGAATAGGCAAACATAACAATACAGAACCAGAGGATAGAAAACGTCGAACAATATGTATACTTGGGTCATGACATCAGACTAGGGAAATCAAACCAGGATGCTGAAATAAAAAGAAGAACACAGCTGATATGGGCCGCTTTCGGTAAACTTGCATACATCCTGAAAAATAATTCAATTCCCATAAATCTATAAAGAAAAGTATACGACACGTGCATATTACCGGTGTGTACGTATGGATTAGAGAACATGTCCCTCACCAAAAAGTCCGCTAAAAAATTAGAAACAGTCCAAAGAGCGATGGAAAGAAACATTCTTGGAATATCATTGAGAGACAGGATTAGAAACATCGAGATAAGACGCAGAACGAAAGTCAAAGACATCGTGAAAGAGGTTGCAAAGATGAAGTGGCGATGGGCTGGTCACATAGCCCGATATGAGGACAACAGATGGACACGAAGAAACCTGAAATGGAGACCAAGGGAGACAACAAGAAGCACGGGAAGCCCTCAAAAAAGATGTGTAGACGACATAAGGACAGTGGCAGGCAAACAGTGGATGAGATTGGCGAAGAATAGAGAAAGATGGAAACAATTGAGAGAGACCTACATCCAGGAGTGAATGGACAGATGTTGACAAAGAGAGAGAGAGAGAAGGTTGTATAATAAATTCATTTGTCTTTTTTTAATTCTAGTTTATAGTAGGCGTTTCTCTTTTGTAAGGTCCACCCTACTGGCTATCTCGTTACGGAGTCCACTACTATTAGAGACCATTCTTCTGGCATTTAACATGCGACAACCTTAATAATTTCTTTAACATCCTTAAATTGCAGAAGAACGACCTTTTTGGTTTAATGTATTTTTTTTATAAGGTGTTGCGCAGTAAAACTATGATTTTACATTTTGTTGTAACGCCAATAGTCTATAGGATGCGAGATTTCAGTACCATGGATTAGAAACATGATTTCTTTGTTATGTAGGGGAATTTGTTAAATTTAAATTCATTAACTATTTCTTTACCTATTGTGAATCTGTTGGAGTTCCTAGCTTACGCTACAATTTCATCATTTAATTTTAATTAAAGATTTCTTATGATAACTATCTACTCCCGAGATTTATTTGACCCACATGCTACATGCATCTGTATTGTTTATGGAACTTGCTAATCTTTAAGGAGTAAAGTTGAAAGCTAATTCCTAACAACATCACGGAAGGTTTCTGCATTCAGCCTGGCTTATGATGCAGTGGTGCTCTCAATAACCCATCCCTTTTCTCCGGCATAGGGGTTATCTCGGCATTTTTGCTAGCTGGTGCTTCTATTAACTTTCCACTATACTCTGTTTTGTTTTCACCATATTGTGAGGTATTGCGCTCTTAAAAACCAGTGTAGAAATTAACAGCGAAGAAGGAAAAATGTCAGATAACGCATTTACAATCGAACGTCTTAAGAAGATAAATTTTGAAAAAGGATATCTCAAAAAATAAACGTTTCCGCGCAATTTTTATTTTTATTTTCGCAACCTACGCGCAAAATTCATCTATTATAAGAAAATGCAAATCGATCAAAAATACAAAATTTTTTCACCAAACAAGGCTGAAATCCATCGCCGTAGCTTTCACTACGACACCGAATTATTTCCACCCAGAATCAGGACTAGACTTTTTAAAAGCAAAAGTAAACTTACTGGTTATATTAATCTTACTGTGGTATTATTATCCATGGAACATATTGACAACACCATAAAAAATGAAATACACTATGTTATTCTAAAATACCTGGTGCGGTAAAAAGTCCTTGTCCTGCCACAGGTTCTGCCATATGGTATAAATGTTCTTTCCTCAATGCATGTGGACTCGTCAACAAAATCTCGAAATATTTTGGATCTGATACTGCATAGAATAACCTGGTACCGAACCATACCTTGAATAATCCAGGATATACATTGAACATACGAGTGATTTGGCCAAAAATGTCTAAAATATAATAGAGAATCATTTAAATAGTTTGGTGAACATTAATAATAGGTCTGCGTGTAAGACTGGTAATTTTTATAAGACCATTTTAGAAATAGACAAAATACAGTAGGTTATAGAAAAAATGCCAGAACGACCAACCAGTTGCAAGTACTTGCCAATAGTAGTTTGAACCGCCAGATATCGCTAATTGCTTTTTCCCGGAAGCAGCTTTATTGATCCGTACTGACAGTCCTTTGTCACGTGTCGTGGGGGTAATTATGTATGAAATAATGTATTTTCCACGAATAATTGCTCTTTGAACCAGACGTTACTGATTGTTTTTCCCGGTAGCGGCTTTATTGACCCGTGCCGATAGTCTTTCGACACATGTAGTCGGAGTCGTTACATAAGAAATAATTGAACCACCAGACATTGTTAGTTACTTTCACGGAAGCTGTTTTATAGACCCGCACCGACAGCCCTTTGTCACGTTTCGTCGAGTTCGTTACCTATGAAATAA
Organism: Diaprepes abbreviatus; assembly: GCA_034092305.1. Classification (NCBI taxonomy): domain Eukaryota; kingdom Metazoa; phylum Arthropoda; class Insecta; order Coleoptera; family Curculionidae; genus Diaprepes; species Diaprepes abbreviatus. The sequence goes on from JASJET010000416.1 coordinate 1,337,291, forward strand.
GTTAGTTTTCCACGAGTTCAAAGTTCAAAGATGAGCAATATAAGGGTGAAAACAAACTTTATCGTGTAAGATTAAAATTCTAACACACAGGTCATTTTGGCGGTTGCAAGTACTGCCAGGCCTCGAAAAAAAGATGATGTAGATGTGAAAGAGATATCGTTATATAGGTCCAGAAGTGCGAGATTCTTGAACGTGGTATTAATTATGAATAATGTGACAATGAAAATTAATTAAAATAAAGAATTTATTTAAGTAAAATGACAAAAAATTAGATAATAATTAAGTTACTATTTGTTTATTGTGTGAACACAACAGATCTTCGACTTTTTTATTAATTTTATATCAAATTAGTTTTCATCTAATTTTTCGTTGTCGCGTTCGTGGATTCATCGACGTCTTCTTCATATTCTAAAATGGGCAATGGGGCACTTTGAACCTCCAGACATCGCTAATTGCTTTTTCCGGAAGCGACTTTATTGACCCATGTCGATAGTCCTTTGTCGCGTGTCGTGGGGGTCGTTATGTATAAAATAATGTATTTTCCACGAATAATGGCACTTTGAACCAGACATTACTGATTGCTTTCCCGGTAGCGGCTTTATTGACCCGTGCCGACAGTCCTTCGACACATGTCGTCGGGGTCGTTACGTATGAAATAATGTATGTTTCCACAAATAATTGCACTTTGAACCGCCAAACATCGCTAATTGCTTTCCCGGAAGCTGCTTTATTGACCCGCACCGACAGTCCTTTGTCACGTGTCGTCGAGGTTGTTACGAATGAAATAAGGTATTTTTCCAAGAATTCAAAGTTCAAAGATAAGCAATATAAGGATTAAAACAAAATTTATCGTGTAAGGTTGAAATACTAACACACAGGTCATTTTGGCGGTTGCAACTACAGGGTGAGTCAACGATTGGATGAAGTAGGTTTGTGCCTTTTCGGTGAAATTTACAAAGAAACTATATTTATTGTTTGATACAGTTTATTTTTACGCAGATTTTAAAAATATTTAGGACTCTACAGGGTGAGCCAAAAAACTAAGACAGCATAAAGTTGTATTTTTTTAAATAGAACACCCTATATACGAATCGTATTTTCGATTTAGCTTATAATTTTAAATCTTTTTTATTAAGGGTTTACTATAACAAAACTTTATAGTTTCTGAGATAATTAAGTTTAAAGAAAAAAAGTCACATTTTCAAGCATCAATTCAATCCTAAATAACGTTTTCAATTTTGTGACAAATATATTCAAATTTGGAATTTAGCAAGGCCAAGGACAAGTTAACATAATTTTTACCTAATATTTGCAATAAAAGCTACAGGGTGTTGAACACATCGGCTCAAATTTGAACAAGTTTAAATGAATAAATATCTTTTTTTTAAATGGTACACCCTGTATATTTTCATGTTATTTAATAGAGTAATAAAAACCCTAAAAGTTTTGTTCAATATATCCTATACCTATTTATAATAGTTTTTGAGAAATTTCAGTTTTTCTTATTTTCCATACTTTTTTACAGAAATAGTCTTCATTATCATAGTAGCCATGTAAAATAATAAAAAGAAACTACAGAAACAAACAGAATGTGGTTAAATATGATGAAATACATTATTCGTTATATTACAACGGCAATAGTTTAATTAAACATAATGTGAAAAAATTAACACAACAATAACGACAAGGCAAATACATATTTACTTTTATACTAAATTGAAACAAAAAAATTACCTATTAAATACTAAGTTTAATTATTTCTTTTTAATAAGTGTTCGAATAAACGACCCTCTTGTGCAATGCACAAATTTAGTCTTTTTTGCAGATTTTCTCGGACCCTGGACAAAATTAGTGGCGTTATTGTTCTACAGGTATCCCTAATCCTGTTTCGCATATCTTCCACTGTTGTTGGTGGATTAACATACACCTTATTTTTAATATAACCCCATAGGAAGAAATCTAATGGGGTGATGTCGCAAGACCTTGGTGGCCACTCAATGAAACCCCCACGTCCAATCCATTTGTGCGGATATCGTTGGTCCAAAAACGCACGAACTTCACGATGCTAATGCGGAGGCGCATCATCGTGCTGGAACCATATACTGTCGAGCTCATCCCTATCGAGACCTTGAAGCAGTTGGGGTAGTTCTTCTTGTAGAAAGTTCAGGTAACTATGGCCATTTAGTGGTTCATTAAAAAAGTGGGGTCCAATAATTCGATTATGATGAATACCACACCAAACATTTAATGACCAGTGGTTTTGATGTTGCACCTCTCTAATCCAAAATGGGTTTTCTGTGGCATAATAATGCATGTTGGGTCTATTTACGGCACCGTTACTTCTAAAAGTAGCTTCATCACTAAACATTACCTTGCATAATAAATTTGGATTTAATTGAATCTCCGCATTTATTGTACGACAAAAGTTTACACGACTTTCAAAATCCTGTCTATGCAATTCTTGGTGTAATTCCATGTGATATGGATGATAGCTATATTTCTTGGTAGTACGATTAGTGGTGGATTGTGATGTTTCACATAATGCTGCTAACTGACGGCTACCAATATAAGGATTTTTCTGAACATTTAACAATACTTGTAGTTCTTGTTCTTCATTAGTTACTGGTTTGTTGACCAGAAGAATCAAATCTTTGCATTAAGTTTTGAAAAGTATGGGTATTAGGCTGGCGTCGATCAGGATACTTCATTTTGTAAATTCTTTGAGCAAGAAGGCAATTTTTTTGAGCCTCTCCTATTGTATAAATCATATCTATTAACTCATTCTTTGGAAAATTCATTTTACAATATAAGATGAATGCAAAAAAAACAAACTACACTACATAAAAACCAAAAGAAGCGATTGCGGTTATAAATTTGACACACAGAAAAATGTTCTTTTACATTGTTTTTGCCATGGCTACTATGATAATGAAGACTATTTCTGTAAAAAAGTAAGGAAAATTATAAAAACTGAAATATCTCAAAAACTATTATAAATAGGTATAGGATATATTGAACAAAACTTTTAGGGTTTTTATTACTCTATTAAATAACATGAAAATATCATGTACAATTTAAAAAAAAAAGATATTTATTCATTTAAACTTGTTCAAATTTGAGCCGATGTGTTCAACACCCTGTAGCTTTTATTGCAAATATTAGGTAAAAATTATGTTAACTTGTCCTTGGCCTTGCTAAATTCCAAATTTGAATATATTTGTCACAAAATTGAAAACGTTATTTAGGATTGAATTGATGCTTGAAAATGTGACTTTTGTTCTTAAAACTTAATTTTCTCAGAAACTATAAAGTTTTGTTATAGTAAATCCTGAATAAAAAAGATTTAAAATTATAAGCTAAATCGAAAATACGATTCGTATATAGGGTGTTCTATTTAAAAAAATACAACTTTATGCTGTCCTAGTTTTTTGGCTCACCCTGTAGAGTCCTAAATATTTTTAAAATCTGCGTAAAAATAAACTGTATCAAACAATAAATATAGTTTCTTTGTAAATTTCACCGAAAAGGCACAAACCTACTTCATCCAATCGTTGACTCACCCTGTACTGCCAGACCTCGAAAAAAAAATGATGTGGAAATGCGAAGGAGATATCGTTATATAAGTCCAGGAGTGCGAATTTATCGAATGTGGCATTAATTATGAATAATGTGATAATGAAAATGAATTAAAATAAAGAATTTCTTTAAGCAAAACGACAAAAAATTAGATAATAATTAAGTTAGTATTTGTTTATTGTGTGAACACAACAGATCTTCGAATCTTTTATTAATTTTATATAAAATTAATTTTCATCCAATTTTTCTTTGTCGTGTTCGTCGATTCGTCGACGTCTTTATTTTTATTTTTTAATTAAATACATTCAAAATATAACCAAATTTGAAGACAATAAAATAAGGCATTGTTTCTTCAGTATCTGCGGACCCCTTTGATTTTATATTAAACATTGATGAAGGCACATGTCCATCAAATCAAATGAAACTGTATAAATAGCCATTATTGAAACTCAACCATTATTTTTAGGATGTAGTGTTGAAGACTTTTTTAAATGACCGATAGGTCAGATATTTGTGATATACAATGTGACCGAAATTGGTGATAGCAGGATTGCTTTCTCTAAAACTATAAAAGATATAAAATATAAATTTAGTTACATTTTGTATCTACAGGGTGTCTAAATGCGATTATTTCGGACAGTAATAAACGGCGCAGGAAGGGGGTAGCATCATTCGAACCAAGAATCGTACAAATTTGTCAGTAACAATCCCGCAGTGGTTGGGAGAGCATCGCGCGTTCGCTGTGGAGGTAGTTTTCGAAGGCGGTGATTCTTATGTGATCGCTCGTCCATAATTTTGTTCGAAGTTTAATATCCAATGATTGAATTATGCACCCAGCGTGAATTTAATTCGTTCCTAGGTGAAGAGTTTCTGTGCTACAGCTTCGGCTGTAAACAGCCCACACCTGGAGCCTTGTCGCTCTTCAAGAATTCCCGCAAACATCAAACTCGTTGAAAGAAGTTTACGGGAAAATCCATGGCTTTCGATTCGAAAAAGGGCTTCCAAAAGCAACCGTCCACGAAATTTTGAAAAAAGATTTAAAGTTACATCCTTTCAAAATTCAGATTGTCTAAAAATTAAAAGAAAATTACTCCATTTTACGCAAACAGTTTTGTGAAATTATGTTAAAAAAGTTCCGAACAGTTATTTCCATTTTTTTGAGTGACCAAGTTCATTTTCACTTGAATGAGCATGTTATTAAACAAAAGTACCGTTACTGATTTTCAAAAACCCATAATTCACAATTCAAACATCAAAAACCATTACATTGCCCCCAGGGTAACTGTCTGATGCGCTTTGTCCACCAATGGAATTAATGGACTTTTTTTAAATGCCCTGGGCCATGAGACGAATCTGAATAGTGACAATTAGGGGAGGATGATTGCGGATTTTTTTCGCCGAATTGCGAGCTTATTCTTCGTTCTCATCACAATCTTAACGACCAGAGCTTAAATGACTTTGCTTCGGGAAGCTTTCCCTCAAAAGCTGATAAGTCGATTTGCGGACATACCATGGCCACCGAGGTCGCCTGATTTGACTCCGATGAACTTTTTTCTATGGGACTACTTGACAGAGAAAGTTTACGAAAATAATGCGCGAACTGTTGTGGCCTTAAAAGACAGCATTAGCCAAGATCTCCACAACACTAGAGCAAGCCTATTGCAGAGTGAGGCTCGCAACACTAGGCTCGATTTCGAACACTATGCAACTCGACGAAAATCATTTGGACGACATCACCTTTGAAACAAGAAATCCGCATCTATACTCTATTTAAAATAATTGTGAACGGACTTCTAAAAGAAGGTTTTCAATTCGTCGACTATGTATTTTTTTATGTATGTACAGGGTGAGTCAACGATTGGATGAAGTAGGTTTGTGCCTTTTCGGTAAAATTAACAAAGAAACTATATTTATTGTTTGATACAGTTTATTTTTACGCAGATTTTAAAAATATTTATGACTCTACAGGGTTAGCCAAAAAACTAGGACAGCATAAAGTTGTATTTTTTTTAAATAGAATACCCTATATACGAATCGTATTTTCGATTTAGCTTATAATTTTAAATCTTTTTTATTGAGGGTTTACTACAACAAAACTTTATAGTTTCTGAGATAATTAAGTTTAAAGAAAAAAAGTCACATTTTCAAGTATCAATTCAATCCTAAATAACGTTTTCAATTTTGTGACAAATATATTCAAATTTGGAATTTAGCAAGGCCAAGGACAAGTTAACATAATTTTTATCTAATATTTGCAATAAAAGCTACAGGGTGTTGAACACATCGGCTCAAATTTGAACAAGTTTAAATGAATAAATATCTTTTTTTTTAATGGTACACCCTGTATATTTTCATGTTATTTAATAGAGTAATAAAAACCCTAAAAGTTTTGTTCAATATATCCTATACCTATTTATAATAGTTTTTGAGATATTTCAGATTTTCTTATTTTCCATACTTTTTTACAGAAATAGTCTTCATTATCATAGTAGCCATGTAAAATAATAAAAAGAAACTACAGAAACAAACAGAATGTGGTTAAATATGATGAAATATATTATTCATTATATTACAACGGCAATAGTTTAATTAAACATAATGTGAAAAAATTAACACAACAATAACGATAAGGCAAATACATATTTACTTTTATACTAAATTGAAACAAAAAAAATTACCTATTAAATACTGAGATTAATTATTTCTTCTTAATAAGTGTTCGAATAAACGACCCTCTTGTGCAATGCACAAATTTAGTCTTTTTTGCAGATTTTCTCGGACCCTGGACAAAATTAGTGGCGTTATTGTTCTACAGGTATCCCTAATCCTGTTTCCCATATCTTACACTGTTGTTGGTGGATTAACATACACCTTATTTTTAATATAACCCCATAGGAAGAAATCTAATGGGGTGATGTCGCAAGACCTTGGTGGCCACTCAATGAAACCCCCACGTCCAATCCATTTTTGCGGATATCGTTGGTCCAAAAACGCACGAATTTCACGATGGTAATGCGGAGGCGCACCATCGTGCTGGAACCACATACTGTCGAGCTCATCCCTATCGAGACCTTGAAGCAGTTGGGGTAGTTCTTCTTATAGAAAGTTCAGGTAACTATGGCCATTTAGTGGTTCATTAAAAAAGTGGGGCCCAATAATTAGATTATGATGAATACCACACCAAACATTTAATGACCAGTGGTTTTGATGTTGCACCTCTCTAATCCAAAATGGGTTTTCTGTGGCATAATAATGCATGTTGCGTCTATTTACGGCACCGTTACTTCTAAAATTAGCTTCATCACTAAACATTACCTTGCATAATAAATTTGGATTTAATTGAATCTCCGCATTTATTGTACGACAAAAGTTTACACGACTTTCAAAATCCTGTCCATGCAATTCTTGGTGTAATTCCATGTGATATGGATGATACCTATATTTCTTGGTAGTACGATTAGCGGTGGATTGTGATGTTTCACATAATGCTGCTAACTGACGGCTACCAATATAAGGATTTTCCTGAACATTTAACAATACTTGTAGTTCTTTTTCTTCATTAGTTACTGGTTTGTTGACCACTTTACGTTTTGGATAATCAACAGTACCAGAAGAATCAAATCTTTGCATTAAGTTTTGAAAAGTATGGGTATTAGGCTGGCGTCGATCAGGATACTTCATTTTGTAAATTCTTTGAGCAAGAAGGCAATTTTTTTGAGCCTCTCCTATTGTATAAATCATATCTATTAACTCATTCTTTGGAAAATTCATTTTACAATATAAGATGAATGCAAAAAAAACCAAACTACACTACATAAAAACCAAAAGAAGCGATTGCGGTTATAAATTTGACACACAGAAAAATGTTCTTTTACATTGTTTTTGCCATGGCTACTATGATAATGAAGACTATTTCTGTAAAAAAGTATGGAAAATAAAAAAAACTGAAGTATCTCAAAAACTATTATAAATAGGTATAGGATATATTGAACAAAACTTTTAGGGTTTTTATTACTCTATTAAATAACATGAAAATATACAGGGTGTACCATTTAAAAAAAAAAAGATATTTATTCATTTAAACTTGTTCAAATTTGAGCCGATGTGTTCAACACCCTATAGCTTTTATTGCAAATATTAGGTAAAAATTATGTTAACTTATCCTTGGCCTTGCTAAATTCCAAATTTGAATATATTTGTCAAAAAATTGAAAACGTTATTTAGGATTGAATTGATGCTTGCAAATGTGACTTTTTTTCTTTAAACTTAATTATCTCAGAAACTATAAAGTTTTGTTATAGTAAACCCTTAATAAAAAAGATTTAAAATTATAAGCTAAATCGAAAATACGATTCGTATATAGGATGTTCTATTTAAAAAAATACAACTTTATGATGTCCTAGTTTTTTGGCTCACCCTGTAGAGTCCTAAATATTTTTAAAATCTGCGTAAAAATAAACTGTATCAAACAATAAATATAGTTTCTTTGTAAATTTCACCGAAAAGGCACAAACTTACTTCATCCAATCCTTGACTCACCCTGTACACCGATTATTCCGGAACGGCGGCACCGATTTGAATAAATTTTCTTTACGTTATGTTCAGGAAGTTGCTACGGTGGTTCCATATATTTTTGAACTAAATTGGTGCAGTTATATCTAAGATGGTGCTGACAATATGGCGGCCAAAAAAAATTAATTTTGTCCGATTTTCTCCAAAACTGGTATGGGGGAATTTTCGGGGTCATACACAACAAATCTGAAGTGATTTTTTTAAAATTCAATGTCATTAATTTTTTCCCATTTTCTCCAAAATTGGTTTGGGAAACTTTTCGGGTTCGCACATAACGAATCAAAAATTAAAAAAATTCAATATGGCGAATCCAATATGGCGCACGAAAAAATCAATTTTGTCCGATTTTCTCCTAAATTGGTATAGGGGAGTTTTCTGGGGTCGCATATAATGAATCTGAAATTATTTTTAAAAAATTCAATATGGCGTATAAAAAATTAATTTTGTCCGATTTTTCTTTAAATTGCTATTTTCAGTTTCAATTTTTTCTAAAACTGATATAGAGGGTTCTTGAGGATGGAAATTATAAATCTAAAGGTATTTTTTAGAATTCAATATGACGACTCCAATATAGCGAACTAAAAATTTTACATTTCCGAATTTCATCCAAATTTGGTACTAGGGAACTTAGATTTAGATTAGATTAAGACGTTAAAATTATTTTTTTTTTGAAATTCAATATAACGGATGCAATATGGTGGGTTGAAAATTTTACTTTATTCGCATTTTTTCAGATTTACCAAAGGGGTTTTCGGTGTATTACCAATATGAAGTTAATTTTTTACAACAAATAGGTTGATAAGATATAATATGAGGAACTGAAAATTTTACGTCTACTGATTTTGTCTAAAACTGATATGCGGGGTTCTTTGGGTGTATACAAACTCAATATGCAGTATAAAATATATCGGGCTAAGAAATTTGCGTCTCAAGTTCTTTAAATATCGATATTGTAAGGTTTTGGGACCTATATTACCAATCTAAAATTAATTTGAAATTTAAGATAGTGGACTATGACAGACTAAATATTTGTTTGACATAAATTCACTGATATTTGAAGAACTCTAAGAATCAAAGAATGTTTAGTGGTCAATTATAGGATAATTTACAACTATGGATAAAATGGACGCTTTTTTGCCACCTTGGAATCATTGCGCGGTACACTAATCTCGATTAGTACTTAGTTCAAATAATTTATGGATATCATAAAGAATTTAAAACTAAAAATCCAAAAATAAAATTTTTATAAAAAAAAAACTTAACCGACTTCTAAAAGTGCGCTAAAAAGTGAAAAATAACTATTAACTATAAGCTTTTATATGAAATTGAAATTTTTGAAGTCGGCGCCAAATTATTTTTAAATGAAATAAATATATACAAATTATGGTAAGAAAAAAATTACAAATCTGTTTATGCGAATCACATTTTGTCAGGCATTAGTTTGGCGCCGACTTCAAAAATTTCAATTTCATATAAAAATTTATAATTATTTTTCAGTTTTTGTGCACTTTTAGAAGCTGGTTCAATTTTTTTTATAAAAATTTTATTATTAAAAATATATGTTCTGCAATTAATTTTCTATTTTATTTTGAAAACATAAATATGTCGCCATCTAACTAAAAAATAAAAATAAAACCTGTTTAGTATTTCAGAATAAGATGAAGATGTCGACATATTCGATGAGGACGACAACGAACTGATTGAAGGCTAATTTTATATAAAATTTGTGAAAAATTTCAAGATCAGTTTTGTCCACACAATAAACAAAGAGTACCCTAATTATTATTTTCTTTTATATCGTTTTTTCTTGAAAAGATATTTTATAATTAATTTTACTGTCACGTTATTCGTAATTATTAATTACGTTCGATAAACTGTCTCACTCGCACTGCTGGACCTGTATAACGCTATCTCTCTCGCACTGCCATTACACCTATTTTCGTGATCTGATAGTACTTGCGACCCTCAAAATGGTATAGTTTTAGGAGAAATGATTTAAAATATGATAGTTAAATTTGTGTTGAAATGTCAACATTACACGACAAAGTTTATTTTCAATCTCGTATTACTCATCTTTCAACTTGTCTGACGTACTCGCGAATGGCTGAGCGGTCTGGCAAGTTTTTTCTATAATCTATTGTTTTTAAACTAAAAAGTATCTAAATGCAAACTTTACACCTTCGAGTTTAAAAATATTAATTTTTTTATAGTTTCAAAAATACGGAAAGTGGAATAGTGACCGGATTGTCGGTGCAACGTTTTTGGGTTTGTCTATCTTTAAAATGGTCTTATAAAAATTCCCAGCCTTAGGGTGAGTCCACACGACAAGAAAACTTTGAGCATAGGCGCATTACCCGTTTTTGTATCAAAAATATATTGTCCACAGGGGAGATTTCGTTGTGCGGTCATAAGGAATGTGGTTTTTTTTTTTTATCTTAACCTAACTTTCATCAGGATTTTTCTTTAAATTTTATATAATTAAAATGAAGCAAAATAAAACATTAATTGCGGCAGTATTTTAATCTAGAAAAAAAAGTTCCAAAATGTAAGTAAAATATTGCGTTCTTTATAAAAAAAAAAAAAAAAAAAAAAAAAAAAAAAAAAAAACAGGAAAGTCGTCGCTACTGGGCCCGGTCTGTATTTGAAGAAAACATTGGAGAAAGGCTTGGACATACTAATAATTTAATTGATTCAACAAAAGTGAGAAAATCATCCTGTTTTTTAAAAAATATTTTCCTGTTACTATTGGTGAATTTGGGCTGTTTTTGGGCCAATAATTAGGAAACACGATATGGAAATGTGTACAGCTATACCTTTGGAAATAACATTGTGATATTTGGCTGATGAAATCAGCATGCGAAAGCAACAATGCGAATTCCGAGTCGATAAACAGTGTTTCTGAAATTATTCAGGTTACTTGTGCGGTAATATGGGACTCTCTAAAAGAAGTTTACCACTTCGACCTGGTAAAGATTTGCCAAGGAGTTCAAAGACGAGACTTTCAATATAACAGTGTAATTTAACAATCGTTTTAATAATTACAATTGTTTGTAGTTTTTAGAAGAATACATTACGTATGATACTAACTGGATTTCTGGTATTAAATTTCCATCAATGTTAATTTTCACTTTTTAATTGTTTATAATAGGTTTATATAAAGTTTGCAAAGGGTAGGGTTACCAGACGACAGGAATTTTCCTGACATGTCTGAAATTTTAGCCCCTCTAGGGAAACAGGAAAAAACTGCAATTGTCAGTATTTTTTTGAAATTAAGAGGAAAATATAAGTAATAAAAAGATATTTATTAATCATTGTGGTAAGAAAAAATAAAATAATTAAACGTTAAGAAAATAAGTAAATTGTTAATTCAGTAGATTGATAAATTTAGTTTCGTACTTTTTATTGCTCGATGTTTCTTTTGGCAATTGATGGTCTTTTATAAACATTTCATGGCATTCTTCACATGATATGTTCTTTAAGTTAAAATGTGCCTAAAGTAGAACCTTAACAAAAGATATTGTTGCAAACCAACTATTACTACAAACTATTAATTATTAATTTACTGTATATAAGTATTTTTAAGTTACTCTAATGAATTAATAGATAATTATAGTCTAATATTTAATACTCTCTTAAGAAGAAGTTATATCTTCAGTAAGTTTATATTCTAATAGGCTCAAACAAAAGTATGCCTTAATCTCCGAAACTCTAAAACTTTACTTTTTACAGAGACCATTAGCTTTGTTCATATTGCCATCGTCCCATAAATACACACTTTATCATTTCAGTAGCCATGTAAATAAATAGTTATGTTATATTTGTTAGTACGCCTATGACAACTGTAAAATAATAATTTAGATACAGAAATAGAACATAACTAGGACATGAACATAGAGATAAGGGGAACTAAAATTAAAAAACTACAATAGTGACATTAAATTAGTAACTACGAAGAAAAACTGTTGTTAGCTCATGATTTAGTGAACATTTTAATGAAATATAAACGTAATATTAGAAGATTTATTTGAATTCATCAGAACCAGTGATAAACCAAAAGCAAAACCAGCAAAGTTATAACATTGATGGCAGTGAAAAGCAAAGCTTATAACAATATAGACAGCCTATTTCTCTCCTTAGTCCACTACGCTCCCATTAATGAAAACACTCGCTCGATATTCGCATTTGGTGCTTCGATTGCAAATATTTTGAAAATCTCACTGCCTTAATATACCACGTACAACATTCAGATAAAATGTCCAGATATTTACTGAAAAGTTAAGGATATTATCAGGAAGTCTCATTATTTAATCTGGTAACCATAGCTAAGGGCATGTCTGTGGATTAGCGTTTCGATATTAGAGATCGTCGTTGAATAGAAATTGTATTATATAACGGTCTTTATTTCATAAGTTTTAATTTATATAACGAACAACTGTATTACTGCAATTGTTATAAAATTAATTAAAAAATGAACAAGAATTGCTTTTTTTGAGTACCAGTCAGTAATGATCTTCGGTAACAAGCATTTTTAATAAATTAAAACAATTTAATATAGTTCATAAATATCCATTATCTCAAAACTCGCAAAATCAAAAATATAAATAAAATAACAAACTTCTGAAAAGAAAAACATAGGTTATGTTTACACAAAATATTCAGAAGAAACAGTTTTCGCCTTATTTAAAGCAGTCCGCTGAAAAGTTAAACATTATTTGGCGTAATGTTCTTGGAAAAGGTGGATTTAGGCGAGAAATCTTCGGTCTTTGTCTTTTTTTAAATTTAACAAATCACAATGCTTGAAATTTGACATATGTATTATTAAGCTACGCTTACGCCCAGATTTTTCTAATCGCGTGGACCCACTTTTACACACCAACCGTTACGTCTAGGGTGCGCTAGCTCTGTGATTATTAAAATGTAAAAGTCATTAAGGTCACCAGCATGGTATTTTTTATTGTAATTATCAGTACAAAATGTCTAAATATAAATTTATTGCTTTTATAAAACCGATTTATCCAGACTATTAAAATATTAAGCTATTACAACTAAAAGTAAAAGTCATCCTTAAAAGAAAATTTCTCGAACTCGGCTGGATATGTTAATTGCGACGATTTTGTCCGATTTTTTAACCAAAAAACTGTAGAAATTATTTTAAGGTATTTTAAACTATCATCGAAAAATAAGATTAACGTGGATGAAAGAAAACTATTTCTATGTAAAAAAAAATTGTCTTAAACATATGGATCAAAAACTGTTTAAAATTTAATTTCCCATATTTAAAGATGTAAAAAAAAATTGGTAATAAAAAAATTATATGTAAATCAATATTGAAAATAAAACAATAACATAATATAGTAAAGATAAAAAAGAAAAACAACTGCTGCGCAGCCCTAACGTAATGTGTATTTATTATTTAAATGTAAGATTATCAATTGAAAAGTGGCAAAAAAAAACAGAAACAACGACCGACTTACCAGAAGGCCTTCCAATAAAATAAAATGCCGAACCGATAAGCGGTAAACTAAATGGTCCTGGCAACTGACTAGAAGTCTTGTACAATTTTCTTCTTCTCCAGCAAAACTGCAGGTACCATACCAAAAAGACAGTGGTTACTAGTATCAGTAAGAGTTCCGTTATCACAAGATGCTGTCTCTCGAGAAGTCGAATAGATGTCATTTGCCCCATTTTCGGTCTATACTGGACAGCGGAGGTTTAGAAGAAGTCTGAAAACGACGAATTAACTCATCAAATTTTAATTATGGGTAAAAACAATTTTGTATATGATAATGAGATATCAGTACTGATATGAAAATGCTGTGTAAGAATTTTAATTATTTACTTAATACTATTTAGCATCCTATCAGCTCTATGACCTCTGAAAAAAAGTCTACAATTTTTCACCATTAGTTAAAACAAGGGGAAATTCAGACAAAATAGGACTTGTAAGCTAAATGTTACACTTTTTAATTAATAATAAGTTTTAGCCTTATTATTATTATTTAAATCCTTTCTGGGAGGCAGATATGATATAAACGGCCAATATACTGGCTTTTCAACATCAGCCGAATCTCTTATTGAGCGGTTTGCTTCATTAAGCCAGACGTTCTCCAAAAAAGATTATGTAATATTTGTGAGGGTGAGAGTGGGAGGGTCATTTTCTCAGGCTTTTATGGCAATATCTGGTGTACCGCAGGGTAGCAACCTGGGCCCACTGTTATTTTTAATGTTTATAAATGATTTACCTAATAGTGTTAAACATTCTGATGGTCTGTTATTTACGGATGACTTTAAAATATTTAAGAAAGTAACAAACAGTAATGATTGTAGTGCACTGCAAGCACACTTAAATTCAGTAACAGAATGGTTTCGATTAAATAAAATGTTTTTAAATACTAATAAATGCCTCTTTATGTCTTATACAAATAAAATAAATCCTATTAATTTTAATTACTTTATTAATGGAGCAAAACTACAAAAAAAGACTGAATGTAGGGATTTGGGGGTGCACTTCCAGTCTAATTTGAAATTTAATACCCACCACCGCATTATTATTAATAAGGCTTTTAGGGTGCTTGGTTTTGTGATTAGAAATACAAGTCAGTTTAATAACCATAATATAATAATAAAATTGTGTAATGCACTTGTTTGTCCTCATCTAGAATATGCACCTAATATATGGTCTCCTAGTGCAAATGTGCATTGTGATGCTATTGAGCGTATTCAAAAAAGGTTTTTGAGATATTTATATGTTAGGAAAAATAACTTATATCCATATCTGATCTCTTATAGCAGTATGTTGGAAGGCTTTAAATTTCAAACTCTTCAGAAAAGAAGGCAAATTCAATCTGTGATATTTGTTTATTGTATTATCAATAATATAAAATTTAACAATTGTTCTTTGATTAATTATATACCTCTTCATGTACCTAAGATAGGATTAAGGATACAAAAGGAAAAATTCTTTCATGTCTACATTGGTAGTCGTTCTCCAATGAATTTAATGTTAACTGAGTGCAACATACTATATAAGAATAATGATATTGACTTTTTTAATTGTACCAAGAAATTGCTATTGCAACTTATGCAGTGACCTTTAGGTTTATTCAGGTTCTTGTCTGTGTTGTCTTTGTTCTGTGTTAGTTAAGTCTGTAAAATTTCTCTTACTTATAATTACCTTGTACCATGTTATGTTTAGGTGTTTGTAAGAGTATCAATAAATAAATAAATAATTTTTTTACTGGTATAAGGAAGGCACTAAACGGAACGATTATCGATAGTCACAGCTGGAACACAATGTCTGACATAACTCAAAGAACAAATTTGGTAGTTGTTACTATTGAAAATGCATATTTTTAAATTAGAAAAACTAGGAAAAATTAAAAGAAAACCATTTTTCTAAACTATACACAAGCACAAAGCATTTTCGAAAGGAAATCTTTGAATCCGGCGACAAAAGTCACACCAAATGATTAATAAAATCACCTGATTTTGGGGCGTGTCAACTGGATCGTTATATAAACCAAAAATCGTGCGGAAATCAGTAGATAACAGCATTCCGGAGCAAAAAGAGTCACAAGCAGTAAAAAAAGCAGGAAAACCTGAGCAGACTGCTAAGGACCGTTGAATAATAGCAACACTTTGTATCGCTGATAGAGTTTTGGTCTCTAAAGGCTGTTTTCACAGCTGAATTTCGATAATCCAAGCGTATTCAATTGGCTAAAATTCTATTTTTCGAAGAAAGAATCATTCTCGAACAGGAACTTCAAGTCTTCAATTTCAAATCTAATTTCTGGAAAGGAAAATTTTCTCTTTCAGAACAACGACGATCTTTCTAACAGCAGCATAGACCTTCCAGATCTTCCAGAAGAGCCAATAAACCTACATACTTGATTAGGCGCGTACGTCAGGGAAATTCATCTAAAACAGGCTAGTATTGCACTTCGATAGCTGAAAGGCGGATTATTGTTTAAAATGCCAGTAGCATACACATTCCTAATATAAAAGGCAGAATCGGTTCTATTTTCTTGAATTCTGAACATTTGGAGGGGGGGGGGAGGGGTGAGATCGCAAGCATACACATTCCTATAGCCTATTCAAGAACTAGAGAGAGTAATAAAAATGTTACCGAAACCTCCAACTTACCTGTTCCAGTGCCGCAGGTAACTGAGGACTGCCGTAAATCTAATTATATTTAATTATATTTAAATTTTATAATATTTTATAAATTTACTCAACAATAAAATTTCTGATAGTTCAATTTAATTTCTGTCAGTGAGCAAAGTATACCTTACAGTGTGTCCTTAGTGATTTATCTTCTTTGCGCTTGTTTTTATATATTATTTGAGATTAGTGAGATATCCAAAAGATATGGTTTCCGCCTCTATATTTATTCCAAAATCGTTAAACCAAGGCATTTTTTCCTCAACGAAAAACTTATTACGATGAATGTTTATGATGCCTTAAGAAATCAATATCTAGATAATAATGTTAAAACCTCTGTTAAGATGTGTTCCAGCATGACAGGAGTGGGAAAATCTACTGTGTACCAAATACTGAAGAAGAAAAAAACGACTGGAATTGTTAGTACTCCCAAGCCACATTCGATCACAGGCAGACGAAAAATCTCGTTGGAAGAAGAGATGAAAACTGCAATAAAATGAGTTGTACATACATTTTATTATGAGAAGCAGATCCCAACCGTCGACAGAATTCTACCTATATCAATGAAGATCGGGATTTACCTGAAATTAAAAGAACTGAACTTTGGAAATTGCTCAGAGAACTTAATTTTTGTTGGGAAATACCAGATAGTAAATCTGTTCTTAAAGATCTTCCGGAAACTGTTCGTTGGAGAAGGAAATATCTCTCTTAAGTAAAACGTAGAGTTGCTAAAAATAACATAACTTACAAAATTAGTAATTTAACTGAACTTTTGAAAGATTTTTTTTAAATAAAGTTACTGCGGAAAATTGGGAAAAATCCATATAATAAAAAAATAAAACAAAATGTGGAAATTCAATCTCATGATCAGTGAAATAGAGGAACAAATTATAATTAATTTGAGCGAAGATAGCTTCACTGTCTTTGATTACGAATTATATACGTAATGTTTTCCACAATTTATCATTTGAATACATATATATATATATATATATATATATATATATATATATATATATATATATATATAATCGTAATTTTTTTATTATTTTATTATTGTATTTGTCTTTTTCTTAAGCGTGTAAGATTAACACATTTATTTTATTTTTTGGGGCTATCGGGTTTCTATATAATAAAGTAAATTAAATTAAGATGTCAGTGCAATAGAAATAAAAATAAGTAGATATAATTTTAACTGTAACATATAAAAATTAATTACATTTGAATCCCTTTTTAGTGTTTAATTGTAATTCTGCGGATGGTTTAAGAAATAAATAAACTGAAACATCAAATGTCCTAAAAATGTTTTTAATTAATAATAAAATGACCGATAGCTCCAAAAAAATTTTGTTATTATATGGAAGAATTTATTTTTTTACATATGTTTAACATCTTGTATTTTTGACAATGGGTATTTTATAAGTATTTAAATTATAACTTAGAATTTTTTGAGAGAATAAGGTTACGATTTAAAATTCTTTTTAACACTTTACACTTCCAAATTGCTATTATTATAGACCGGTACTTTTGATTATAAAATTTCTAACCCATTCCTATGAAAAATATATGTGTCTAACAGATTTTTCCAAAGACACCGGAGTAAAGAACACAGGTAGTTTGCGAAGAAAAAAATGGTAAAAAATGATTAATTACTCTCTCTAGTTCTTGAATAAACTATAGTATAAGGGGCAAAATCGGGTCTATTTTCCTGAACTCAAAGCCCCCCCCCTAGATCCGCGCCTACCTCAGATTCAGTTGTGTTCGGCCAAAGATCGCGTATACACCATATACCTGAAGGAGGTTGCGGTGGAAGGGGATTTGGCAACTAAAGATCGTGAAACATTCATAAGTTTCCCAGCCAGTCCGTCCCTGCAACTGTGAGTAATTCACTTCAATTTCTTGGATAGTAATTGGAAGAGTCTTACCTGGTATACATCATACTTAAAAAAATTGCAATATACCTGGTGGTTCAATATGTAAAAAAACTTGATTCCAATGCAGCTCTTTGGGAGCCCATATCTCCGTTCTTCCAAGGAAGGTACCTGAAGTGTCTGGCTGCGATTTTAATGGAACTTCAATATGTTGTAGAGGGTGCAAAAATAAGGACACCTATTTTTTTACCTGTGGAGATTCATTACAACGGGGGAAAAACCGCCCTTAAAGTGCACCCCTAAAAATAGTATTTTTTAAATATCTCAGGTTCTAAGAGACATTTTTACAAAAGAAATTGAAAATTACTTGTTATTCGTTTATGTTAAATTATGGTACTTTTACTCCTTATTTTTTATTAGGATAAACCATATATTTAAGCATGTAATTTAATTCTAAAAAAGACGAAATTTAATGGAATTGTTTGAAAATTTTTTTACGAATACCATAAGTAACTTAAGTTGACGGATTTCGGGGTTTCTAAAAATAAACTAGAAAAAAAGGGTAAGCCACCCCCAAATACATTTTTTTTTTAATTTCAAGTTCTAATTGAGATATATTTACAAAACAAAATGGAAATTACTTGTTATTTGAAATAATGTTGAATTAGAATATTTTCACCCTCTAAAAATTACGAAATTTAATGAAACTGATTCAAAGTATTTTTTTCACGAATATTACAAATAACTCAAGTAGACGAGGTTTTAAGGTTTCAAAAAATAAAGTAGTAAAAGAGGCTGAGTCACCTCCAAATACATTTTTTTCAAATCTCAAATTCTAATTGAGATATCTTTACAAAACAAGTGGAAACTACTTGTTGAGTGAGGTTATGCCGTGTTGATTTAACCCCATAATATATTCCCTTACTTTCTATGAGGGTTATTCTTGTAATTTATTTACATAATTTAATTCTGGACGTTACAAAATTAAACCAAATTTATTGATAAAATTTTTTTACGAATACAATTAGTAACTTAAGTTGACGTGTTTCGGGGTTTCCGAAAATAAACTAGTAAAAGAGGGTGAGGCACTTCCAAATATGTTTTTTCTAATATTTTCACTTCTAACTAAAATATCTCTACAAAACAAAAATAAAATTACTTGTTATTCGAAATGATGTTAAACTATGGTATTTTCACCCTCAAGGATATTATTCCTTATTTTTTTATAAAAGGAAACCAATATATCACTTGTTTACAGTACATCTGTTGGCGAAGAAATTTTAGCTGTTGTTGACTACATATGATATGCTAATTTCGAATATATGAGTAGAATTTTTTTAACAGCTCTAGTTTCTAAGTTTCAGCTATGTAGGTATAAAACAGAAAAAAACGTGTAAATTTACTAAGAAGAAATTTATTAAAAAACAAGTTAATCATTGAGTTCTAAAAAACTTCGTTTTATAGCTCTTCTCTGATGTGTAGACTTAGGAAAATGACGTGTCAGAGACCAACAATAGTCAGACATCATATTCGTATCCCAGAAACCTTGATAGCGCTCTTCCATGACGCGTAAGTCCTGATGCATACGCTCTCACTGCTCTTCGCTCATATCTCCTAAATTTTCCGGAAACCTGTCTAGGTGACTATGGAGGAAGTGGAGTTTTATGCTCATATTGCACCCCAAATTTTTTAATTGTAACAGGTCTTCTACAAGTTCAATATAATTTTCTGATTTTTTATTTCCGAGAAAATTCTGCATCACAGAGACGAAAGCTGTCCAGCTCTTAGTTCTAACTCAGTTATAGAATATCTAAATTGAGTATCTTTCGTAAATTGTCTAATTTGGGGGCCATCAAAAATACCGGCTTTAATCTTTTCTATAGTGAGCTGAGGAAATTTTTGTAAGAAAACCCGTCCCCGTCTTTATCTAATGATTTAACAGACTGTTTCATGATGCCCAATTTTATATGTAGTGGTGGAAGGATAATTTTGTCACGAGCTACTAGTGAATTCTGGACCATATTTTGCTTTCCAGGCTTCATATTTTTTCTCAAGGGCCAGTTTCTTCTTACCCAATGCTCTTGTTTAGCTCTACTGTCCCAAAGACATATAAAAGAGGGAAACTTAGTGTAACCACTTTGTTGATCGAGAAGAATGTTCACCATTTTTAAATCAACACAAATTTGCCACATATGGTCATTGTACTGTTTTATTTAAGACTAGCAAGATGTTACAATATTCTTCCTTTAACTTTATACTGTGGGCAATAGGTACCCCAGCGTATTTATTTCTATTATGTAATAGAATACATTTTAGGCTACGTTTTGAGCTGTCAATAAATAAACGCCAGTCGTTTAGTTCGTATTGTTTCAAGCCCATTTCTATCAACAAGTTTTTAATGTCTGGACGAAAGGTAATACCGTTTTCTTCGGAAAAATAACGCCGTAACTCTTTATCTCTTTCACGATAAAAAGTTATTTTAGTATTTGAGGAAATTAAATTTTTTTCTTTTAGTCTTGATGCCAACAATTCTGAAGCTTGTTTAGAAAGATTTAAATCTCTTACAAGATCATCTAACTCATTTTGGGAAAAGCATTTTGGCTCATTTGATATACCTTCAAAATCAGCATCATTTTGTGATGACCTTGGTGCTTCCTTGTATTGTTCTAAGGGTTCAGATATATTTTAGGCACTGAAAAGTCAGGTGAATGGTGCACTGGACGCTGAACACAACTAATACTTGGGTACTGCCATTTAGCTCGATTTTTAATGTTTAAACCGTTTACGTTCACGCTACAAAAGTAACAGTTTTCGATATGATTTTGTGGTTCTCGCCAAATAGTCGGTGTTCCAAATTTAAAGGCACTTCTTTTACCACTTTTCCATAATCTTAAATATTCCACACATGATTTACAAACACAATTAGGAGCCCAAGACTTTTCATTTTTATCTGAGAGCATCCCAAAATACTGAAAATAGGTATTTTTCACCAACTCTGATATAACTTTTCTACAATTGTTAAACACATATTCTCCGTATATATAGCAAAAATGATTTCGCTTGTTTAAACAACGTCTCCTTGAACTACTCATGACGCAAAAACTTCAGATACTAATCTTAACACAGTAAAATACGCACGTTATCGATAAATAAATACGCATAAATGATAAAAATCAAAAAAAAAAGTAACTCGAGCTGCACAAAAATTTTTGAGGTTAGATTTGACAAAAACAAGTCAAAACTGAATATTATTAACCATAAAATTCACGACCACAGACAAAAAGTTAAATTTTGTAAACTAGTGTTATTATTCATAAAATTGACAAATTTTTAATTTAAATGAACGTTACAGAATTAGAAATCACTATTTGTCATAAATTATAATAATTTACAGACATGAATGCTTAACCAATGAAATAAGTTTATATTTTCTTATTAATTAAAAGAAAAAATTTCAGTAAACTCTGTAACGTTCATATCAACTGAAATTTGGCAATTTTAAGCTTATTTATACATGTATGAAATCCTTCGAAAGATATCCTTGAGGGTGAAAACATTATGCTTTAACTTTCAAATAACAAGTGATGTCCAATTTGTTTCGTAAAGTTATCCCATTTAGAACTTGAGATGTAAAAATAAAGTATTTGGGGGTAGTTCACCCCATTTTACTAGTTTATTTTTAGAAACACCGAAACACGATAACTTAAATGACTTATGGTATTCGTGAAAAAAAAATATTTTCAAACAATTCCATTAAATTTCCTAGTTTTTATAATTAGATTACGTGAGCAAATATATGGTTTACTCTAATTAAAAATAAGGGATGATATCATAGGTGTGAAAATACCATAGTTTAATATCATTTCGAATAACAAATAATTTTCATTTTGTTTTGTAAAGTTATCTTAATTAGAACTTGAGATAATAACAAAATATATTTGGGGGTGACTCACCCTCTCTAGTTTATCTTTGGAAACTCCGAAAGATGTCAACTTGAGTTAATTATGGTATTCATGAAAAAAGTATTTTCAAACAATTTTATTAAATTTCGTAATTTTTAGAATTAATTTTAAATAACAAGTAATTTCCACTTTGTTCGGTAAAGATATCTCAATTAAAACTTGAGATTTAAAAAAGAAAAGTATTTGGGGGTGGCTATAAAAAATAAGTGATGATATCCTTGGAGATGAAAAAACCATAGTTTAACATCAATTCGAACAACAAGTAATTTTTATTTGGTTTTTGTAAAGATATCTCACTTAGAATATTAGAGATATTATTGAAAAAAACAGTTTTTAGGAGTGAACTTTAGGGACGATTTTCACCCCGTTAAAGTGAATCTTCGCAGATAAAAAAATACGTGTCTCTCAATTTTGTAACCTCTACAACAGTTTCATTGAAATCGGAGCTGGACACTTCAGGTAGCTTCCTTGATAGTGGGTGATGTTGCCAAATTTTTCCCAAAACTTCATGATTCTATTTTTAATAATTTGGGCTGTGCGTTTATATGTCAGTCAGCCAGTCCTTGAGAACAGCGCCGCTTATACTCTTACAATTCAGAAACATTTGTAATTTTTGTAGAATTTGTTTCAATATAGTAAAAATGTTATTAAAATTTTCCAAGACGACTTACCTAAAATCTTAAGTAAGACCAACTGTTAATACGTTTCGACGTGCACTTTTCTACCAAATACGTACATTAATAAAGTTCAACATACACTGCCAATGAACAATCACGCAATCTTTACGACACCATTACAGTATTTTCAATGGTATTTTTTAGCTAAAAAGGTAAACTAGGGCAAGACCATCAAAATGCCGATAGAACGCCATTACGGACTGCCAAGTGAAAATATTGCACAATTTTCACCTCTAAACTAGAATTTTATTTAAAGACATTATTCTTGATTTTTCTACGAAACCGGTACCAGTTAAAGTTTTCTTTTACATAATAAAAATATACATTATCTAGGAATCATTATTTTTATTGTTAACTATTATTTTATGTAATATTCTGAAATAAAGAAGAAACTGGACATATTCTAAGAGATGAAGGATTTATACAGGGTGTCTCTAAAAAGTCTGTACAAAACGCTTAAATATGAGGATTTGGTCCAATTTACCTTAGTCCAAAAGTTAATAGTTTCAGAAATACAGAGTGCCAGAGTTATAAGTTTTTTAAATATATATATACAAGGTATCCCATGACGGATTGCCGCGCCCGATTTCTCGAAAAATAGACTGAAAAATTTTTAAAATTTGGCCGTTTACTAAAGTCAATGGAGGCAATTCAGCTAAAATATTTTCAAGATGATGGCCTTTCGGTTATATCGAAAGTTGATGCCTTCTTGCTTATTTTAAATGGAACACCCTATATATTATTTCATTCTTAGATTTTACTCAAAATCATAAAATATTTCATATATATATATATATATATATATATATATATATATATATATATATATATGTGACAGAATTTGATCATAGACTCTTTCAAATGATATATTGTGGTAGCGTTAACCCTTTCATCTATCATCAGTTTCTGCCTCATACTAATTAGTAACTATTTTAATAACCTATAATTGAATTTCATAGCAATAAAGACACTCTGGAAGTCTGATCGTTCAACTTCTCTCTTGCAGCTTTAGTACCAAACACTACGGTTATTAAAGCTTACCACAACCATGACTCAGATCTTCAGGACTCAGGAAAGGCTGCTAATTAGTTGGTCAGTAGACATCTCTTGTTTTGTAGGTCTCGCAACAGCGCGCCCGCAAGTTAATTCGCGTGAAGGTTTTAATTAAATTGAATAAAACAAGTTTCTCAAAACACTTAGTCTATTAACAAAATAAATAGAATAAAAACGAACTATTTACAATGAGAAACCTAAAACTAATAACAATTACGAAAAACTAACATAATTGCTCTTCTCGGCCATTATTTTAACCTAAAACGTAAAACCCAATTTTGAAAAAACACGTATAAATAGCTTAATAAAATATTAAACGAAATAAAACGTGAAAAACAGCTATTTATATTACTTAATCGGACTGTATGAAATCGCGAAATGCCCCACTAAAATAACACACGATAACCCCTTAATTTCCCGAATTAAATCACAACAAATCTTTTTTCCCGACGATTATACCTGTGACGTAATTATTCTACGGCACTGACACTACAGTACCGTTCTAGCCGACATTCAAATTGTGACTAAAATTCACTATTTCTTAAAAGAGCGTCTTCGAATCTTACACCCCCTCTCCCTTTGTTTCCAATTTGTACCCAAATTACAAGATGGAACCCGGTAAACGACAATTTCTTTCCCTTAAAGTTCGAAGATTTGGGAGTTTTCTTACTGAGGGCGTTAGCTGTACTATACCGGATGTTTGATTCCCGAATTGGCATCTGAGCATCTTAATCCTACTTTTTATATAAAAGAATAGTAAAACAAACTAACCTACGTCTTCCTATAATGAAAAGAATATATGTTAAATACTGTAAAAAAACTATTCACTTTTCTTGGCTGTTTTGGCAATAAATATCTTAACTCATTATTTCTTGTGAATAGAAAAAACAATTATTAATCATAATTCTTTTTACAAATGGTCAAACGATAAATTTCTATTATAGTGAGTGTATTTGATTATTCTTTTGTTTCCTAATAATGGGAAAATCGTTCAATATTTTAAAACATTTTAACGGTATTTCACATACCATATGTTAAAAACTACCCTTATCACATCTGGTTTGATTTACTTAACCAGGGCAGGATTACTTAGACAGATTTATAGGCAATTCTAAAAGAGGGTCCTATTACGTCTTCATAAATTAACTGACTTTATGTATTTTTTTAAGAAAACATTTAAACGACAAAGATCATAAAAGTTAAGTTCGATAACTGATTTATTCTTCCTTTAGACCTTCGTGGATAGTGATAAAAAAATATAACTACCCTGTTCCCACGGAATATCTATTCACAGAGTGATTATTTAATTATTTATTTTAACAAAATATAGTTGACATTGAACGATGAAAATAATTAACACTTGTTCCATTACATATATATATATATATATATATATATATATATATATATATATATATATATATATATATATATATATATATATATATATATGTCGGATATTCTCACGGGTGTGATGTGTAATCGAACGTTTTCGGGCATCTCGTGTATGTGCTGATTCCCTCTCAGGACTGTAAGGCAGCTGACGTTTCGGTGAAGTCTCATTCACCATTTTCAAAGCTCACTGTATGGGGTTCGCTCGTAGACGCCATACAGTGGTGGATGAGATTTCACCGAAACGTCAGCTGCCTTACAGTCCTGAGAGGGACTCAATACATACACGGGATGCCCGAAAACCTTCGATTACATATATATATATATATATATATATATATATATATATATATATATATATATATATATATATATATATATATATATATATATATACCTAAGACTAACTGTTTTTGACATATTTTAAATTTTATGTCAAAAATGGCATGTGCAGGCCTAAACATAACTATCAATTTGTCCTATACGAGGGCAAGGTAAAAAGTTGTCGGCCCAACAATGAAAGACTGTGATTTTCAGTTAAAAAAGATTTTATTTTTCTACATAATCTTCCTTCAACACACTTGATCCAGCATTTTTCCAACATCAGTATTCCTTCCCAGAGGTGAGTCTGGAAGCCTGTTAAAATATTCATCTACGGCCCCGTCAACTTCTTCACTGGATGCGAAGCGCTTTCCATAAACAAATTTCTTCAGGTGTGGGAAGAGATGGAAGTCTGAGAGTGCCAAATCAGGAGAATAGGGAGGATGGCGAAACAAATCGTAGCTCAGTTTTCCCATTGCCAACACACTTTTGTGAGCAGGTGCGTTGTCCTGGTGAAAGATGATTTTTTTCTTCTTCAAGCCAGACCTCTTCTCGCGAATTTTGTCATCCAGCTGGTCAAAAAGGTTAGAGTAATATTCGCCTGTCATTGTTTTGCCTTTTTCAAGATAATCAATTAACCGGATTCCTTTGGCATGCCAAAATACACTGGCCATGACCTTTCCTGCAGATGCGATCGACTTAGCTTTCTTTGGCACTGAAATACCGGCTTCCACCCACTGCTTCGACTGCTGTTTGGTTTCTGGCGTGTAGTAGTGGAACATTGCTGCGAATGTCGTTTGCGCATTTGCTTTTGATTCGCATTCAGCAAATGTCTGTGTGTACATACACACAAAGCTACTTTCAAGATTAAAAATAAATATACCAGATCTTTGGAGAAGCTCGCTATGTAGAGCGAAACGTCAGAAAAATTGTTGTCCTTTGATTCTCTAATGGAAAAACCTAAACCCAAGAAAATATTACGAAAAAATATTTAACAACAGGTTTAAGACACAAAAATAAATTATATATATATATATATATATATATATATATATATATATATATATATATATATATATATATATATATATATATATAAATTTTCACGTCCGCTTCGCCAATATTTTATTCTATTTTATTTTAAATTACATGGACAAAAACTTATCTACATATTGATTTACTTGTTTGGCTTTGAAACACGCTAAACGATGCTCTCATGGTGGGATCGTTTGGTGCGGCACGTGGCTTTGGCTGCTTAAATAGCGGTATGCTTGCTTGCCAGTACCGAAAAATGCGACCCCTATCTTTTGGGCAGCGCGTTTCGTGTACTCGATTTTACATATTTCTGTTTTAATTCACCGTCGCGCCACCATATGACGGTTCTCTTACAAACTTTGTTAATCTGTATGGTTCTTGTATTATCAAGTGGACCATCGAGATGTCGCCTTTGTCGTCTTATTTGCCGTATTTTGATTATAAGTATGGCTTATACGATGCAAAGGCGAGATGATGGTTTGTACCGACTGCGGTGGCCTGACGAGTCCCATATTAGGATGAAACAGCGCTGTCGCCATCTGTCGGACCCGGAGTTATTCCATACTTTGGAGTGCTCCGCACTTTTTAATACGAGAATCATGTAGATTGACAAATTTTCACGTCCGCTTCGCCAATATTTTATTCTATTTTATTATATATATATATATATATATATATATATATATATATATATATATATATATATATATATATATATATATATTTCTAAAATTTCAAAAAACGGCAATTTTCCTGACGTTTCGCTTTAACATAGTGAGCTTCTTATTTTATATTCATGTCGAATCTACAAAATTACAAATTTTCTTTTCAGTAAAACATGTATCACAGAAATTATCTTAAACTCCATAACGGAACATGAAATACAATACAAACTAGCTACAAAAAAGAATTACCCCAACACGAAGAAAGGAGCCTTCGATCTTCTTCCGGTCATAACCTACAGCGCAGAAACTATCACACTAACCCAACCCATAAACAGCAACAAAATTGAGTATAGCTCAAAGGCAAGTGGAAAGATCTATGCTGGGATTGAGTATTAAGGACAGAGCAAGAAACGAAAAAATAAGGCGAAGAACAGGCATCACTGACATCATAGAAAGGACAACAAGACTTAAGTGAGAACAATCTTGCCAACCTTGCCATAACTATGGTAATTTTACCATAAAATCACTGTCTCTTCACATGTCTATTGAACGTGATTGTAAATACCAACGACTAACCTAAAGAAGAAGACTTTTGTGATTATATATTAAAGCATTTAAATATAAATTTTGCAAAATTACTAATTATAAACCTACCCTATCCTCTTCTACCATAATTTCATAGAGATGGCGTCATGGTTGCGGGCTTCTAGGGTGGCAACACTGAGTGGAACTGGGCAGGCTACATAGCCAGGATCAGCGACGCACGGTGAACACGTTAAATTATAGACTGAAAATCTTGGACTGATGAACGAAAGGGAAGCAGACCACCTAAAAGATGGACAGACATCAAGAGGTTTCTAGCAATTGCGTGCAAACTACTCAAATTAGACAGGGCCGAAAAGTACAAGGGAGACCTATATTCAACATAAACGCAAAGAGATGGATGATGATGATTATTAACTTGAACCAGTTTTAAATTTAGACCATGTCAGTGAACTAAAAGATTAACCCGAATTAGAAGATTAATATTCTGACCACTTCGCAAACTCATCTCTTAAGTTTATTAGTTTGATAGTACTGATGCAAAGGAAAGGACCGTACACAAAATAACATAAAAGTCTTTATATATACTTAATAATTTTATTAAATTATGATATATAAAATACAATAAAAATATCCTTAATTCAGTCATCATTAATATACAAAAATTTTACTATTTTTTGTCAACACATCTTTTATTGTGTCGCTCATAACTTAAGAAATATGACCTTTTCACATAGTTTTCATGAAAATTTTCTTCTTATATTTATTTACGAATAAAGCAATTTCTTCTTGTTTATTTTGATTATTTAAACAATATTAGAGATTACAATTAAATGTATTTATATCCAGTAAGCAAAATTTTTCTTTCAAAAAACCACATACCATAGGATACAGTATGCAGTGCATATAATGCATAAATGACGTAATTTGCTTAAAATAAAATTAATGCAAAAATTAATTGGTATAGTGATATTTGATCTCCGCTATTCGCGTAACATCGGATTAAAAGAATGATCGAAACTGCTCTATTAGAAACCAATATAATAACTTTTTTTATAGAAATTTTTTTAAGTCCCTGATTTTCAAATTATACACATCTCTAGCTATGCTATACGAAATATTTTTTAAATCATTACATTCTTTCTCAATAAACACCATAAATGGTCCAAAATCCGTTTTTTTATAGGAAGGTATATAAATCTTTTTTTTGATAGTCTTTAATATTTTTTGTATCATTATTATCTTTATTCTGTATGTTTTTATCTTTTTTATTAGCAAATTCGACAATCTGCGACAAACATTCCATGTCCAAGGGGGGAGGATCCCCCCGACGCGAATGCCATTGTTATACCCTTATTTAAATAATATCCCTTAAATTAAACTTACCAGAAAAGAGTCAAAAACGGTAGGAAAGGTGATCTAAACACAGGAAAAGGTTCCTGAATCCGAGACAACTTTAAATGGTGTAATGCTCCTCTGTTGTCCGAGAGCGAGAAGAGTTTATCCTTTGTTGTGCTATGTTTCACAAACATCTCTTCGTATCACATATCGTTAGATAGTATAATTTAAGTTAAAATAAATTGCATTTATATTGAGTCAGTTTTAGTATTAGTAGATCAGAGGGAGCTCAGAGCTCGCATTCCTCAGTTCTACATCAAATCGTGCTGGAGTGCGGCGCTGGAAGCAAAAAAGAGGCAGCCAACTCCATAGAGTGGAAGAAGAAGAAGAATAACTTTTTTTTGCACCTACATCAGTCAAAATAAGGTTTGAAAAAAAATATTTATTTATTTATATTTACATGTACATTACAGAACAATTTCCAAATAGCACATAGATCCTACAAAATTAATACAAAACCAATATTGCTAATACAAATATACGGCTACCCAGTAATTCTTTTTAACTGATACAACTTGCATAAAAATATCTACATTTAAAAAGTGTTGATTATAAATTGTGGTTAGTTAAGCAATAGACGACGAATTTGTTCGGTGTACTGTTACAGTAAATAATTGATTTTGTCGAGTATGTCTGCCGGGCACTCTAAAATTAAGTTGGCCAAGAACTTTGTCACAATTTATCAAACCATTAACCAGCTTGTACAAAAAAATAAATAATGGTTTATTCTACGCATTTCTAAACTTGGGAGACCTACTAACAATAAACAATTCAAGTAGGGTGCTATCTTTTACTTGATGGAAGTCCATACAGGCGCCGATCCAAGGGGGGGGGGCGGGGGGGGGGGGGGCGCGATCGCCCCTCCCTCAAGAGCTTTGAGTTCAGGAAAATATACCCGATTTTGCATCTTATACTATATTTTATTCAAGAACTAGAGAAAGTAATAAATCATTTGTGACCCTTTTTTTCTTCGCAAATTACCTGTGTTCTTTAGTCCGTTGTGGAAAAATCCGTTTGACACATATATTTTTTATAGGAATGGATTAGAAATTTTATAATCAAAAATACTGATCTCTAATAATGAACTATTTGGGTTGGATAACAATAGATATTTGGAAGTGTAACGCGTTAAAAAGGATTTTAATCCTTGTCATAGGCGCCGGAAGGAGGCATATTTTATCACTAAGTATTTATGGCATAGAATACTATTTCAGTAATAAACTTAAATTTAAAATAATTTTATTATTTTATTTCTTATGATTTCTTAGTAATTCACATACATTACAAAATATAGATAATTTTGACATATTTAACACAAATCACAACTGTATTTTTATTATTTTTAATTTTGGCGTAAAAACCGTTTTAGGCACATTCAGACTAAAACATACCATTATTCTCTCAAAAAATTCTAAGTTATAATTTAAATACTTACAAAATAGCCATTGTCAAAAATACGAAAAGTTAAACATATATAAAAAAAATAAATTCGTCCATATAATATTAAAATTTTTTTGGGGCTATCGGCCATTTTATTATTAATTAAAACCATTTTCAGGACATTTGACGTTTCAGTTTATTTATTTTTTAAACCATCTGCATAATTACAGTTAAACACTAAAATGGGATTCAAATGTAATTAATTTTTATATGTTACAGTTAAAATTAGTCCTACTTATTTTTATTTCTATTGCACTGACATCTTAATTTAATTTACTTTATTATATGGAAATCCGATAGCCCCAAAACAATAAAATAAACGTGTTAAGAAAAAGACACAAATACAATAATAAAAAATTACGGTTAATTGGAATTAAATACATATAAAATTAAAGAGTGGGACACACTAAAATAAAAATATGTAAAAAAATAAAAATATATATAAACAAACATTAAACAATAAAATACAACAAAAACAAAAAATTTAATAATAAATTGTATTTACACTGGTAAACATTACGTATCAAAGTCAGTGAAGCTATCTTCGCTCAAATTAATTAAAATTGGTTCCTATACTTCACTGATTATGAGATCGAGTTTCCACATTTTGATTTATTCTTTTATTATATGGATTTTTCCCAATTTTCCGCAGTAACTTTATTCAAAAAAATCTTTCAAAAGTTTAGTTAAATTACTAATTTTGTAAGTTGTGTTATTTCTAGCAACTCTACCTTTTACTTGAGAGAGATATTTCCTTCTCCAACGGACAGTTTCCGGACGATCTATAAGAATAGATTTCCTATAAAAATTTTTCCCAGCAAAAATTAAGTTCTCTGAGCAATTTCCGAAGCTCAGTTCTTTTAATTTCAGGTAAATCCCGATCTTCATTGATTTTAGTTAGAATTTTGTCGACGGTTGGGATCTGTTTCTCATAATAAAATGTATGTACAACTTCTTTTATTGCAGTTTTCATCTCTTCTTCAGAAAAGGTTTTTCGTCTACCTGTGATCGAGTGTGGCTTGGGAGTACTAACAATTCCAGTCGTTTTTTTACTCGTTCAGTATTCGGTACATAGTAAATTTTCCAACTCCTGTCATGTTGGAACACATCTCAACATTATTAAGATATTAATATCTTAAGGCATCATAAACATTCATCGTAATAAGTTTTTCGTTGACGAAAAAATGCCTTGGTTTAACGATTTTGGAGTAAATATAGAGGTGGAAACCATATCTTTTGGGTATCTTACTAATCTCAAATAATATATAAAAACCAGTCAATCACTAAGAACACACTGTAAGGTGTACTTTGCTCACTGACAAAAATTAAATTGAACTATCAGAAATTTTATTGTTGGAGTAAATTTATGAAAGCTCGTAATATTTAAATACAATTAAATATAATTAGATTTACGGCAGTTACCTGCGATACCGGTACAGGTACGTTGGAGGTTTCGGTAACAGTTTTATTACTCTCTTTAGTTCTTGAATAGATTATAGGAACGTGTATGCTTGCGATCGCCCCCCCCCCCCCACCCAAGAGCTCAGAGGTAAGATTCTGTCTTTTATATTAGGAATGTGTATGCTGTTGGCACTCCCCCCCCCCCCCCCCCATCATTGACAACTTGTTTTTCTTTTGATAGCTGCCCCCAAGAGCTTTGAGTTCAGGAAAATAGACCCGATTCTGCCTCTAATACTAAGAATGTGTATGCTGGATCCGCCCCTGAGTCCATATTCAACGATGAATAAAAGACGAATATTTGTCAAATTTCCACTATATTTAACTAAAAAACTTGACGCGTTTCGCTAACACTGTAGCTTCATTAGAAGTACTATTTTGAATGACAAAATATTTGGTTACTTGAAAAACTTATACCTAGATTTACAATAATGAATAAGTGCAACAATACCCTAATTTACATTTTATTACCTATTATTTAAATTATTGAGAAATCCACACTGGTTTTTGTTAAAAGATATTTAGCAGGGGTGAGGTGTTGATATCTGTTTGGTCATTTAATAGATTACCTGTGTTCTTTAATCGATTTATTTCTATGGCTTCTAAGAAATCCAGTTTATAACCTTTCCTTTCTACATGGAGAATTTCAAAATTATCCTCTAATTGATGATTTTGTTCTATTAAATGATTTGCGTATGAAGAACTGTTTTTATTGTGTAAAAAATTATTTTTGTGTTCCTGAATCCTTTTTTTAAACGATCTGCCTATTTGGCCTATATATACTTTTGGGCAACTTCCGCATTCAAGTTTATAGACCCCACACTTGTTATTTTTATTTGTTTTTATTTTATAATTTTTTAAACGTTTTCCTATTGAATTATTTGTTTTGAAAGCTACCCCAATATCTTTTTTATTCAGAAACTTTTTAATTTTAATTGATAATTTACCAAAATATGTTAAAGCGGTAAAGTTGCGTTTTTTGTTTTCTTGTGCTATAGGATAAACTTCTTGTGTGGCTTTCTTTTGTAATTTTTTTGTTAACATTGAGTTGACCATTGATGGTAAGTAACCATTGTTAACTGCAACTTGTTTAATCCAATTTAATTTTTTATTAAAATTCTCTTCAGATAAGGGAATGTTAATAAGACGATGAATAAAACTATGGTAAACCGCTAATTTATGTTGTTCTGGGTGAGAGGAAGTTCTATGTATGATTGTATCCGTATATGTGAGTTTGTGAAAAATTCCAAAAGAGTGTATATTTAAAACTTTAGTAATGACTAGATCAAGAAATTTATTGAGTTGTTTTCTTCTTTTGCCATAGTAAATTGAATATTTAATAACCACATGAGCCATCATTTCTTGTACTGGTACAGATATGTGGATGACATTATCAGTGTGTTTCACAGGCACAGATCGACAACTTAAAATATTTAGATTTTATTAACTGAATCCACCAAAATATTCAATTTACTATGGAAAAAGAAGTTTTTCAAGTAATCAACTATTTTGTCATTTCAAATAGTACTTCTGATGAAGCTACAGTGTTAGCGAAACGCGTCAAGTTTTTTAGTTGAATATAGTGGAAATTTGACAAATATTCGTCTTTTATTCATCGTTGAATAAACAATTACGTGCGATAAATTCTCATACGGGAATCGGTGTTTATATAATAAGAATTTTACAAATTTTGATTATACTCTCTCCAGTCTATTTGTGTGACACTGATATATAGGTGCCCAAATGTTACAAGCATACTCCAAAATACTACGCACCAAAGTGTAATAAAGTGTTTGGATAGCCCTTGTGTTTTGGATATGTTTACAGTTCCTCTTTATAAAACCCAACATCTTAAAACTCTTTAGTACAATATTGTAAATATGCATATTAAAACTTAATTCTTTATGGAAGATAACCCCGAGAGCATTAAAAAATGGCACACACTCCAAATCGAAATCATTTATATGATAAAAATTTATCACAGACGAAAAACATTTAAAAAATCTCATAACTTTACATTTG
Source organism: Diaprepes abbreviatus (assembly GCA_034092305.1). Classification (NCBI taxonomy): domain Eukaryota; kingdom Metazoa; phylum Arthropoda; class Insecta; order Coleoptera; family Curculionidae; genus Diaprepes; species Diaprepes abbreviatus. The sequence goes on from JASJET010000416.1 coordinate 1,371,436, forward strand.
TTTACATCGAGAGTTAAAAAATTAACATTACACCATCTGACTAGTAAATTTAGCTCTCATTGTATATAAACACAATCATCCAACGAGGAAACAATTGCAAATCATTTGATATCATCAGCATAAAAAGGCAATCATTAATAAACACTAAAAATAAAATTTGACCTAAATGAGACCCCTGGGGGACTCCAGATAACACGACGATCTCCCTCGATATTTCACCACACTGCGTCCGCGAAAAGAGATACGAGGCTATTCATTAAAAAAAAATAAACAACCGAAAAAGCGGCTTCTTGTATTTTTCTCCGAAAATTTTGAGGTTAGGGTTAAAACGGCTTAAATTTAATGCATTTCCCTTTTACAGTGTATGTACTTGAGAAAGGAACTAAAACATTTAAGTGTTTTCATTGTTTCATACATTCAATTGACCTCCAAATACGACAAAATCACAAAGTGCTACCAAATATAGGTAAATTTGTTCACTTTTCAGTTTTTTTTAGATACATGTCTATAAAAAAAGTTGTAGGTAATGAAAGGTGCCTCATGAAGTCCAAAAACTCATTTTTCAAAAAAAAAATACACCTCAAAAACAAAATTAAAAAAAAAAAAAAAATTGCAATTTTTTTTCCTCCATAACTTTTTTCCAAATGAAGCTAGATATAGTCACTACTTCAAAAAAAAGCCAACGTTACACCCGTTAAAATGAGCTTTAGCAGAAATTTCTACAATGAAAAGTAACCGAGACATGTCGTCTCAAACTTTGCTATTTTTCTCGATATTAGCAAATTTTTGCCTTTTTTTTAAATTTCGTCCCATAACTTTTTTGTAAGTGAATTTAGGTATAAACATTTCTTTCTTTAAAAGAAAGCTGATATCCCGACGCCCGTTAAAATGGTCCCCAGCCAAAGTCTGTACGATAAATGAATAAATGAAAAAGGGGTGGTGATACTAGATCATCGATGCCTAGGCCTCCATTGGGCCCTTTATATCCCACCACATATGCAAGTTATTCAAGGTCGATCGCCTTTGCGAATCCAAGCACCCTCGTTAATTGAACTTGCCTAACTGCTTCCGGTAACAAAAATGTATCTTCGAAATATCTCTGTCTCAGAACATGGTCAACAGTTTCATCCTCCAACAAACACCAACTGCATGTCGGGTCGCCCTCGACACCGATTCTAGGAAGATGGCCCCTGAGGTGACAATGTCCTGTCAACAATCCCACCACAATTCGCAGGTCTTTCCATCCCAAGGAGAGAAGCTCCTTAGTATGCCGTGCACTAGGTCCAGTTATATGTTCCTTAGCACACCTCATTCCAGAAGCTCCCCTCCATGATTCAATAAATTTGCTTTCCAATGGCAATTGGGAAAGGTAATATAGGTTGGGGTCCATACGGTTCAGTCGCCGACCCAACTTTGCCAGACGGTCTGCTTCCTCATTCCCGCGTATGCCCGAGTGACCCAGGACCCATACGAGTCTGACTGCGCAGCCTTTCCTTGTCATACCATTTAGTACATCCTGGCACTCAGACACCATTCGCGAAGTCACGACACTGGATTTCAGTGCCAATATCGCAACCTTACTGTCTGAGCATATATTTATTACTCTTTTCCTGTCTATGTCCCTCTCATAGAGGGTACAGTGCAGAATAGCATAAATTTCCGCTGCGAAAATTGTCGCACATTGTCCGAGAGGGTAGTACTCTCTGACTCCTGTGCTCCTGCCGAATACTCCGGCTCCAGCTCTTTCATCTTGTCGAGGTCCATCACTATACCACCAGGATCAATTTTTCGCAAGATTTTGTTCTCCCTTCCAATCCTCTCTACTTGGCAGAAATATCTCCAGGGAGAGGTTGGGTTTGAAAAGCGGCGTCATGTAGTCTGTCAGCAAGGGAAGTGATGGACACCTCTCCACCGCGCTTTCTTAGACACCTAAATGGCCGCCCGTTCAAATTCCAAGGTGTCCCAGGCAACTGAGACGATAAACAGTCTTCAGGGCCTCGTTCTCTATGTATAAGTGAAGAGGAGGCAGGTTCACCAGGACTTCCAGAGCCCTGGTGGGAGCAGTCCTCATTGCACTCAATATCCCCATACCAGTCATTCTCTGAACTTTGTCAAGTTGAAGAATGTGTTTGCGTTTTGCTGTACTATGCCACCATACAATAGCGGCGTACGTTATCATGGGGCGGATTACCATAGTGTATATCCAAAATAGCACTTTAGGTGTCACTCAAAGGCTCGTTTACAAGCTCAGGAAGCACATATGGCTTTCTTGGTTCGAGCCTCAATATGATCATTCCAGCTCAGTCGTGAGTCCAGAATTACTCCCAGGTATTTAACTGTCCCCTTAAGTTGAAAAGTCCTTCCCACCAATGTAATTGTGGGAAGTCTTTCCTTTTTCCTCTTTTTTGTGAAGAGTACTATCTCGGGCTTGTCCAGATTTATTCCGAGCCCGTCCCTGCAGCACCATCGTTCCGTGATCCGGAGGGCCCGCATCATTGGCCCCTCCAGGTCCCAAATATAGCGACCAGGGCACAAAATGACTAAGTCATTAGCATAGACTTGTATACACAAACCAGCATTATTCGGTTAACTCAACAGGCTGTCCACCACAAGGCTCCACAACAAAGGCGACAGCACTCCTCCCTGTGGACAGCCCCTACTTGACAGTGCTTTAAGTAACATTGTTAAGCTCAGCTTATATTATTCTCTGAGTTAACATTGCTCTGATCCATGCAACTACCGTCGGTTCAGAGCCTCGCCGTTGTAGAGCATGGCATATCGAATCGTGAGACATGTTGTTGAATGCTCCCTCGATATCGATAAAGGTACCTAAGGCAGATCGTCCACCCAACAGCACGCTTTCGACTCTTGTGACGAGTCGGTGTAGCGCCGCATCTGTGGATTTTCCTGCCTGATAGGCAAATTACAAAGGATGGAAAGGATATTGCACCATTATTCCTTCCTTAATGTATCGATCCACCAACCTTTCCAGTGTCTTTAATAAGAAACTGGTCAGACTGATAGGGGGAAAGACTTAAGATTTGTGTAGTCTGTTCTTCCTAGTTTGGGAATAAAGACTACTTTTGTTCCCCTTCACGCCATCGGTATGTATCCCAAGCTCAAACATGGACGGAATAGTTTCACCAGGATCTTCTCAGTGAATCTGGCTGTAAATATTTAGCGTTTGTAATGCGCTAAACTTATAGTTTTTAGTATACGTGCTAGTGTGAAATTAAACAACACGATTTAAGAATTTAACAATGTTTACTATGAACTCGCGCTTGCACTGAAAACGGATTTATCTAGAAAGAGGATTCAAAGCGGGAAGACTCAAAGCAATATGAAACTGAATTATAACTAATAGAGACTGTTGTAGAACATAACATCTCACCACCGCTTTCCGGCAAAACTGGACTTAAATAGAGGTCCAAGTTTGTGGAAAGTACAAGGATGTCTGGGAAAGATACCGGTGGATCCCACTGATGAGTCCACCACCGGTACCGGGACAAAACATCCATACATTTACTACGGTGGTCGAAAATAGATCGCTATCTACAGGTCCCTACCACCAGGGGCATTGCTAATTGCGACATGGCGCCCGAGCAGGGACGGCGGCAGACGAGGGTCTTAACCGCCGTTGGCTTTGATTGAGCCTGACCCAGCCATTGGAAGACCACCGAGGATGTCCGTTCCACTTCCTTTTCAGGCCTGTGCTTTCTAACCGCTTGGACTGTCCGACAGTTTAAGCCGGAAAGCAAATGCCTTAGGGGGGGGGGGCATGTTGTGGAAAATAATATCTCACCACCGCTTTCCGGCAAAATTAGACTTAAATAGAGGTCCAAGTTTGTGAAAAGTACAAGGATGTCTTGGGTAGATATCGATGGTTCCCACTGATGAGTCCACCACCGGTATCGGGACGAAACATCCATACATTTACTACGGTGGTCGAAAATAGATCGCTAGCTACATGTCCTTACCACCAGGGGCATTGCTAATTGCGACAAGACTTGAATAGAATATTTAACTGCAAGCTCAGATAGTCTAGGATAGAATAGAATAGAATAGAAAGGAATAGGCCTCTAACTTCGAAATTCAAGGTTTTTAAATGGATCTGCCTATAATTTACTAGTCTCGTACGATGTTGTCACGTTCTCTAACTTTTCGGCGGCCTACTAATAATGGTTTAGAAATTTGGGAATAATTCCGCTAAAATGGCAACACCGTAGAGGTTCTGTTGCAAGCAGTTGGACATCCCGAGTCATCAGTGACAATAAAATGGTCCGATTGTTTTACTGATGCAATCTTTAAATTGTAAGAAAAGGTATAACTTATTTTACTAAAGTAAGTAAAATATCACGTTTTCAGTGCAGTATTGTAAAATGAAATATAAAAAATATTGAACCTTAAAGAAATACAATAGTATAATAAAATATAACAAATACTTAAATAGAAAAAGGTATGAAGGATATTTCTAAAAAGAGAGTTTGAGGGGTCTAGAACCGCTAAAAATAGAACTTTATATGGATTATGAAGTTTAATTTTACGTTTAAATTAACATAATAAGCAATATCTTAATAATTTTTTTATAAATTAGACATTAGATTACCTTAAACTTAAGAAAATCAATATGAATAAAAAGCAGTTTTATATTCATTTTTTAGTTAACTTGCCCACCTATATTATATCACTTAGTTTTTCTTTTTTGGGTTTCGGTCATATTATTACTTTATAAAAAAATTAACCCATGTTTTTATCTGACGTTTCGGTTTATTTTATTGATTAAACCATCTTCAGAGAATTACTGTAAATATGAAAAGGAATATGTAAATTTATGCTATATAAACTGAAAATTTTACTTTCTTACCTAATGTTAACAGGTGGTTCACTTGAAAAACTATAAATTAAATATAAATATAAATATAGAAAACTATTATTTTTTGATGCATTTTTTTTTTCACATCTGGTTTGTTGTGCTTTTGACAGAGTACTACCAAAGGGTTTGAAAGTTTCTGGACCATCTGCAATTTTATTGCCCTATTAGATTCGTGTATACATTACTCAGGTCATTTGTGTCCGTTCTGAAATTCATTGTACCGGGTGTTCTTTTAATATGAATCATTTCTTTAATTGTTCTTTTTTTGTAATTAATTTATTTGTCTAAAATCTCCACGTTGTTAAAATCGATGTTGTGCATGTTATCAATTGCATGTTTGGCTAAGGCGGTTTTATTATCGTTATTGTGATGTCTAATGCTGTATTTGTGATTTTGTATTCTATTTTTTAAATACTGTTTGGTTTGACCGACATATGTTTGGTTGCAATCTAAGCAATTGATCTTGTAAATGACATTTGTTTGTTCGTCTTTAGGGATATCAGGTTTAAGTTTTGTGTAAAGGTTTTTGAAATTATTAGAAGGTTTTTCAGCTATTTGGATATCATATGGTTTTAGCACTTTTTTAATGGGATTAGTAATTTCTGGTATATACGGCAATGATATGTATTTTTGGGTTGATGGAACATTGCTTTTTGTTGGCTGATTATTGTTATAGATTTTATCTACTCGGCTTTTTATTATGGGTTCAACAAATTTCTTTGGGTAATTGTTTTTCGCTAAAGTGTCTTTAACTTTTTTTAAATTTTGCGGTCTAAATTGTGGATGGGAAAATTTGATGGCTCTATCGGTTAGTGCTGTGACCACACTCTTTTTGTATTTTATGGGTGCTACAGAATTGTAATTTAGGAATCTCCCTGACCATACCGGTTTTGTGTACCAGTTTGTTTTTATTTTACCATTGTGATCATTTTCTTTCATTTTCTTTACCCACAAATCGTTTTCCCTGCGAAAACATCATTTCGAACATTGAAAACACCATAGAATCACTAAGTATTGAAAACAAAGAAATAATTCGTAATAAAATTTGTAATATATTAACAAATTATAAAAACAAAATTCTCCACTCTAGTAAAAAAATTAATAACCAGATTAAATTTTACATCAAAGAAACCAAACAATTTTTAAAAAGTAATCCAAACTTATACATTTTAACTGCCGACAAATGTAATAAAACTGTTATTATGGACAAAGACGACTATAACGCAAAAATGTATAACCTGCTAAATGACACCTCCACCTATAAAAAAGAAAACCACAATCCAACTAGTAGGGTACAATCTAAGGTCAATAGACTTGTAAATGATTGGTTTAAACGAAACCTAATAACTAAAGAATTAAAGACTAAGCTTAATTGTAATAATGGTCATGCTCCCTACATATATGGCCTTCCAAAGTTACATAAACCAGGCACCCCACTTCGTCCTATTGTCAGTAATATACAGTCACCCACATACAATTTATCAAAATACTTATCGGATATTATCAGTAAACTTCTAGGTAAAAATGATTATTATGTCAAAAACTCATGGGAATTTTGCGACTATATTAAAAATAAAACTATCCCTCAAGGTCACATATTAGTATCTTTTGATGTGGTATCCCTATACACTAATATCCCCATTAACTTAGCTATTCAAAGCATAGAAAATTATTGGGAAAAAATAAAAAACTTCACACCATTAACAAAAAATGATTTTATTGAAGCTACCAAATTATGTTTAACGCAAACCTTTTTTCGCTTTCAAGATTCTTTCTTTTCACAAATCTACGGTGTTGCCATGGGTTCACCAATATCTGCAACAATAGCAAACCTTGTCATGGAACTTCTAGAAGAAAGTGTAATTAAACAACTAAATTACAAACCTTTTTTCTTTAAAAGATACGTCGACGACTGTATATTATGCATACCGGAAGACAAAGTTCAGTACACCCTCAATAAATTTAATAGTTATCATAATAAAATAAAATTTACATTAGAAAAAGAAAATAATAAAGCCATTAATTTCCTCGACATTACTATTCAATATGATCACAATGGTAAAATAAAAACAAACTGGTACACAAAACCGGTATGGTCAGGGAGATACCTAAATTACAATTTTGTAGCACCCATAAAATACAAAAAGAGTGTGCTCACAGCACTAACCGATAGAGCCATCAAATTTTCCCATCCACAATTTAGACTGCAAAATTTAAAAAAAGTTAAAGACACTTTAGCGAAAAACAATTACCCAAAGAAATTTGTTGAACCCATAATAAAAAGCCGAGTAGATAAAATCTATAACAACAATCAGCCAACAAAAAGTAATGTTCCATCAACCCAAAAATACATATCATTGCCGTATATACCAGAAATTACTAATCCCATTAAAAAAGTGCTAAAACCATATGATATCCAAATAGCTGAAAAACCTTATAATAATTTCAAAAACCTTTACACAAAACTTAAACCTGATATCCCTAAAGACGAACAAACAAATGTCATTTACAAGATCAATTGCTTAGATTGCAACCAAACATATGTCGGTCAAACCAAACAGTATTTAAAAAATAGAATACAAAATCACAAATACAGCATGATGGTCCAGAAACTTTCAAACCCTTTGGTAGTACTCTGTCAAAAGCACAACAAACCAGATGTGAAAAAAAAAATGCATCAAAAAATAATAGTTTTCTATATTTATATTTATATTAAATAAGAAGTGTTTAATTATATTGTATTAAAGTAATAAAATAGTTAAATGTAAGTTTTTCAAGTGAAGCACCTGTTAACATTAGGTAAGAAAGTAAAATTTTCAGTTTATATAGCATAAATTTACATATTCCTTTTCATATTTACAGTAATTCTCTGAAGATGGTTTAATCAATAAAATAAACCGAAACGTCAGAAAAAAACATGTGTTAATTTTTTTATAAAGTAATATGACCGAAACCTAAAAAAGTAAAAACTAATTAATAACTACACGGTCAACAAATAGAAACAAAATTACTATCACTATCGGAAAGCTTTCATGCGACGTGTGGAAGCTTTAATGCTATATGGGTAGCACTTTGTAACTTTGGCATTTGGAGGTCAATGGACTGTATTATGAAACAATAAAAACACTTTAACGTACTAGTTCCTTTTACCCCTCTTTTTTCGATATTAAGAATATCTTCGAAAATAATCGGAATTCTCTAAATTTGTTAATGGATTATCAAATTGCACAAATTTGCCCGGTAGTTTTTCTCACGGTTACCAAGTGCCCATACACAAACTCGAGTTTGTAACATCCTACATAGGAATAAGTCTATCAAGAAACATTCGTCTCTTTATGCAGCTTCATATGTACAGTCATCATCTTAGACGAGTCATGTCTAAAACTACAAAAATCGCATTTCAACCCGTCTGTCTTAAAATGACACTTGATGTGGTTTACAAAACTCTGCGATTTCCATTTGACGCGATGTGGACAATGCGCGCATATAAACGAATACTCCATCTGATCTAAAGTCTGGTGTCTTTTCATGTGACTTTTCAAGTGACAAGGTAAATCAAATAGTTTGTCGCAAACTGGACACCTCTCTCCATTTTTTCTTCGTTTTTCCTGAAGCAATTTTTGTGCCGTTTTGATGCCGTGAAGAGATTTGTGCTGGGTCATTTGGGGTTGGCTCGATTGAGTGAACGAACACTCCGAACACTGAAAATAATTTGGAGGTTAATCGAACTTGTTATTAATTTAAAAGTTATTTAAATCTAAGCTAAAAGACTACAACACAAAATGAATTTGGGATAATTTTAAAGATGCAACTATAAAATAACCATGGTGGCAATTTTTTTGGGGGTTTTTTGTGTTTACCGTAATGTGCTCAATTCAAATATGAGCTCGGTTTTTATTTATCACCCATAAGCTTTTAGAAAAGGAAAGAAAAATATAAAATACGAGAAACCCAAACCATAAACAATCTAGTAATTGATGATTTAAAAAAATAAAGTCACTTTTTTTATAAAATTTTGTATTAAAAAAAAGTATAATACTATCAAATAAATTATTTTGTCGTATTTTTTCGCTTGTATTCGCCGGGATCGGTCTCACTTTTGAGGGTCCAATAGTAGTTCGCTAAAATGTTTGAGGTCCATTTTCCACTATACCCTTTCTCCACTTAACCAATTAGCTGGTGAAATCTTTCGCGGTGTTCGTCTGAAACTCCGCCTAAATTGTCAGGGAAGAATTACAAATGGGAGTGAAGAAAATGTAGCTTAAGCAACATGTTGCAACATAACGTCTTATAAGATTGAATAAATTCTTCAACTAGATCTTTTGTAATGGAACAAATATTACTTATTTTACACTGTTCAATGCGAACTATATTCTGTTAAAATGAATAATTAAATAATCACTCTGTGAATAGATTTCCTGTGGGAACAGGGTAGTATATATTTTTTTATTACTATCCAAGAAAGTCTAAAGGAAAAATAATCAGTTATCGAGCTTAATTTTTATTATCTTTGTCGTTTAAATGTTTTCTTAAAAATATATAAATTCAGTTAATTTATGAAGGCATAAAGTAACAGACCCTCTCTAAGATTTGCCTATAAACCTGTCGGGGTAATCCTACCCGGGTTATGTAAATAAAACCGAAGAGGGTGGTTTTTTAAAATGTCTTAAAATATTGAACGATTTTCCCATTATTAGGAACCAAAATAATGATCAAATAAACTCACTATAATAGAAATATATCGTTTGACAATTTGTACAAAGAATTTGTATAATAACTGTTTTTTCTATTCACAAGAAATAACAAGTTAAGATGTTTATTGCCAGAACAGCCAAGAAAAGTGAATAGTTTGTTTCACAGTATTTCTCATATATTATTTTCATTATTGGAAGACGTAGATTAGTTTGTTTACTATTCTTTTATATAAAAATTATGATTAAGATGCTCAGAAGCCAATTCGGGAATTAAGTATCCGGCGTAAAATGGCTGACGCCCTCTGGGACAAACTATTCGAACTATTAGGGAATGAAATTTACAGTTACAGGGATACATGGGGGTGAAATGCTTACCCGCGGCGTACAAGTTTGGCCTTTTAAGGAGTACTAAACTTCAGTAATGGTCTGGAAATCGTTAGAGTCGGTATCTTTAAGTTCAGTGACGTAGAAAAATTACGTGACGAAAATATTCGACGGGAATGAAGGTTTTCTTTGTTTTGATTTTCACTTAATTTGGGAAGTTAAGGGAATATCGTGTGTTACTCGAGAATTTGGGGATTTCAATACCTTTTGATTAAGTAATATAAATAGCTGTTTCCTTTTTGTGTTTTATTCTTTTTTCTGCTTAATGTTTTAGTAAGCTATTTATACATGTTTCTTCAAAATTGAGTGTTACATTTTTGGTTAATAGAATGGCCAATGCGAGCGATTATGTTAGTTACATCGTAATTGTTATTTTTTTATTAGTTTAAGTTTTTCATTGTAAATAATCCGTTTTTCTATTTATTTTCGTTAACAGACTAAGTGTTTTGAGAAACTTGTTTTGTTTAATTTTAATCAAAAACCTTCACGCGACTAAACTCGTGCTGTGTGAGCTGTAAACAAGAGATGTCATGAATTTATTAATTCAAAATGTTACTGTCCAGCTAATTAGCAGCATTATCTGACTCCTGAAGTTTTGAGTTATGGTTTTGGAAAGCTTAAAGAACCGTAGTTGTTTGGAACTAAAGCTGCAAGAGAGAAGATGAACGTCCGAACTTCCAGAGTGTCTTTGTTACTGTAGAATTTAATTATAGGTTATTAAAATAGCTACAAATTAATATGGGGCAGCAGGATGATTATAGATGGAATGGCTAACGCTACCACAATATATCACTTAGAGTAGTCTATAATCAAATTCTGTCACACTTTGTAGTTCTCCGATTGTTTGTTACCTGGGAAGGTGCTACACACATTTTTAAAGGCAGTCCATCCCCTATTTTCTTTTATCGAAAGTACAGTTTCAAAATTTTTGTCTTTAAAAAGTTTTCGTATATGCGGTCTAATGAACATTCCTTGTTTAAGCTTTACCTCACTTATACGCGCTAATTTCCGTCTCAAATAAAGAAAAGTATTTCATTTTCTATTTAAGGCTTTAACAAAATTGTTTATTAGCTCTTGTTCTATGTGAACAAAAAGTAAGTAAATTCTCTGCTGCTCATTAAGGACTGGGCGCATTGTTTTCACGTACCGGCCATTATTTAATGACATATTGTTGGTTTCTGGCTTTGCTGTCACATTCACATAAAAATCAACAATATTTGGTGCGGCCACTGTGCAGTCCTGTTTAGATCGCCACAGATATTCAATTTATGATCTTCGTATTTTATCCTAATTATTAATATATGCATATTCTCGTACGTTCCTTTCATATTTACAGCACAACCCAAGGGAACAGATGGTTGTTCATTTCCATTAAACAATAAAACGGCATTTAGACCTGTCTTCGACGAATCGATAAACAGTCGCTACTTGATAGGTTTATAGGGAAGGCCAAACTCGTTGATTAAACCCAAAAAAGTTAGAGGGGATATGGAAAACTACAAAAATACGTTAAATACAGCAGGATTTGCGAAAGTAGCGATCAGCGTCCCAACGTATTCTTTGTGTTTAATGTTGTCGTTTGTAATCATCCTCTACGCTTAAAATTATCTTGATTTTTTGATTTGTGTATGTTATCAAGACATTTGTGCATACTTTTTATTTATAACAATGCATCAACGTATGGTATTGTTTTCTAAATCCCGTTAATTCATTATTTTCGGTAAATATATTTTTTATATTTTGGTATTTATTGACATTATAGTAAATCTAGGAAAACCAGGTTTTTTGGAAAAAATTCGATACTTACCCCCCCTACTTCGAGGTCGTAGAACACAATTAGGCTTTGACTTTTCACTATTTTTGCTCAGTTTCCCGGGAAACTCAAAAAAGTCAGGCGTTACTTTACCAGCCACTTTTAATTTTGAAGAAAACACCGAACTTACATATATATTTTCAATGGTGCTAGTTAAAATATCATGTATGTAATATATTTCAACTATTTTTGCTCAAATTTCAGTGAATAAATTTAGAAAAACTTGTATTTTTAATGAAAAACTAAAAATACGTTCCGGAAAGGCCATCGACCATCAGACTAGCGAAAACGACTAATATTCGTCTGATACGTTGCCAACCGTAAAATACTTTCATGGTATAAAATATGAAATAAAAATAACGTAGTTTAATTTTTGTAATGTTTTATACCACCCAAAATTGTTGGTTAATTCAGGTTTAGCTTGATTTTGATTAAATTGTAAAACTGAAACTAATTTGAACTAACCTAACTTGACCTAGACTTATACTTTCGTAATATAAACTATAAAATTACTGTTAACAATATGGTTTAATTTTTGTAATGCATAAAAAAGGGTAAAATTAATCTTAACCACCTAAAATTTTTGGTCAGTTTTAGTTAGTTCAGGTTTAGCTTAGTTGCTAAGCTGAATTTATTAATTAAAAATGTTATTGTCCAGTAGAGACCACGTAAAAGTGGGACAATCTGTGAAAGAAAATGATATATGTGAATTTAATAGAAATCATATTAATCTGGCAACAGCGCTAATTTTTCAGGTTTTAGGAACGAGTCACACCACTATTTAATTTTCAACGAAAAACCAAAAATACGTTCCGGAAAGGCCATCGAGCATCAAATTCGCGATAACGACTAATAGTCGTTTGACACGTTGCCAGATGTAAAATATTTTCGTGGTATAAACTACAAAATTTGTCCATCTCAGTCAACAACATAGTTTAATTTTAGTAGAGTATTATACAGTCTCAGGGAAAAATTAATCTTGACCACCCAAAATTTTTAGTCAGTTTGGGTTATTTAGGTTTAGCTTAGCTTTGGTTAGTTTGAGAAATTAATATTAACCTGAAGTAATCCAGATTTATTAATTAAAAATGTTATTGTCCAGCAGAGACCACGTAAAGGCGGGGGACAATCTGTGAAAGAAAAGAATATATATAAATTTCACAGAAATCGTATTAGCAATCTGGCAACAGCGCTAATTTTTTGGATTTTAGGCGTCACATCACTATTTAACGGCGGAAGCCATTTTGTTTTAATTCGTTTTTTGAAAATTTTCTTGATTTTTGCGACAAAAATATGCAAATTTATGCATTTTTATATAATACAGAGGCTTCTATCAATGTGGAATTTGTGGCTGTAACAAAATTTTAACGATTTAGTACAAAAAATTGAACCTGAAGTGAAAAATTTTTGTTTTCGGCAAAACTGAGGAAATATTATGGAAAACTGAGGTTATAATCGTGTTCTACGACCTCGAAATAAGGGGAAGTACCGAAATTATTTCAAAAAAACGTCGTTTTCCTAGATTTCCTATAATGCAAATTTTTACCCAGATAATTTTCCAATATAATAACTTAATAAAAGGTTCAAATCCAGTCCTGTTCCCTGACCTACGGCGCAAGTACAGTATAGCCCCTTTAAGGGGAGAACAGCTTTACATGCCAGGCCAGATTTACTTTAGGGTATTCTCCTTCCTTTCATCTCCTCCAACTTCCTTGATTAAACCCCAACTATCATGACAGTAAACTAAATCATTTGTCATTGACAAAAATACTGCCTTTTGATCTGGAAGATTCAAATCATGAATAAGATCGTTGCGCTCTTGCTGAGTTATAAAATGGGGCTGTCTACTGCTACTATATTCGTAATCGTCTTTCTCTTAAAAACTTGAACCAGCTTTTGGTTCAAAATCACCTAGTTCATCCGATTCCGAGTCGATTTCATGTTGGAAGCTTAGGGACAAGTGTCCTAGAAGCGTTATGAGGGATATTAAGATATTCAATTTTATGTTTGCTTTTACTAGCAAACAAAAGGATGTTTGTTAAGCAAAAATAGTAATCATCAACACGATTGTGAGGTTCCCGCTAAATCATTGGCACTCCAAACGTCATAGACCAGTAGCCATCCTGTTAAGGTTCTTGCGCAAGTGTAGCATCAAATCTCTTTGCTGCCTACGTGGATTATTAGAAGGCATTCGATTCAGTGCCACCTGAGTGGCTCACAACTATACTGAGAATGTATAGGATCGATAATCATTTTGTTTCCTTTTTAGAACGCATCATGTCTACCTAGAGAACTAGAATCCAACTGCAAGAACCATCCAGCGACACTATCGAAACTAACACAATTCCAATACGAAGAGAAATATTTTAGGGCGATTCACTTAGCACGTTGTGGTTCTGCCTTGCAATGAACCCACTATCACGCCGTTCGAACTCCACCAGATACGGCTTTAATATTAGAAATAACAACGAATAGGTAATAAGACTGAATCATCTTCTATACATGGATGATCTTAAGGGGTTACATGGGTTTCAAATTTTCAAAAAAATAATTTTTTTTATTGGTCCATTAGAAAGTACACTATTTCAGAAATATTCTCTGAAAATTACAAGTCAATCGGGATTAAACTTTCGGAAATAGAGCCTATAGAAGGTCCGCCCATCTCAGGGTCGCTCGGTCGGTCCGCGCACAGCAGGTATCAAGACGCAGCTGTTCTTCCTTTCACTCTTGGTGTGTTTGGCAACGTGTTGCAGCTACCGATAGCCTCGAAGGTTTCAAGCAAGATTATCAACCTTTGGCAGATGATGTTTTGGCAGCTATCAAGCCGATCTACGACGAGTTGGGTAAAGACGAACTTCTGCGGAACTGCGGTGTGTCGGAGGATTCACACAAAATAATAACAAAAGTTTCAATTAACTAATTTGGAAGATAACTCCGAAAATACTTCCAGCTGGCTCCAAAATGGTTCATATTGCTGCATACATAGCTGCATATATTTTCAATGAAGGCATGCTAGCTATTTTGATGTTTTTCCACAATATGGATGTGAAAGTCGGCGAAATTGTCATGAATATGCTCGGATGATAGACGAGCATCGCATTTCCTTGGCCGACAAAAAACAGAGGCTACGACTCGAGAAGCCCGAATTCGACTTAGAATAGAGCAAAATGATGCTTTAGATATTGCAACTGACGCAGAAACTTTGCTGTATGGTCCTGGGATTGGTGATTCTATGTAAGTTAAAAAAAAAATTTTCTCGGGTGTTTTCTTACATGAAACTTTCAACGCGTTTTTTCAAAAATGCATTTTTGAAGGCGGTGGACACGATTTCTCGCAAACAAATACACCGATCTTCGTCAAATTTTACAAGTATTTTCTAAAAGTGATTCTCTAGGGAGTGAACGAAGGATTTTGCAAAAAAATAAAATTTGTATTTTTGGCAGAGCTTTTTGGTATCAATTTTAACGAAATTTTGAATTTTTTTTTGCACCTCTGCCAAAAATACAATTTTTAATTTTTCGCAAAATCCTTCGTCCCCTCCCTAGCTATACTCATGAATTAACAGGAAATATTTAGTTTTTTTTACTTCAGATAAGGCTATCTCGAGTTATTATGTCCATCGCAAAGGCCCTTTTTTTCGAAGCGTCTCCGACAATCAGGTCGTACCAGCTCATTTATCAAGATTTTTAGATAAAATTTTTACTGAAAGCACTTCAACAGTTGTACTTTCACCTGTAAAAAGTTTGGCCATAAAAAAGTTTCCTTATATGAAAAAAAAAATTCGTAAAAATTCGCTTTTTTTAGCCTGTGAAACCCATGTAACCCCTTAAACTGATGGCTGCTACCAGAAACGCTGGAACAAATGCTTAAAATTGTAGAGAAGTTCTCCGGGGATATCGGAATGTATTTTGGAAGTGACAAGCGCCGTATTTTGAACATCGTTAAAGGTATGATACAACCAGGAGCATTTGAAATGCAGAACGGCGAAACTATAGCTGCAATGGAAGCAGACCAAACATACGAATACCTAGGTATGAAACAGGCTAAAAGAATTGACAATCGCACTATGAAAGCCGAATTGACATCCGAATTTGTCAGGAGGGTAAGGCGGGTATTACGAACTAACATAAATAGTAGAAATTTGTTTAAGGTGCTCAATATGTACGCTTGCTCTGCACTTAGCTACTCTTTTAGAATTGTAAAATGGAACAGGATGGACATCTAAAACCTACAACGAAAAATAAGAACACTCATAACAACAGCACAAAAACATCACCCTCGGAGTGCTATGGAACGTACAATGCTTCCAAGACCTCAAGGAGGAAGAGGATTGGTGGATATTGGTAAACAGCTCGACCAAAAATAATAAACTTACGTTCATATTTATACAGGTTAGCGGACTCTTCCACACTATATCGAGCAATAAGCGAGGCAGACGATTCAACGCCGCCACAGTTGAAAGAACAGAATATTGGTTCTCGCCACCAAAAAGGCCAAGAGAAGTTACAAACCTGGGTACAAAAACCACTTCATAGACGGCATCCAAATGAGGTCAATCAGGACAATGTCGACAACTCAGAGTCGAATTACTGGTTCATTTCAGGACAGATGTTTCCGGAAACGGAGGGCTTCTTGTTAGCTATCCAAGACCAGGTTATTCCGACGAAGAACTATCGGAAGTCCATCATAGAGATCCCTCAATAGAAAATGACCAATGTAGATATGGCTGTCAAAGATCAGAGATAATCCACCACATAACTGGAGGATGCCAAGCGTTTGCCGCAACCGAGTATAAGGAAAGACACGACTCAGCCGCTAAGCCAAGAGTTAGCAGATAAGTTAAACCTATTGCAGGTAGGAAAAGTGCCTTATTACAAATACAATTCGGAGCCTATTCTTGAGAACAACCAGTTCAAGTTATATTGAGACCGAATGGTTCTAACGGATCAGACAGTTGCTCAAAATAGACCAGACATTATACTAACAGATAAAATTTCTAGGCGAACTACACTAATTGACATTGATGTACCTAACAACAACAACCTGGGGCCAAAATACAACGAGAAGATCGCCAAAAACAGATATCTGGAGGTGTAAATCCGAAGACAATGGGCAATGAACAACGTCCAAACGACTCCCATAATACTGTCAACAACTGGAGTGATACCAAAAAATCTCCTACAGAACATCAAGGGACTGGGGCTTAGTGAGGATCTGTATAAACCGATGCAGAAAGCAGTTCTCCTTGAAACCGCGCGAACCGTCCGAAAGTTCGTAAGAAATACAGCAGACCACATCACCTAGGACCCGATAACATAGAAAGGGTTCCCACAAAACTTCATACTTCTGGTACCTTTGTGTACCTGGTATGAGTCAATATGTCCTGGAGGGAGTGCGAAGCCGTTTGGCTTGTAAATCATACTAAAGTAATAAATTAAAAGTTATGAGTTATTTGTATAAGAAATAGAGGAAAAATAGAGGTTGTTTTTCAATTTAGCTCAACAAAATACCCTTAAAATGACTTAAAATCCAAATAAACAGAATCCGCATGTTTATTTACATACCTTCAAAATTCCGTTTCCATTATGCCACTTAACATGTCCGATAAGGTTTCTTTTGGACCCACAAGCGAAAGGGCAATCTGCACAATAAAATTTTTGATCGTCTTTAGTTTTATGACTTCTCATATGATCGCTCAGGTGCGATTTCGACATAGAACCGTATGAACAGTTAGAACAAGAGTACCAAGGAGTTTTTTGTTTAAAATTGGAGTCCAGAACTTGCTCGTTTTCATCATGGAGTTTGAGATGCCTTTTTGTGCTACAATGAAAAATATAATTAGTGATAATAACCACACTGCTTATAAATTTCCACTATTCTTTATTTTTAATATTTAAAATACCATAACAATTGTTTCGACACACAGTGCCTTCTTCAGATGGTAAACAATAACTCAGTATATTCTGCTAAAATGAATAATTAAATAATCACTTTGTAGATAGATTTTATCCGTGAGAACGAGATAGTATATATTTTTTATTACCACCCAAGAAAGTCTAAAGCTAAGATAAATCAATTATCGTACTTAAGCATAATCTCAACTTTATTATCTTTCAGTCGTTTAAATGTTTAATATATATATATATATATATATATATATATATATATATATATATATATATATATATATATATATATATATATATATATATAATTTTGGAAGGAGTTTATCGGGTTGCGGTCTGTAGGATAAGAATAATTAACTCATTTTTCTTTTAATACTCAACATTTCGACATTTATTTTATGCCTTCTTCAGGAGTAAAAACTAAAAATCAAACACACAACAGGTAGTTCACAAACAGTTAAACAAAACTAATATGTAATTAAAATACTTACAAATTAGAGTTTCCTTCTAAGAAATCAACCCTAAACACACTCAACATCGTATGAAGTGTAAAACATCAATAAAACATTTAGGTTTGTATATTTATACAGTGATACATCATTATTATTAACGAGACGAAAAAGGGTTCTTTCTGACACGTAACAACCCTGGCAACCCAAACATGACACCTTATAAATTACATTATTGTTCATTAACAGCGGTGTTTTGTCTTTAACTTTAGAGAATAAGTTACCGGTTTTTATTATGTTGTAATTAGCTATTCTAATCTCAGGAAAACTTTTAAACAGTGACGTAATGGATTGTGTAAGTTTGTCAAAGTATGGTAACTTTTTATATTTATATTGTATTGGCAAATCTTCAATTGGGCCCTGGTATATATTGGAGTTGTATATGAGTTTGTTGAGGATGTGTCTGGGATAACCATTATTTAAGAAGATGTTAAAAAGCTTTCTCAAATTATCCTTTATAAAAGTTTCATCGCTAATATGGACAATCCTGTTTTTCATGGCGATAACGGTGTTAAATTTTTGAGTTTTTGGATGATTTGAGAAATAATTCAAAAATCTACCGGATGCAGTCGGTTTCACATACCAATCAAGAATTAACTTATTGCCCGACGTTCGAATTACTTTTGTGTCTAAAAATGGAACCCTGTTTTCTTTTTCCAATTTTATAAAGGATAATTTGAGAAAGCTTTTTAACATCTTCTTAAATAATGGTTATCCCAGACACATCCTCAACAAACTCATATACAACTCCAATATATACCAGGGCCCAATTGAAGATTCGCCAATACAATATAAATATAAAAAGTTACCATACTTTGACAAACTTACACAATCCATTACGTCACTGTTTAAAAGTTTTCCTGAGATTAGAATAGCTAATTACAACATAATAAAAACCGGTAACTTATTCTCTAAAGTTAAAGACAAAACACCGCTGTTAATGAACAATAATGTAATTTATAAGGTGTCATGTTTGGGTTGCCAGGGTTGTTACGTGGGTCAAACTGGACAGTGGCTCAAACAGCGGGTTACCCAACACAAAAGCGATTGTCGATTGGGAAAAAACACGTGTGCTGTAGTTGGACACTATTTGAATACAGGTCATCACTTTGATTATAACAACATAAAAATTTTAGAACATCAAAACAATTATAAAAGTCGTCTATTCCTGGAAATGTATCATATTAAAAAAACAAAAAACACCATAAACTATAAATCTGATACTAACCAACTTAGCAACATCTACTGTAATATTTTAAATTTAATCTAAACTGTATATACTACCTTAAAAGAAAAATTTTTTGTTATCAGAAAGAACCCTTTTTCGTCTCGTTAATAATAATGATGTATCACTGTATAAATATACAAATTTAAATGTTTTATTGATGTTTTACACTTCATACGATGTTGAGTGTGTTTAGGGTTGATTTCTTAGAAGGAAACTCTAATTTGTAAGTATTTTAATTACATATTAGTTTTGTTTAACTGTTTGTGAACTACCTGTTGTGTGTTTGATTTTTAGTTTTTACTCCTGAAGAAGGCATAAAATAAATGTCGAAATATTGAGTATTAAAAGAAAAATGAGTTAATTATTCTTATCCTACAGACCGCAACCCGATAAACTCCTTCCAAAATTATTAAGGTACGGTCGATAACAAAAAAGAAAAACAATATATATATATATATATATATATATATATATATATATATATATATATATATATATATATATATATATATATATATATATATATATATATATATATATATATACTCAGAATTTATGACACAAACAAAAGATGGAATCCTCCTTTAAGATTTGTCTATAAATCTGTCGAAAAAATCCTACCCTGGTTATG
This sequence comes from Diaprepes abbreviatus, assembly GCA_034092305.1. Taxonomy (NCBI): domain Eukaryota; kingdom Metazoa; phylum Arthropoda; class Insecta; order Coleoptera; family Curculionidae; genus Diaprepes; species Diaprepes abbreviatus. Next base: position 1,391,474 of record JASJET010000416.1, read on the forward strand.
GAAATAAAACCAAAAAGATAAGGGCGAGGCAAGTCGCACATATGGTGTACGAAAAACAGTTAAAATGTATTAACATATTTAATGATTTTGCTATTATTGGGAAACAAAAGAATAATCAAATAACTCCCTATAATATGATATACTGTTTGACCGAATGTACAGGGAGTTTGTATAATGTTTTTTTTTTCCATTCACAAGAAAGGAGTTAAGCACTTCTAGACTACTAAAAGAGTGAATAGTTTTTTCTACACGGACATTATTATCGATCCCTTCTATTTATAGGAAAACAGAATGGTTTAACTGACTGTTTTTATATTAAAAAAATGACCTAGGACGCTCAGAGGCCAATTCGGGAATCAATTATCCGGCATAGAATAGCTAACGCCCTCGGCACGAGAAGACCGAATCCTTCGAACTTTAGGGAATGAAATTGATGGTTACAGGACGTAGAACCGAAAAAGGTACCAAAAAGAGAAATACGGGGTGTAAAGTTAGAGGATGCTCTTGTAGAAATAACAAACTTCAGTTTCAGTCTGGAATTCGTTTAGGGCGGTCGCTGCGACTTCTAAAAACAGTGTAATTACGTGACGTGTTTATTCGTCGGGAATGAAGCTTTTCTTTGTTTTGTTTTTGTATTTCTTTGGGGGAAGTTAGAGGAATATCTTGTGTTATTTTACTCAAGAATTTAGTGACTTTAATACTGTTTTTTTAAGTAACATAAATAGCTGTTTTTCGCGATTTTATTCTTTTTTCTGTTTAATATTTTAGAAAGCTATTTATACGTTTTATCGTCTAAATTGGGTTTTACCTTTTGACTAATAGAACGGCCATTAAGAGCAGTTATGTTAGTTACTTTAATATGGTTATTTGTTATTAGTTTAAAATTCTCATTGTAAATAATTCGTTTTTCTATTTATTTTTGTTAACAGATTACGTGTTTTGAGAAACTTGTGAGAACTTGTTAAACAGCAGCTTTTTCTAATGCTTGTTTGAAGGTTGTAGATATTGTTGAAGATTGACTAAAAAGTGGTTTTCGGATTTGTATTGTCTTTATTTTTATATATTTTTTTACGACATTTCAATTAGATTCTATCTCTAATCGTTATCAAGTATAAACGGAATGTTTTGTCTTAAGACTACGAGTTTATGTAGGGACTGTGTCCATTGAAGCGCAAAGTTTCACTTCACTGTACACACCTCAAGGATTTGATGTTACAAAGTGGTGATTGCTGAAGATTATGTATCTCAACACTCGGTGTACTGAAGATTCCATTATTGTGTTTAATGTAAGCTGCTTCTATAAATTTTCTTTTTTTCATGTTGGGTTCGATATATATTGTCGCTGCCTCAGACGATTTTATATAATGTTGTTTATCCCAAGCGTGTTCTGCAATACCTGATCTCGACGTTGGCACGAGACAGCAACGTCATTCATATTGGTTTCAGATTGAAATCACCAATACCAGGTAATGGAGCACGTCGTATAATGGACAACGCTAGTAAAGCACTACTAAGAACACAAATAAATTATCACCTTCTTGTGGATGAAGCTACACAACGCTATAAAGAAATCAAAGCCGACACTTTGTCAGATGATCATGAGCCAATTTTCCATAAAATAGATAACATATGCAACAAGTTGAAGGAAAATATAGCGAGGAAACACCGAAATAAACTAGATAAACTAAAATCACATCAACAACCGACTCTCCCTGAAAGAACTTCAAGAAAAACCATCATAAATTTATCTTCAAGAATACTCTCAACACCAGAAGAACAACTACTAAGCAAGGGGCTTAATTTCGCAGTAACACCAAAAACATGCTTGTTTTAGACATCATAAGCTCTGAAGAATCTATACAAGTCGACGAAAACCATTCCGACGAGGTTAGGTAGAAAATAAAATCAACTTTGGAAGAGAAGAAAAATACAGTTCAAAATCTCTCCAAACTAGAAGCATCAGCCTTAAAAGAACTTCGTAAGGTTGAATCCAAAAATATTTTACCAACGGACAAGGGAAATGCAACGGTGATAATGGATATCGTTACCTACGACCAAAAAATCGGAGATATCCTGGAAAAAGGAAAATATAGACAATTACCTCGTGACCCCACTAAATCCATAGAGTCAAAAATCTACAGAACATTAAGGAAATACCAAGATCATATACCTGAAAATCTACGATCGACGCTCACACCATACTACAGTAAGCCACCACATCTTTACGGACTACCAAAAATTCATAAAATGAACATACCCTTGAGGCCAATAACCACCTCCAGAAGATCCCCAACAAATATACTTGCGAAGTTTCTTTTAAAATCCATACAACCTTTAAAAGACAAGACGAACACATATGTTAAAAATTCTACATATTTCGTGAAAATTATTAGTAGCATCAATCTAGAGCCTGACGACAGACTAATAAGCTTTGATGTGGAAAGTCTCTATTCTAATGTACCTTTAGGGGAATCACTAGACAAAATCAAAACCAGACTTTCAAATGATACTACTTTATCAGATCGAACCACGTTACCACTGGACGGGGTGATGTAGCTTTTGGAGTGTTGCCTGCGTAGTGCTTACTTTCAAGTAAAGGACAAGTTGTACGCTCAGGACGACGAGTTTCCGATGGGTTCTTCACTCTCTCCAGTCGTCGCCAATAAATATATGGAATGGTTCAAAACTCATGCCATAGAAACGGAAATTGTAAAATCGAAAGTCTGGTTGAGATATCTCGATGATACCTTCACCATATGGAAGGGCAATGATCAAGAAATTAATGATTTCCTGAAACATCTAAATACCATTCGACCTACAATTAAGTTTACCATGGAAAAAGAGGTAAATGATCAATTGCCCTTCGTAGATGTCATGGTGAACCGTTCAAACGGAACTATTAAAACTTCAGTATACAGAAAGCCAACACATACTGGACAATATCTTAATCATAGTTCTAATCATTCTGTTGTAATAAAACGGGGAATTATACGCAACTTTACAATCGCGCTGTATCTATATGCAATAATGCCGACTCATTAGAAAAAGAGGTAGCAAATATTAAATCTGATTTACAACAGAATGATTATCCTTTAAAACTAAATAACTTTAGAACAACGAACACTGGACAGCAAGAAACACATTCCTTCTTCACAATTCCGTACTTTAAGGGAACTTCGGAGAAAATAAGACGAATTGCCAGTAGTTATAATATAAAAACAGCCTTTAAATCAGTAAATACACTTAGAGCTAATTTAATAAAACCAAAAACTACCGATAAGAAAGAATGTGTTTACAAAGTTCCATGTGAGTGCGGTAAAATGTATATTGGAGAAACCAAACGACCACTAGAAGTTAGAATTAAGGAACATAAAACTCAAACACCAAAAGGGGAAACGTCGAGATCAGGTATTGCAGAACACGCCTGGGACAAACAACACCATATAAAATGGTTTGAGGCTGTGGCAATATATATGGAACCCAACATGAAAAAAAAATTATAGAAGCAGCTTACATTAAAAACAATAATGGAATCTTCAGTAAACCGAGTGTTAAGATACCTAATCTTTGGCAACCACTACTTTGTAACATCAAATCATTGAGGTATGTACAGTGAAACGAAACTTTGCGCTTCAATGGACACAGTCCTTATATAAACTCGTACTTTTAAGACAAAACATTCAATTTGTACTTGATAAGGATTAGAGACACAACTTAATCGAAACGTAGTAAAAATAAATAAAAACAAAGACAATGCAAGTCGGAAAACCACATTTTAGTCAGCTTTTTCAAAGTCCTGAATCTGAGAATGATGGTATTGGTAAGCCTTTGATATCCCGTAGTTGTCTTGTACTAAAAACTGCAAGAGAGAAGAAGACTTCCAGAGTGTCAATGTCAATATAAAGGGTTTTCCAATAAGAGGTGTCATTTTGAAAAGCCCGCTATTTCGGTAGATGCCACTTTTGAAGCTGTAAGTTTTTGACGTTTGACAAGTAGAAACTACGCCATAAATAAAGATGGAACGATACACGCTTCAACAACGCATTGAAATTATTAAAATTCACTATAAAAATGGTGAAAATTTGGCAGAGACGGTTCGTAAAACTCGAACATTTTTGGGTCGTCATGAAGCACCTTGTCGGAGCGCAATAAAGAAATTGGTGAAAAAATTCGAGCTGTTGGGACAACTTAGTTATGTGAAGAAGAAAACCCGCGCACGTCGCTCAAGAACAGCCGAGAATATTGCTGCTGTAGCCGAAAGTGTTGAAGAAAACCCAGGTTTGTCCATTCCTCGTCGTTCTTTGGAATTAGGGATTCCACAAACGTCATTACACCGTATTTTGCATAAAGATTTGGGTCTTAAGGCTTATAAAGTTCAGTTAACGCAAGAACTCAAGCCGGCCGATCATCAACAACGTCGTGCCTTTGCTGATTGGGTTCTTGAAATGCATGAAAATGATCCAGAATTCCATCGAAAAATCATCTTCAGTGATGAGGCCCATTTCCACCTCGGTGGCTTCGTCAACAAACAAAATTGTCGCATCTAGGGCTCGGAAAACCCAAGAGTTATTGTTGAAAAGCCTCTCTATCCTGAACGTGTGACTGTTTGGTGCGGTTTATGGTCCGGCGGGGTCATTGGACCTTACTTTTTCGAAAATGAGGCTGGAACAACAGTTACGGTGAATGGATTGCGCTATCGAGAGATGATTAATGATTTTTTATGGCCGGAATTGGATGGTATTTATCTGGACCACGTTTACTTTCAACAAGACGGCGCTACGTGCCACACAAGCAACGAAACCATTGATCTTTTACGGGAAAAGTTTCCGGGCCGTGTTATCTCTCGAAGAGGTGATCACAATTGGCCACCGAGATCTTGTGATGTGACACCTTGCGATTTCTTCCTTTCGGGCCACGTGAAAGACAAGGTCTACGCCAACAGCCCAGCGTCGATTCAAGACCTCAAAGATGGAATTCGTGAGGCTATCGAGGACATAGGGCAGCCACTTTGCGATTTGGTTATGGAAAATTTCATGAAAAGGATATGGTCCTGTAGGCATGGTCGTGGTGGTCATTTGGCTGATGTTATTTTCCATCATTAACGGCATACCTTCCTCTTTATAATGTAATAAATATCCGATCATTTATCTTAAAAAATGGCATTTTTCTTTGAATATCAAAATAACACCTCTTATTGGAAAACCCTTTAGTAATTATTTATAAGTATTTAAAATAGCTACAAGATTAATATGGGTCAGCAGTATGATTGTAGACAGAACGACCTTACGCTACCAAAATATATCATTTGCAGAAGTCTACGAACAAATATTGTCACATATTAGATTTTACGTTACTCACCTGGCAGCGGACAGACCGCAATAAGTACACTTAGAACATGGATACCCGTCGTGCAGCTTATGACGCAGTAAATGTCTTCTAAAATCGACACCAAGTAACGTCTTATATGGACACTCGTCACACCGTTTCCAACTCTTCTTTTCATCAGGTAAATGTTTGTATCTCCTATGCTTACGTAGTCTAGAAAGAACCTTTGTCGTGTAGGAACATTCTTCACAGCTATAAATAGAGCAATCAAGTATCAAGTTTTATGCACAATAAACAAAAAAAGAGGTTATCAATTCTAAGCAAAGATACAGTAGTGGCCAGTTAATTAGAAACAATATTAAAAAAACAAATAAAATTAAAAATATGTATATGTAGGGGGAGGTCCCTATATTGGACCACCTAAGAAAGTACGAGGGTGGTTCGATAAGTTCTCGGCCTGAAACAGAGAGGGCGCTAGTAGGATCAAATAACTAATATTTTGTAAGCATTAACTTTGAGATGACGCACTGCAAAGTTTCAGATGTTTGCGTTCAGTTGCTTGTTTGTAGCGATCGAGTGAACACATAAAGTCGATATTTTGTGAAAGATGGATAAAATTGAAGTTCGAGCAGTTATAAAGTACTTTGTTTTAAAGGGCTTAACTCCTACGGACATTAAAAATGAGTTAGATTCTACTTTAAAGGATTCTTCTCCTTCGTTTTCGACAGTAAAAAAATGGACTGCTGAATTTAATCGTGGCCGTACATTAATTCAAGGTGATGAGCGCTCGGGACGCCCAAAAACCGCTACAACTGACGAAATTGTCACAAAAATTCACAATGTCATACTTCATGACCGCCCATGACCCCCAATTAAGAAAAATATCAGAAATACGTGGCTAAATCTTGCAAGGCGAGACCCAGCTTCTGTATCTGTTAATTCAGTAATTTATTTCTGCGAAGATCACTTTGATAAGTATTTATTTTATATAAATAAGTGGCGAAGCTCGCAAACAAAATATATATAAGGTAAATATTTGTCAATAACACTATCGATCCCGTTTGAGGTTAGGTTTCATTTCTTTATTACTGTATTATATTTAAAATTCCTAACTAAAAGCTTTTTCTTTTTCCAGTTACCAAATGATATGGAAAATTACATATAGTACTATGTATTGGGTTCAGTTTTACAAGTGCGCATGAAGTCAGGGTGTAACCCACAAGATTTGAATGCTAACCAGGCAGAAGCAAATGAACTTCTGATATCGCTGAGCATCTCTATGCTCTCAAAAAACAAAGAAAGTGTCTAACTGAAGAAAGTGAGAAAGATGAAGCACAAACAAAAACACCTACAGAACATTTAGAACTCGCATGCACTTCATCAGAAAGTTCGGGTACGTACCCATTGCTTTTTTATATCGGTAACCGGTTTTATTAAATTCAAGTGTATATCCTTTCTGTTTGCCGTTTTAATCATAACATTATAGGTAATTATGATTCCAAACAATCTTTGTGGTACCTTTATTCAAAAGTACTTATTTTTATTTTTTAGCTTTGCACACAATTGAAGATCTAGAAGCACCTACCAGTAGAAGTATATATATTATACAAATTCAGAAGTAAAGCTGTCCAGACTGAAGTTAAAACAGTGCACCAGTTAACCTCGCTCCCAGCACCAATGAGTCGATTCTTGGCAAATTTGAGCTATTGGCCTTGATAAATCCTTGTTCCATGACGTTGTTGTACTTTTGGTAGCACGAAACTGACATACTTGATAGTTTTAGCCACAAAATATCTTATTAACGATGCAAATAAAGACGTCACGCGCTTCTGATTGGTGTTCGATCTAATATGGTTCCTTTATGTTCGTAAAACTTACCTAAAAAAGTCCGGTAACAGGTCCTTGTGGAGCTTTGAATGAATCGTCACTTTACTTCTGTTATTGTGTGAAAAAGAACAATAGCTACACCGAAATGTCCCTTTTACTTTATGGTGTCCCATATGCTTTTTCAAGCACGCTTTACTTTCTGCCTTAAATGGGCATTTTGTACATGATACCATGTCATAAATTGTATCCTGAAAAAATATATTATCTTTATACATATTTAAAATAAGTAGGCTCGAGAATCCTAACCTAATTTTGAATGCCGCCATAGAAGTGCCAACTTGCGTGAATTGCTCGCGCAAACTTAAGATTTAAGGTACAGCTTGGTATATACGTACGGGTAACCCTGTTCTAGGTCGCATGGGTCCTCAGTGGAAAAAAGTGTTCGTAAAATGTACAAAAGTTCCCTCATATAAACAACCAAATAGCAAGGATTCTTAAATGGTGTCAAAAAACGCATTTTTTCCATTTAAAGCCATTGAAAATGGCAGGGTAAGCGATTAGTCAAACTTCAACAAGTTTTAAAATGGCGAGTTTTCAAGCTTATTGGATAATTAAAATCGACAAACAATTGAAGTATCAAAAATCGAAATACTAAGTCAGATTAATTCAATGTTAAATGTTTACCATATCAAGAGTTTTTGTTTGTTTTTACGACATTTCGATTAGGTTGTAACTCTATTCGTTATCAAATATGAACTGAATGTTTTGTTTTAAGGCTAGGAGCTTATATAGGGACTGTGTCCATTGAAGCGCAAAGTTTCGCTTCACTGTACACCTCTATGATTTGATGTTACGAAGTAGTGGTTGCAAAAGATTAGGTATCTCAACACTGGGTTTACTGAAGATTCCATTATTATTTTTAAAGTAAGCTGCTTTTATAAATTTTCTTTTTTTCGTGTTGGGTTCCATATATATTGCCACAGCTTTAGACCATTTTATATGGTGTTTATCCCAGGTGTGTTCTACAATACCTAATCTCGACGTTTTATGTTCCTTAATTCTAACTTTTAGTGGTCGTTTGGTTTCTCCAATATACATTTCACTACACTCGCATAGAACTTTGTAAACACATTGTTTCTTATCGGTAGTTTTTGGTTTCGTTTTTGTTAAATGAGTTGTAAGTGTATTTCCTGATTTAAAGGCTGTTACTATATCATAACTTCTGGCAATTCGTCTTGTTTTCTCCGAGGTTCCTTTAATGTACGGAATTGTGAAGAAGGAATGTGTTTCTTGCTGTCCAGTGTTCGTTGTTCTAAAGTTATTTATAACATCGGCAATTAATTTTAAAGGATAACCATTCTGTTGCGAGTCGGATTTAATGTTTGCTACCTCTTTTTCCAATGAATCGGCATTATTGCATATAAATATAACGCGATTAAAGAGATTGCGTATAATTCCCCGTTTAGATTGACGATGTTATAAATAACTTTAGAACAACGACCACTAGACAGCAGGAAATATATTCCTTCTTCAAAATTCCGCACATTAAAGGAACTTCAGAGAAATTGCCAGAAGTTATAATATAAAAACAGTCTTTAAATCAGGTTAGTTCAGGTTCACTTAGAGCTCATTTAACAAAAACGAAACCAAAAACTACCGATAAGAAAGAATGTGTTCCATGTGAGTGTGGTGAAATGTATATTGGAAAAACCAAACGACCACTAGAAGTTAGAATTAAGGATCATAAAACTAATACACAAAAAGGGGAAACGTCGAGATCAGGTATTGCAGAACACGCCTGAGATAAACAACACCATATAAAATGATCTAAAGCTGCGGCAACATATATGGAACCTAACACGAAAAAAAGAAAATTTATAAAAGCAGCTTACTTTAAAATTAATAATGGAATCTTCAGTAAACCCAGTGTTGAGATACCTAATCTTTGGCAACCACTACTTCGTATCATCAGTTCGCTTCAATGGACACAGTCCCTGTCTATATAAGCTTATAGCCTTAAGACAAAACATTCAGTTTATACTTGATAACGATTAGAGCTAGAATCTAATCGAAACGTCGTAAAAACAAACAAAAATAAAGACAATGCAAGTCCGACAACCACATTTTAAAAAATCAAAATTTCAATAAGAAATAAAGAAATCTTTCTGCCGTATTTAAATAGTTTGTTATATATGTAAATTCTCCTTTCAGGCAGAGAATATGAAAAATATATATATACAAACAGTTTATTTCCTGCAAATATCGCTCTGATCCTCTCTCCATACGCGTTTCGATCACCTCATGATCTCGTCAGTGGAGCCGTATCGGACCGAGAGCAACATTAGCAGGAAATAACTGATATATGAACCATAAATTTCATCCTGCCGACATATCTTGAATCGCGATTTTTTGAGTTTTGAGTTTAAAAAAGGAAAAGAAGCGTCCGTTAAAAACGGGATTTTCGTTTTTTAAGCGTCTATAAAGATTGGAAACTCGCGACTCTACAGGCAGTTGAAGTTGAAAAGTGCCCAGAGAAATTACGTTTACTTCAATTCTAAATACTTGTCAAATCGCAAATTTTCAAGCTTTTTAGCCGTTTAAACAAGAAAAAGAAGCGTCTTTGAATACACGTATTTTTATTTTTTTAAGTGTTTAAACAGCTTAAAAAATCGCAATTGACAAGCATTTAAAGTAGAAGCATAGAAGAAATATACCAAGAATTCCTATCCTGTGCTGTAATTTTGACGCTCCTAAATGGTACGCCAAACTGGTACGCCGTCTCATTCATAAAAGGCAATTTACAATATTGTCAATAACTGATATCTATATCAGTATTTTAATATGTTATACATACTTTTGTTAGAAACAAGTATAAAAGATTTAAATTTTCGGATTTATCAATGACCGAGTTTTAATACTTAGCGCTTCCAATCCTCCCATAAGAATGAGCCGTCTTAGTATAATTCGTCAATGGTAGAAGTAAACATAATTTTTCACATCATTTTTTAAATTGAACTGCCCATAAAATCGCCAGTTTTCAAGTTTAGACGCGTAAAAAAAACGAAAGTACGCGTCTTCAAAAGACGTTTATTTTAGTTTTTTAAAAGTCTAAAAAGCTCAAAAACTCTCCATTTGGGAAGCATTTAAAATAATTTAAATCAATATTTAAAGAAGAAGTCTTTTAAATACTCAAAGTTTATTTCTTTTGACATCCGAAAAGCTTGTAAACTCGCCATTCTAGAGCGCTCACCCTGTCATTTTTCAATGGTTTTAAATGAGAAAAATAAGTTTTTTTGACGGCATTCAAGAATCTTTGCCTTGGGATGTCTATATGAGTGAATTTTCATAAATAATTAAGTTTATTTAGTTTTTTTCGTCATTTTCATAAAAACTTTTTTCCCCTTGAGGACCCAAAGTAAAAGACCTAACGCGGCGAATTCGATAAAGGCGTTTGTGTGAAAAAAGAATAAAAATATGAAAACCTAAACCATAGGCAATCTAGTGAATTTTCAAAGATTTTTAAAAAATCACTTTTTTTTACAAAATATACGAGGATGTTTCGATAAGTTCTCGGCCTGAAACAGAAAGAGTGCTAGTAGGATCAAATAACTATAATATTTTGTAAGCATTAACCTTGAGATGACGCCCTGCAAAATTTCAGACGTTTGCGTTCAGTTGCTTGTTTGTGGCGATCGAGTGAACACATAATGTTCGATATTTTGTAATAGATGGATAAAATTGAAGTTCGAGCGGTTATAAAGCACTTTGTTTTAAAGGGCTTAACTCCTACGGACATTAAAAATGAGTTAGATTTTACTTTAAAGGATTCTTCTCCTTCGTTGTGTTCATGAATTGTGTTTTCCAGCTGACAATTGGGATGTTGACTGTATCCAAATAAAAACATAATTTTTTCTAAAAATCCTAAAAAATAATATTTTTCTTTATTTTTAGGTAATTTTATTTTTATTTAATAATAAAAATGTAATTAAATCTCCCTCGAGTCACGTGATAACGAACACCAATCAAAGTGAATAATGTCACTCCATACTAACGTCATCTTTATTTTTTATGTCATTATTACTTTCAGTTCTATCACTTGAAGTAATCATGATTATTTCAACCTTTTTCTTCTTTAGGTGCCATGCCTGTATTCAGACGTTGGTGGTCATCATGTTTACACTTTCCTGAAATCTTTCTCTATCGGCTGCTGCGCGAAATAGTTCTTCTACCGTGCAATCACACCACTGTCTGATGTTACGCAGCCATGAAAGCTTCTTTCGGCCTATCTATCTTTTTCCTTCCACTTTTCCTTGTATTATAAGGCGAAGTAGCTGGTATTTAGGTCCTCTAATTATGTGACTAGGCAGACTCAGGACGGATGGACGGCAAGACTAACGCATTGGCGACCAAGACAAACAAAGCGTAGTGTCGGCAGGCCGCAGAAAAGATGGCTAGATGACATCAAAGGGCAAGCGGGAGCAAGATGGTTTCAAATAGCACAGGACAGAACAGTATGGAAACAGATGAAAGAGGCCTACGTTCAGGAGTGGACAGGAAGTGGCTGAGGAAGAAGAAGAAGAATTATGTGACCGAAGTATTCTGTTTTCCGCTTCTTTATAATGTTCAAGAGCAGTCGATCTGTATCCATCATTCTGAGAACATCCTCGTTGGAAGTGTGCGAAACCCATGATATCCTTAGGATTCGACGGTAGCACCACAATTCGAATGCTTCCAGTTTGTTTAGCGTTGTGGTTTTTAGTGTCCATGTCTCGCAACCGTATAACAGAATAGACCATACATAGCACTTCAGGACGCTCTTACGAATATGCATTGATAGGTTCCTGTTGCATAGAACTGGTTTCCATGTCATAAAGGCCTTCCGCGATATTTCTATCCTAGCTATTATCTCTTCATCTGAGTCCCCATTTACATTCAACCAACTGCCAAGGTATTTGAAATGGTTTACACGCTCTATCCTCTTCCCATCGAGCCAAAGTTGACATTCATCTACAGTAACCTTTCCAACGGTCATCCACTTTGTTTTTGAGATGTTGATTTTAAGGCCTCTTCGGCAGCTCGCTTCATTAACTAGGTTTACTAATGTTTGGAGATCCTCGATGCTTTCCGCAAGAATGGCCGTATCATCAGCAAATCTAATATTGTTGATTACTTCTCCGCCTAGTCTTACTCATTCTTGTCTGTCATCCAAAGCCTCCCTAAAGATTTCTTCAGAATATACATTAAAGAGACAGGGTGACAGAACGCAACCCTGTCTTACTCCACGTTTGATGGGTAGGTTTTGAGTACGACTGTTTTCAATTTGGATAGAGGCTACTTGATTGTAATATAGATGTTTTAGCAGTCTTATATCGTAGTGGTCTAGACCTGCCGCTTGTAGGCACTCAAAAAGTTTATCATGTTGTACTCGGTTGAATACCTTTTCAAAGTCGATGAAACAGACGTAGATGTTCTTTCGGAATTCACAGCTCTTTTGTAGGAGAACGCGCATACAAAATAGTGCCTCTCTTGTTCCTAGACCATTTCTAAATCCAAATTGCTTATCACTCACTCTATTTTCGCATAAAAGGAATATTCGGTTCGGTATAATTCGTAGAAGTATCTTAAGTGTGTGGCTCATTAAACTAATCAGCCTAAAGTCGCTGCATTTGGTGGGTCTACTTTTCTTTGGTAATGTTACAAACAGCGATTCTAACCAATCATCTGGTATTATTCCTTCGTTGTAGATTTTATTAAAGCAAGTGGTTAAGTAAGAAATATTTTCCTCATCTAGAAGTTTAAGCAACTCAGCAGGGATCTGATCTGGTCCAGGTGCCTTATTATTTTTGGCTTGCTGTATTGCTCTCCTGACTTCCGACTTCAATATACTGGGGCCCCTGTCTATCTCGCTGCTGCATATAGTATGTGTATGTGCAGCGTTTTCTCGAGTAGCATCGTCAAAAAGGTCACTGATGTATCTCTCCCATTCTCTGCACTGTTGTTCGTGATTACAGATTCTTCCGTCGGCGTCCTTGACTAAATGAGCATTTTTTGGTTTTCTGATTCCGGAGTATATTTAAGTTTCCTGTGGAGATTGAAATTGTCGTGTTTTTTTTGGAGGTTCTCTATTTCTTTACAGGAATTTTCGAGCCAAAGTTCTTTGGCTTGCTTAATTTTTCTATTTCAACCTAATGACCAGTAAATGCATATTCAAAAGAACATGAAGTTATCAGTTTCATTTTTTTCACTTTGATCATTTGATAATTACTCTAAAGAGTACAGCCGACGTCATCGCCGTCACAAACTTGAATTTTTTGGTTCCATATCACATTCGTGATCGCTGTTAAGGGATACGTTGCCTAATTCATATTTTATAGTCATTTTCATGTAATTTCTCCGAAATTTGCTTACTTTTCCCTTTGAAAACGATTCTAAGGAATTTTCCCATGAAGGAAAGTGGATTTATTAAGGCAAATAGTTCGAATTTGTCGGGAAATGATTGTTTTATGGTGGCCAATTTCTTCGCAACAAAGAGCAACTTTTGCTCTGCTAAATTTGGAAATATGAATATATCCATGTAAGTAATTTATCAAGAATTGTTATTTCGACAGTAAAAAAATTGGCTGCTGAATTTAATCATGATCGTACATCAATTCAAGATGATGAGCGCTCGGGACGACCAAAAACCGCTACAACTGACGAAATTGTCACAAAAATTCACAATGTCATACTTCATGACCGCCCACTGAAAGTACGAGAGCTTGCTGGTATAGCAAACATCTCGATAGATCGTGTACACTACATTTTACATGATGTTCTTGGCATGAAAAAGCTTTCTGCGCGATGGGTGCCGCGTTTGTTAACAGTCGATCAAAAACGCCTTCGAATGAACATTCAGACGCAATCCTGCTGAGTTTCTTCGACGTTTTATAACTGTAGATGAAACATGGATTCACCATTACACGTCAGAGACAAAGCAGCAGTCTAAACACTGGGTGAGGGCAGACGAAAGTGCGCCAAAAAAGCAAAAAACGGTTCCGTCTGCAGGAAAAATCATGGCAACAGTTTTTTGGGATTCACATGGCGAGGTGCTTATAAATTATTTAGAACAAGGCAAGACCATCACCGGGGAGTATAACGCTTCACTACTGGACCGTTTGCACCAAGTGATTAAGGCTAAACGTCCACATCTTGCCGAAAAAAAGTGCTCTTTCATCAGGATAACGCGCCTGCACACAAATCTATGGTTGTTGCTGCAAAACTCCATGACCTGTATTTCGAAGTGCTTCCACATGCGCCATATCCGCCGGATCTGGCTCCCAGCGATGACTTTCACTTCGCAAACTTGAAAAAATGGCTCGCTGGATGAAAATTCCCTTCAAATAACGAGATTAGAGCAGCGACAACCGCTTATTTTGCAGAGTTGGACAAATCGCATTATATTACGGGTATTAAAATGTTAGAACATCGTTGGTCTAAATGTATCGAAGTACAAGGGGACTATGTTGAAAAATAAATAAAAACATTTTCAAAAATCTTTTGTTTTCTTTATCAGGCCGAGAACTTATCGAACCATCCCCGTACTTCATTTTGTCAAGGGAGAATTTCAAATGGGAATGAAGAAAATGCAGCTTAACCGATCTATTACAACCAACGTCTTGTAAGATTAGAAAAGTTCTTCAACTAGATCTTTGTAGGTATCTGATTTATTGTTACCTAGGAAGATAGATAGATTTTTGAAGACAGTCAATCTAAGATGATTTTATAGTCTATATTTACACCTAAATATTTGATTGATGGCTTGGTTTATATTACCTGGTTGTTAAGTAATATAAAATAAATTTAATCCAGGGAAAGGACAAAGATTTTAATGATAATCTACACGTCACAACAAAAACAATGAGAGTATGTTTTGACTTTTGACAGTTAATTTGATGTGCCAAAATGGCGACGATCATACTACGGACATTTTTTGTCCGACAGCTCGATTTAAATCTGCCATCCAAGTTATTTTATGAAATCCGCGGGCGCAGCTTACGTAGGACAGACCAATGCTTTTAATACAATTCACAATTCCACCTAGGTGGCACCGTCACAGCTTCATTCCGCTCAAGTAGGACACAGACCGCTTCATCTGCCCGGAAAACGCTTTGACGATGCTGACTAAACCGTACAGCTTATGTAGGACCACTAACTTGACATATAAAACCGGACTGCTCATGCATAATATCTCCCTTATAATAAAAATGACCCTACCATGCTCCGTGCCATTACGTGTAAATAATTGGTTTGGCAACAATGAATTCCCTAAGTTTTTATTATATTGGTGAAAGTGTAGTTTTGACAATGACTGAATACTTTTCATTTTGACAATAATTTATTTTTGATTTTGCTGTTTTATGCATTTTATCACATTTTATGTAACGTTTTACTGAAAATTTCAAACAGGAACGCGAATTTTATGGGTTTTTTTTTGGTATTTTAAAAATTGCGATTCTTCATCGTAAGACGTGCAAATACATCATCTGGTAAATTGGAATTTATTTAATTGGTTCCAAAGCATTCAATAATAATTATTTAAAATTTTACCTTAGAATCAAATTGTAAATCTAAGGGTAACAAGTTTAATCTTATGGATATGATGTATGATAATTTTTAAATGTTATTAATATTTTGGTTTTTAAGAGAAAAGAAACTTCAAATTCAAGGGCTGAAACAAATTGGTCACGATCATAATTCTTTTATACACCAGATGAGTAACTTTATTCAGAGCATATTTCTGGAAATGTTTGATGTAAACATCTTGAAGCAACTAAGCTAGGACACTGGCTCTACAAAAAAAAAGTCCTGAATTAGGTGTTCATTAACCAACAACAATATCGTTTTACCATGAAGTTAATGTTCCACTCACATATAAAACTGAACATCGAAACTGGTATACTGTTAAAATTTAAAATGATTACACGTTTAAAAACCAATATGCGATATTAAAATAGAAATAAATGATTGTATATAATATGAAATTTTTCAATATTATTAAGCATGTTTGGAAATTACATAAATTTTACTTTTATGTATTTGTTTTGTCTAAAAATAAAATAATAACCTTTTGTTTCAATATGGTATTAATTTAAAATAAATTTATATTTAATTACTTATTATTTTAAAAAAATAAAACAAAAATTCTTGATTTGAGATCAGATAGTAAGGAAATTTGTGTCGTGAAAATCCTTTATCAAAGTAGTGAGAAGCTGTGATTGATTACTATTTCAAAAATTCAACTCTAGGAAAAGTCAATTCCAGATCCTCAAACAGTTAAGTAAATGGAAAGTTTGACCTACTGTAAAAATTAAAAGTTGCTAGTAAATTTTTACATATATATTTAGATTAGAAATGATTGTATTAATGTAAGAATCCCACTCTTGTATTTACAATCTTTTTTATATAAATGTCTTAAAAAATATTGTTTCGTTTACAATTAAATATAAACTGATTTAACACTATCCGCTACGTCCGAAGAAGGATGTAGATTATACTAATGTTATTTACAAAAATACCCACCGATTTCCACAATCTTTTCCAAAACGGATATCTAAAGAAAAATTAGTCACGATTTGTTTTTGTGCGCATATTTCACATTTTAGCTATTTTGCTAAACAACAGTTTTATTGTAAAAAATAAAATATGTAAACAGTCATAGAAAAAGCATTTTCATATATTTATAAGAACTGACATTTCATGCTTGTTCTCTAAAAATAATAAAATTGCTACATATTTACGCTGTTCCAAAGAAGTTTAAAAAATTAGCTTTAAAGGAATTGCTTTGAACAGAAAAATTATAATTTTGAGGAAACTAAAAACATAAATTCAAGTTAAATATTGTTTTACAGAAACAATTACCTGGTCTTTTTTATTAAATATACTCAATTAACCTGTCAAATAAGACAAGGAAGGGCGATTTATCGTTTTAGATATACTATAGAAAGAGATAGTTATTGTCGCTACCTGTTAGTTAGAATAATAGAATTGACATTCATACACGACACAATCATGTGAATATAAGAAACTAGCAGGGAATTCAATGTTGCCTTACAAATCATTGCACCTAATGGCGACCAATAAGGGGGGGGGTCAAAAAATTATATTCATGAACAGTCCAGTTTTATATGTCATGTTCTTGTATAGGACCGACCTATGTTTTGAACTGAATTAATATTTCCGCGCGAGACGCACTCGCCGCGCCGAATGCATCATGCCGCTCACTAAGGATACAGTGTAAATATTGTAAATAACAACGTTGATGATGCCAATTACTTACCGTGTCGGAATGACGTCTTTGGTAATGCAGTCTAAAACTTCTAGAACCCTTACTTTCATATGTACATTTAGTACATTTGAAAGTAGTCCTGAATGGAACTGATCGTGAATTGTGACATATCTTGTGGGATTCTCTTTCAACTAACGTTCTTACTTCTACTGAACAAATGGAGCAAACGTAGTATTTTACGTTTTCTAACAGACTTTTTATAATTCTAAAAAATATACATATGTAATGTCTTAATTGTCATGTGTCAAAATTAGATAAAAACCGAATAGTCAAGCCATAGTGACGTAAATTTCGAGATGGATGGGACCTACCCAGAGGTGTTAGTGGCAATATAAGAATAAACCCTACATAAAATATAACAGTAAAAAATAGGTTGGCCCAACAACATTTTTGAAGTCGGCGCCAACCTAATACCTGACAAAATGTGATTCGACTTCAAAATTTTCAATTTCATATAAAAATTTATAGTTATTTTTCACTTTTTAGCGCACTTTTAGAAGTCGATTCTATTTTTTTATAAAGATTTTATGTTTCGATTTTTAGTTTTAAATTCGTTATTATATCCATACATTATTTGAACAAAGTATTAATCGAGATTAGTGTAACTCGCAATGACCGCGAGTTGGCAAAAAACTACCTATTTTATCCAAAGTTGTAAATCACCCTAAAATTAACCACTAAAAATTCTTTGATTCTTAGAGTTCTCCAAATACCAGTGAAATTATATCAAACAAATATTTAAGTCTGTTATAATAAATCCACTATCTTAAATTTTAAACTAATTTTAGATTGGTAATATAGGCCCCAAAACCTTCCATTATCGATATTTTAAGAACTTGAGACATACATTTCTTAGCCCGAGATATTTTATACTGCATATCGAGTTTGTATACGTCCCAAGAACTCCGCAATATCAATTTTATACAAAATCGGAAAATGCAGAATTTTTAGTCCCTCATATTGTATCTTATCAATCTAATAGTTGTAAAAAAAATAATTCATATTCGTAATACACGACCCCGAAAACACCCTAATACCAAATCTCAAAAGATGCGAATAAGGTAAAATTTTCAACTCACCATATTGGATCCGCCATATTGAATTTCAAAAAAATAATTGTAACGTCTTAATCTAATCCAAATCTAAACCCTTCAAAGCCCCTTAGTACTAATTTTTAATGAAATTCGGAAATCTAAAATTTCTAGACCGTCATATTGCATCTAACATATTAGATTTTCTTAAAATAATTTTATATTCGCTATTTACATCCTCAAAAACGATTCAGTCCCACATTTGAACATATTCGAAAAATGTAAAATTTTTAGTCCGCCAGTCCTGAAAAAATACCATTAAATTCATAATTTACACCCTCAAGAACCCCCTATATCAGTTTTGGAGAAAATCGAAAAATGTTAAATTTTTAGGACGCTATATTGAATTCGCCAGATTGAGTTTTTCAAAAAATATTTTAAATTCGTAAATTAACACTAACAAAAATCCCCCAATACTGATTTTAGACAAAATCGAGAAATGTAGAATCTTTATTCTGCCATCTTTAATTCTTTTAAACTAATGTCAGATTCGTAATGTACGATTCCAAAAACACCCCCATATCAATTCTGGAAAAAATCGGACAAAATTAATTTTTTATCCGCCATATTGGATCTGCCATATTGAATTTTTTTTTCAGATTCGTTAAGTGCAACCCTGAAAACTCCCCCGTGCCAATTTTGAAGAAAATCGAACAAAATTGACTTTTTCTTCCGCCATATTGGATCCGCCATATTGAATCTTTAAAAAATAATTTTAGATTCGTCATGTGCGACCCCGAAAACTCCCCCATACTAATTTTGGAGAAAATCCGACAAAATTGATTTTTTGTCCGCCATATTGAATTCTTTAAAAACAGTTTTAGATTCGTTATGTGCGACGCCGAAAACTTCCCCGTACCAATTTTGGAGGAAATCGGACAAAATTGATATTTTTGTCCGGCATATTAAATCCGCCATATTGAATTTTTCTAAATATTTTGGATTCGTTATGTCCGATCCCGAAAACTCCCCCACATCAGCTTTGGAGAAAATCGGCACAAATTAATTTTTTTTGTCCGCCATATTGGATCCGCCATTTTGAATTTTTTTTTTAATAATTTCAGATTCGTTGTATACGATCCCGAAAATTCCCGCATACCAATTTTGGAGAAAATTAAACCAAATTATTTTTTCCGCCGCCATATTGTCAGCGCCATCTTGGATTTTACTGCACCAATTTCGTCCAAAAAAAGATGGGACCACCGCCGCAACTTTCTAAACATAACGGAAAAAATTTCATTCAAATCGGTGACGTCGTTCCGAAGTAATCGGTGTACATACATAAAAAAAATACATAGTCGATAAATTGAGAACCTCCTTCTTTTAGAAGTCGGTTAAAAAATACACAAAAAAATCATTATTTTAAAACTGACCTGAACCTAACCTAAAAAAATGTTGAAAAATTAAAAAAATTGTGTTTGGCTCAATTTTTGTTGGAAAAATTTGAAAAATCGTGATTGTTTGTTTACAAGCAAAAAATACACATCTGTGAATTTTTTCAAATTTTTTTGTGCAAAATTGAGCCCACAAAAAAAATAAAATCGAAAAAAGTAAAAACATCGTCTTCAGGCAGAGGCATCTTTTAACATTGTTCATTGAACGCGCTAAAAGCCGTAGTGAATCACTTGGGGACAGATTTGACCATCTTATCCAGCTACAGTCTTTGGGAACTATCGATATTTTCTTAAAACTTTGACATCTTCTACTGCCTAAATGAAGCAGTATCGGATATAACTAAGTTGGCTTAAATGGACCTATTTTGACTTGAAGAGTCCGTCATGAAACGTTGTACACGTATTTTTCGGACACCCTGTATATCTACCTAAGATGAAGCTCTTTAAACTGTTATTTTGGTTTTTATTTTAATTTTTCTAAAAGTGTCCACATATGTTTGTGGTTTACTTTGTTATGAAATTGTTTGACACTTATATTTTAATTTATTAACACAGTTAATACTTTGTAAAAAGTCTCCTTAACAATGAATGAATAAATAAACTAAAACAAACAATTTATATTGTTTAAGGTAACTGTGAGAGAATTAATACATATTTTTAATTCTAACTTACTCATTATTCTTTACTGAAAATTGTTCGTCTTTCCAATCACAATCCTCTTCATCTAAATTATTATATTCTATGTCAACATCAGATTTACGATCACTATCACTTTGGCATTCCTCCTTTATTTCTAGACATTTAGTTCTCTTCATGGAATTGTTTTTTATATTTTCTTCTAAAAATTGTAATGATTTAGGTTTACTTTTTAACTGAACAGTATTTAAAGTGCTTCTAAATTATATATACTAGAATATATTTAAGTCTATGAATTTGAAAATTTTGCAGAGATATACTAAGTGATTTAAAAGGTTTTTAGACTGCCATATAGATGGCGTAAATATCAGAAAACATATGATGTTACTAGAATGAACATAGGAGATGAGGAAAAAATTCACGAAATGGGGCCCCCCCATAGGGTGAAATTAAACTCAAAATTATTTTTCCTTTTCAATATACTCCCCCTTAACCCTAACACATTTTTCAGATCTGTCAAGTTTTTTTATACCATCAAAAAAAAAAACAGTTTTTCGGTAAGATAAGCAGAAATTGCTTCCTTTTTCCTCGAAGATTTTTTCTCATTTGTGGAAATAAATAATAATCACTGGGAGCCAAATCTGGGCTATGGAATTTTGAATAGCAGACATTGTAACTGAAGTCTTATGGATGGGTGCGTTGTCCGGCAGAAGCAATACACCTTTGGTCAGTTTTCCTCGCCTTTTCTCTCTTACAGTATACCTTAAACATTTTAAAAGGCCTGTATAGTAGTCTCCTGTTATAGAAAAGCCTTTGTCTTTGTAGTCAATCAGCAGTATTCCTTCTGAATCCCATCAAACTGTAGCCATAAGTTCTCCGGCCGACTGTGACACCTTGAACTTTTGGTGTGTCCTTTTTGTGCCACTGCATGGACTCTTGCTTCAACTTAAGCTCATAATGATGAACGCATGTTTCATTCCCAATAATAGTCTGGTCCAAAATTTCACCCTTGTTCTCGCTGCACAGGTCTAAAAATGCGCGGCAACACGCTACTCGGCGCCCTTTTGGTGTGGCATCAGCATTCTCGGCACTCATTTTGCGAACACCTTAGGCATGCCAAGTTGGTCATGCAAAATATTCAAAATAATTGTAGATAATACTCCAATCATTTCTAAGAATTGCTTCTTCTTCAGACGAACATCTTCCAGTGCTAACTTTTCTACTTTTTCGATTTTTTCGCCAATGGTCGCCTCAATGGGCGATCCTGGCCTGGGACCGTCTTCAAATGAATCGATCCCTTGTATGAATAGATTGTACCACTTGTAAACCATAATTTTTCTAGGGCAAGAATCGCCGTAAACAGAAGACATCTCTTCTAAAATGGTTTGAAGAGGTTTTCCTCGCTTTGTCAGGAACTTTATTACTGCACGAAACTCGATTTTTTCCACAGTTGCACTTTGCTTCCAGATTGACTTATCTAATTGACGAAATCTCTGCAAGTAATGACCCAATTTTAACAAAACTTGGTATATATAGTACTAATGAGTTACTTAGCGCAGGTAAGGAGTGACATATCCCACCCTTCAACCCCCCATTTCACGAACTTTTTGTCCAACCCTCGTAAGTAAAATTTGAAGCCGATCTGTCAAATAGTTTTTTTTTCTGCAGCTGTTTGAGATAAACGAGTTTTGCTTTTTTAAAAATAATGGAAAAATTGGAAATTCGAGGAGAGTGAAATTCACACCAATATAGTAAATGTATTAGGGAAAGATGCTCCTTCACAGGCGACAGTATTTAATTGGCTTGCTGAATTTAAACGTGGTCGTACGCATCAATGATGAGGCGCCCAAAAACTGCTACCAGTGAAGAAATGATTGATTATTTACATAGTATTACTTTGAATAAATGAATGACTACGTATAAAATTGAATATATGAAAATTGCCGAGGCTGCGGGCATCTCAAACGAACGTATGTTTCATATTTTGAAATCGAATTAGGTTTAAAAAGCTACTGACAAGGCGGGTGCTGCATTAGTTAACTCTGGATCAAAAACGCCTTTTGTTTATTATTTTGTTTGTTTTTTTTTTTTTTGGGGGGGGGGGGGTTAGGTTCTTCATCCAACAAAAATCTAAAACAATTTGACGTTTCGACCTCTATTTAAGGCATTTTCAAAATTTTTTTGTTGTTTATTCATTTTCCATCCTTAAAAATATTTTTTATATAATTAAAAATATCATATACGAACATGTCTATAATTTAAAGAACAAACAACACTTTTAACACTATCCAGATTTTTACAATTTTTAAAATATTAATTTTATCAGTACGCACCTTGACATTTTGTTTATTAATTAATCATGGAGTGCGACTTTTATGTCGTCTATTTAGGTACTGAGAATACATGCAATGCGGATTTATTTTATTTCTTATATTTTACAATGTACCAAAAAAACGAAAAAAAAAACATACATTTCATTTAATATTTAACAGGATATTCAATTTTTGATGTTTATTAACAGGATCGAATACTTAATATTTTTGTTTAAATTAGGCTGGTGTAGATGTGGCTCAAATTTCTTATGTCCGTTCTACCGTTAACAATGTTTTTATCTTTTTAATGTATTTCATTTCCTTTATCTGTAATTTTTGGTAATTCATATATTTGTTCCTAATTATGGTACTGTTGCAATCGAAGGTATGTTTTTCGTCCTGTGTATGTGTTTGTTTAGGGGTGTGAAGGTGCTTTTCGTATATTTATGGCCAATTAATCTGTTCTTTAGTAATTGGCTCGTCATGCCTATATATATTTTTGGAACAATTTGTGCAAGGGATCGAATATACTACATTTCATTTATTCATGAGAGGAGTTTTACTTTTTAAATTAGTGAACAGTGTATTTAATTTATTATAAGACCTGTGGCATATGACAATATCGTGCTTTTTTAAAATGTGTTTTATTTTTTCTGACAGCTCACTAGTGTAAGGTAATGCTACATATTTTTGCTGTTTGTGTTCTATGTTTCTTGCTATTAGGTTATTATAAAATTTATATGTTCGTTTATTAATTATTTCAGTGATAGTATTTTCGTTGAAATTATTATTTATTAATGTCTTTTTCACTTTTTGCAGTATTCGGAATTCTGATAAGGTTAGAGACACAGCACGATCAGAGAGACCAATTTTAACACTATTTTTTTAAATTTTTGACTGATTAAAGAAACAGTTTAGATATCTAACCGACCAATTTGGTTTGGTGTACCATCCAGTCCAAATTTTGTTTTTTCTACGTATAAGCGTCATATCCAGAAAATTTATTTTATTATTATTTTCTGTTTCGGACGTGAATTGTAATTTTTCATTGAAACTGTTAAACTCTTGAAGAATTATATTGATTTTATCCTGTGGCACGGCTGCTATGTAATCATCAACAATTCGTTTGAAAAATATTATATTATAATTTAGTTTTTCTAAAACTTTCACCTTTAGATATTCCATTACTAACTGAGCAATGGTAGATGAAATGGGTGATCCCATAGCGCATCCATCAAGTTGTTTGTAAAAGGTATTTTCATATTGAAAATAATTTGTAATTAGAACGAAATCAACAGCATTCATAAAATTACTTTTTGAGAGTGATGCATGTTTCTTGAAAATTTCCAATTTTTCTGCTAAACTAGTGTGAACAAGTTGATTTGGTATGTTTGTATACAAAGATACAACATCTAGCGAAATAAGCCTGTAATTTCCAGGTAGGTTTACTGTATCAATGGATTTTTTAAAGGCGAATGAAGCTTTGATAAAAAAAAAACGTTTTTTCCTAAACTGTTTCTCTAATAACTCAAAAAAAAATAGTGTTATAATCGGTCTGTCTGATCGTGCTATCTCTCTAACGTCTCCAGAATTCCGACCAAGAATTCTGCAAAAAGTGAAAGACACTAAAAAATAATAATTTCACCGAAATAATTAATAAACGAACATATAAATTTTATAATAACCTAATAACAAGAAACATAGAACATAAACAGCAAAAATATGTAGCATTACCTTACACTAGTGGGCTGTCAGAAAAAAATAAAACGCATTTAAAAAAAAGCACGATATTATCGTATGCCACAGGTCTCATAATAAATTAAATACACTATTCACTAAAAGTACAACTCCTCTCATGAATCAATCAAATGTAGTATATTAGATTCCTTGTACAAATTGCCCCAAAAAATATATAGTCATGAAGAGCCAATTATTAAAGAACAGATTGAGTGGCCATAAATATACGAAAAACGCCTCAACAGCATTAAACAAACACACACAGGACTAAAAACATACCTTTGCTTACAACAGTACCATAATTAAGAACAAAGATATGAGTTACCAAAAATTACAGATAAAAGAAATGATAGAAATTAAAAAAGATAAAAACACTGTTAATGACAGAACGGACATTGAGCCACATCTGCACCAGCCTAATTTAAACATAAATATTAAGTAATAAACATCAAAAATTGAATATCCTCTTGCATATAAAATTATACATTTAATTTCTTTTTTCGGTTTTTTAGTGCATTGTAAAACATAAAAAATAAAATAAATTAGCATTCCATGTATATATATATATATATATATATATATATATATATATATATATATATATATATATATATATATATATATATATATATATATATGAAGTAAATTGCGATCAGTAAGGATAAGTTTTCGTCCGTGTAATTTTAAAATAAAATAAAATAAATCTCGGCTAGACCAGGTCGTTATATAGCGATACATCAATGTATCGATACATATAACATCGATATTTGATATTTTGTATCGATATTGACTCATATTACGATACCTTATATAAATATTGTATCGTTTCATTTTAATCAGATCCGACTCCCCTACGACTGTCAATTATGTTGGTCAAACGGTCCACAACTGCGTTTTTTTGAACGTTGAATGCATCCAAATATTTATTATAGTGAATTTCAGTGGGGCATCACAAATGTATTTTATTATTTTGTAATTGTGTAACAAAAAAGGGGATAGGGATACACTATCTTTATGTCGGAATAGCCCAAGGAAATTGGAAGGGATATGGAAAACTACAAAAATAGGCTAAACGCCTAAAAAAGTGTTCCACCATGCAGAAAATAAATATCATAAATTGACATCGACTGGCTATGTGGAGCAAGCGCAAAAAGAAATTTCGTAGTAAATTTGTTGCATGAAGTTAGCAATGTGAGAACCGGAAACCAGAGCAGGGTTTGCGACACGATCGGCGTCCCGGCGTATTCTTTATGTTTAATGCAGTTGTTTGCCATCGTTCTCGACGCTTATCTTCTTTGTTGTGCGGTGCAGTATCATTAGTTAAATTTCGAAATTTATATTTGTGTATGTTGTCAAGACATTTGTATAGACTTTAATTTATAACAGTGTATCAGTGTATGGTATTGTTTTGTAAATTGCGTGGTTCGATTCCGGAAATTCATTATTTTCGGTAAATACCTACGTTTTTTGTATTACATCTAGATGTAAGATTATACTGAAGATCTTTTAATAGATCGACGATTTTAAAGTTTTGTTTGCGCTAGTGTGATTAATGGTCGGTTCAAACTTCCAAACATTATCAACTTCCACTTGCAAATTAAATTCTACACTTTACTTTCATCTCTTGATAGTCCCAACTTAAAATTAACAACTATCAGTTATCAACTATGAAGTTGGTCAACTTTTAACTTTTTTAAAAGACGGCATATTTCGTGTTATCGGCTAGGGAAAAATTGTCATGTCATCAAAATATAAAAAATAACATTAAAAACAAATAAATCTTAGTAAAAATATGTCACGAAATAGTCAAAACACTTCAGAATAAAATTAGTTAAACAACCAAAGCTGAGGAGAAAAAAATGTATGTTTTTCTTTTAGGTTAAAATCTAGATGGACAATTTTGATTGGTCATCTTTAATTTTTACTAATTGTTAATTTAGTGGAAATTCTTAGTGGTAATTGATAGTTTTTGAAGTGTGAACCAACCATTACAGTCCATAGCGGATACCGCCCAAATAGCACACTTCAGTCCACTGGATATCCATCGTTTATCCAAAGCTGGACATACTGGGTATCCATGGGATGTCCAGAATTTGTTCACCAACATCCTATGGATATCCACTGGACTATACGATTGTCCCACTCATGGATGTCTTTTTGGATTACATATATTGTCCAAGTATGGATCATTTTTGGATAGCAATAGGACTAATTTTGGATGTCCATATATTGTACATTCTTGACCCGATTGTGGACATATTATCCGATGGTATTGTGCTTTTTGGATAAATAGGTCATAATCTATTGTTCCCTCTTTTTGACGTTCCGCTAACGTGAATGGTAGATATTTTCAGAATTTGCTTAGGGTCCGAGAGTCTACAGTACTTAATTAATCTGCACTTCTGAAGACACAGACCACTCATGTCATCAAAACGTCGATAACAAGTAACCATAGATGGCCCTATTAGTCCCAAAAATTAAACAGATATAAATTACATTAGCGAACCAGGTAACAGGAACTGGATCCACATATTACACTTATTGATTACAATTGTCAAGTTTTTAATACAATACTATATAAGAATATAAAATTTTATAATTAGTCGAATTGCAAGTGCTACAATATATAGCTTCAATTGATTTAAAATGTTCAAGCTGTAGCAGGATCGCTATGAATAAGTTATCTGGTTCCACAGTAATAAGTACAATTTCAATTGGGTAATAGAAAATATACCAATTATTTAAATAAAGACTTTTTATTGTTACAATGATTATTTTTTTCTAGATTTATTTCTGTCGTTTATTCTCTTCAGCCATTGTCTAATCTCGTCTTCGGCTGTTTTTATCGGCCCCCCATTCTTCTACCGCAGCTGAAAATTAATAAGGTTTAACGTTAAATGATGCAGTATTTTATGGTTTTGTAGGAATTTAAATCTCTCTCTCTCTCTCTCTCTCTCTCTCTATATATATATATATATATATATATATATATATATATATATATATATATATATATATATATATATATATATACAACCAAATGCATCGTTATTGCTTAGAGTGCTTAAACCAATAGGCCAGAAAAAAAATTTTTACACACTTTTTGTCTGGGTATTATCAGAACAAGAGGATCTAGAGTTCAACATGTGAAATCTGACACCCAATTTGTTATTATTTACGAGTATGACAAATAAAACAGAGAGATTTTTTTCATCAAATTTTTATATTTAAGTGGTAACTTACCTACAAATAGTGAACATAAGTTCTTTAAAGGGCACTTTCCTGTTCCATCATATGTATAATTCTTGGAAAGGCTATCTGTCATGGTTACAATAAAATATCTTTTAATAAGTTAATAGGTATAATTTCCTCCAATTTTCGCTAATTGTAAAACCTAAAATTATATTACTTTATTGAGATAATTAAACGTTAATTCCACATATGCTAACCTAAGAATATTTTTGACTTTAAGAATCATAGTAAAAAAATATATATAAAATAATCCTGTAAATTAAGTTTTTTTTTATCAATAGACTCATACACATAAAGAAGCATTACTTGAATAAGTTTCAGCTTTTATTTCAGGAGAAGTGTAATAAACTCACTGCATCTTTAAAGTTTAAATTGTCCTGAAGATCTTATGTGACTGAGGCAGCTGATTATTTTCTTAAGTAAAAGGATAGTTGAACTCCTGCAGAAAATTCTTTGTAGATACTTGTTGTTTTTTCCCTATTTAAGATTACCTGAATATTCTCTCTAATTTGGTACAAATTGGCTTTCACATAGGAATTTTATTTGGACCATTCTGTGGAAAATTCATCTAAAAAATAATTAAAATAAATTAAATTATAAGTCTAAACCTAGAGTCGAACTGTCAAAACTTTATTATATATTTTTTAACAGTTATACTGCACAAAAATACACATCAATGTAAACTTTTACTAGCGTTTAATCCAAAATAGTCATAAAAAAATTAATATAATTATTCAAATTTGCTATAGCTTTTATTCCATTATAAATTTTGATAACATTTATTAATGCCAGCAATCTTGTTAGACTGATTACTCAATAATGACTTTGTCAGAGAGAATTTTCTCTAAAATTTACAATTTTATTATTACACAAATTTACAACTCTATCTGTGCTCCATTTTAACCAACAAGATACAAAATTCATTGGCTTATCAAAATATTTGCACTTATTTGTTGAAATTTCCATTTAAATAAGTGATTGTATGAAAAAGTATAGCTACAAAAGCTATATTTTAACATACGTGTTTTGATACTGAATATTTTGTTCACTTTCAAATTTGTGCGAGTTTGATACTAAATTATCAGCTTTTCGTCGGGCATGTCTGTAGTTTCGTTCGGTAATTTTTGGTATAATTAAAAAAATTAAATTAAAAATAACTATACTTACCTTTAACGGTGGCATCTTCAAATAAAAAGCACACTTGATTTTAGCTCAACTAAAACTCCAAAGGTCTTTTTTAGCTCGACGTCAACACAATAATGGGCACGAAATATCTGAAGGGATATTTTGTGATCATGGCGGGCCGGCGGGTTAAGAAATGACAATTCTTCAGGCCGATATTACAGTATCCGATTTTACCGACAACCCGAAATTTAATTAATGGACGTCTGATGGACTTACACTGAACATCCAGATATGGACGTCCATATAGATTACAGGTCATCACATCTAATGGACATCCATAAACGGTCCATGGACATACAGGACATTATATGTACCTATTCTGGATATCCAATGGAAATCTTGTGCTATCTGGGCGGCAACCAAGCCTACTACGCGTTTCGCGGTCAAAGCCAGGTGTTTTGGGTGTTTTTTACGCCAAACATGTAAATAAAAAAATTACACAGACGAAAACTTATTCTGTTTGTTTACTTGTTCGGCTTAAAAGCACACAAAACGTTGCTCTCATGGGGTATCGTTAGTGCGACACCTGGCTTTGAATGAGGAACGCGTAGTAGACTTGGTTGCCGGTACCGAATAGTGCTACCCCTATCCATTGGGTAACACGTTTCATGTATCTAGTTTTGATATATATCTTTTTTAATTCAGCGTAGCGCCATCACATGGCGGTTTTATACAACATTGTTAATTTGTGTTGATCTTGTGTTATTGAGTGAATCGTTGAGATGTCGCCGTTGTTGTTTTTTAATTTTAAAATCAGCTTACAGGGCGCAAATGTGAGGTGATGGTTTGTGCTAAATGCAATGACCAGATGAGTCCCATATTACGACGAAACAGCGCTATCGTCATTTTTCGTACCCGGAGTATTTCCATTATTTTGAAATTCTCCGCACTTTTTAACAAGAGAGTATAGTTTGACAATCTTATGTCCGCTCAGCCGAGATTTATTTTATTTATATACAAGAAATATATTACATATAACGTAAAACGTGAATTATATTTACCTTCTTGGACTCCATTAACTTCATCATCTAGAACTACCGTATCATCATTATCATCATCATCAATATCTTCATCCTCATCATCATCTGACATACCACTCATAATATCTTCAGGTAAAATTTCAACCACATTACTGCCACAATCCATTTCCTCATGTTTTACGGATTTGGTTTCGAACTTAAACGGGTCCATATTAACTAAAAGCCTGCAAATAAATTACCTGTGGTTTACTAATTTCTGTTTTTCCCTGCTAGTTTGCAGGGTTTGAAAAAATCATGATTATTTTTAATCAAAAGGTAATGATTTTTATCAAAAATTTTAAAAAATCATGATTATTTTAATTTTTTTCTTTTTTAACATTCATTTTCGGATTAATACTAAAAATAACTATACTAATAGTAGATGTGTACCTTTTATAGTCTAAATAATAATAAACATTATTAACAATCCTTCTAATGATGGACAAAAAATCAATTGTTTTGCAGTAAGTGCCCACGACTATCGCAACCAAGCGCATAAGTAAATCGACTCGATGAATCGAGACCCTTCATCTCAACCGAAAACCCGGGAAGTCCCTCGTCCAACATGTGGGAAACCCAGGCCATCCAAGCATATAAACAAATTGTATAAAGTAAGCAAATGCGTCCCGGATAAGTTTAAAATAAAAATGAGTTGAAGGAGAAAAGATAATATTAAGAACGTGCTCAGGTGGACTTAATCTACACTGATTTCGCTAAGGCTTTTGATATGGTTTCCCAAAATATTTTACTTTCTAAACTGCAATATGTATTTGCCTGGTCATTTTTTCTGGCATCGGGCATTCCTCAGGGTTCCAATTTAAGTCCTCTCTTTTCATTATGTTTATAAATAGTTTAACCACAGTAATAGAAAATTCAACATATCTATTGTTTGCAGGTGATTTGAAAATTTATTACAGAATTAATTGTGTTAAAGACTGCTTTCAGTTACAATCAGATCTAATCAGAGCAGTTGCATGATCAGAAAAAAACAAACTATATTTTAATACTTCCAAATATGCTGTAGTTACTTATTCGCAAAAAACTAAACTGATATTGTATACATATTACATAAAGGGGGAGAAACTAAAGCGAGTTGAAGAAATTAGGGACTTTGGTGTGACCTTTGATGCTGGACTAACATTTAATAATCATATTATACATACTGCCAATAAGGCCATGCAGCTACATGGGTTTTTAGTAAGACATACACATGAATTTAACGATCCAAATTGTATTAAACAGTTATATTTTCTCACTTGTACATAGCATACTAGAGTACACATGTGTTATTTGGAATCCTTACTATCAATGTTACAAATATCTGCTAGAAAAAATCCAAAATAAAATTGTTAAGTATATGTATTGATAATGTATATATGTTGATAATGTTAGCCACATGGCTGTGTCAGAAGTATGGTCTTACGAGAGTTGAAAAAAGGAGAGAAATGATGGATATTTTGTATTTGTTCAAGATGGTACAGTTGATGACTCCAGTTTTTTAAGTAGGCTGAATTTTTGGGTACCAATCTATGGTACTAGGCACTTAATTAAATACATTTTACTTATCTACAATAGCCTTAAGTAATAATCATTCTAACTCTCCATTATACAGGTTTTGTCATTCTTACAATAGACTACAGTCTGAGGCAGACATTTTTAATGCTAATAATCGTTATTTTAAAAAAAGATTTGTTGAAGTTTTGGAAACTATTTAAAATCAGGTTAGATTTTAATTTTAGAATTAATTAAAAAATACTTTGTAATTGGGTCATTTTACTTTGTAAACTGTACCTGTTAAGTGCTTAAATAAATAAATAAACAATATAGTTATGTTATCTGCAAGAAGTGTAAACTTGTCCTCAATATCAAAAGCAGCCAGGTCATTTATGAAAAGAGAGGTATTCTCAGAAAAGAATCCTGAGTAACTCCCCAGTTAAGTCATGCCAGGGCAGTCCACCGAAAACCATAATGATAAAGTTTCTGCAGCAAAATTTATTGACTAACACAATCAAATACCTTCGATAAGCTACAAGAAAACACTGCAGAAACTCCCCCCTTATGAATATACGAATACAAACTCTCCAACAATTTAAAAACTGCATCACTCATGCCTCAGATTTGTTGAAACTCAAAATTATTACTGTTTAAAATGCTATTACATATTACAAAAGAGGTCATACTCACTGTGACTAATTTTTTAATATTTTTGGCAGCTTTGATAAAAGGAAACTGGGTCTATAAATAAGAGGTTAGTCTGATTTCCCTCTTTTGGGGAAAAAAAACTATAACATTCAAGAAGTTTATCAGGCACACCAAAATGAACATTACATTCTCCAGCAAGTTGAGAAATATCTCGATGGACAATAAAAGGATCTTTATAAGTTTTGCTGTAAAATATGGTTTACAACATCACTTGTTATTTTTGTAATTCAGAAGCACCGAGTCTTAATCGATCAAATCTCCAGAAATTGGCGAATTTATAATGGTAACCCCATGTATAGGTTTCGTTGCAGTATTTAAATAACATCAGATTTGGTCCACCTTGATCAATCATTTTAAATGCCTTGGTTAATGAAACCTGTTCTAAATGATCTAGGTATGCAAAAAAAAAACGGTAAGTAAATGAAAACAAAATTTAATCAAAAGCAACTGCAAATATCTAGCTTACCTTTAACGGAAATCACATCTACATATACAGAAATTAGCAGATATATAGAAAAAACCTCCCCACGAATTGTTTTTAGTTAGGTCTAGAATTCACAGCACCGGGGTAAAGTGGTTGAAAAATTTAAAATCCCATTAGTAAATACAAAACGGGAAAAATTGTAAACAAACCCCTCAGCCTGGAACAAAAAATCCACTCAGGTTAGGTTATGCAATTTGATCTTTTCATGTTAGTGGCCAGAGCTGCCGAACCACAAAATACACAAAGATTCACAAGTAGTAGACTTTTCAGGGCTAATCTTTTGAGTCATTATCGGCTATATTCTTTTGAGTAATTATCAATTGATCAAAGTGAACAAAAGGCGAGTTCTTTTATTCCATCGATGAAAAAGCGCTGAATTAGTCCGATGGGTTCTTGTGACGTCATAAATGGATTTTCAATGAAATTATGTTGAATTTAAGAACACTCATTTCCGATTGACATGTGACATTTTTCCAAAAACCTAACCTTAAAAATCCAATATTTTATTTGGAAGTTTATTTTATATTTATATAAATATTTTTATATAATATAGAAATTCTGTCATTTTTATATATAACGAACAATAAATCAAAAATAGTGGCAATTATTTCTTTTCAAGACAGAAATAAAAACATAACCTTCAAAATTAACAGTTATTTTTTTCCTCTACTACCTGTCCATCGCATTCATCGGGGTCCGAAGCCGATCGATTCGATGGATTGTTGATGCATCCATCGATAAGAAAAAGAACGGTGTAATAATTAATCGCATTTTTATCGCTTTATTTTAAGAACGGTTTGATGGATTTCCGATTAGTGCGCAAAATCATCGATGGAATAAAAGAACGCGCCTAAAGTGAAACTGATAACTTCATGTTCTTTTGAATATGCATTTACTTGTCATTGGGCTGAAGTGATCATGATTACTTCAAGTGATCGAAGTGAAAGTGATAATGACTCAAAAGAATAGCCCTATCACTTTTAGTTGTATCACTTGAAGTAATCATGATCACTTCGACCTAATGACAAGTAAATGCATATTGAAAAGAACATGAAGTTATCAGTTACATTTTTTTCACTTTGATCAATTGATAATTATTCAAAAGAATACATCCTTCCTCTCCTTTTAGCCATAACTTTGCAACGGTTGCCGTGAACGATGAATTTAAAATCTTGAGGCCGAGTCCAGGGCTAACCTTTTTTATTCCGGGGTCCAGGGGCCCTATCTTCGAAGTGTGGAACGTAAAGTGAGAGGCTACATTCCCTGAAAAATGTCGAATTTGTATTTTTGACACGTTTATCATTCATATCCCTGTTCGCCCGGTGGAAAGCAAGCGAACGGTGAAGGAGGAATTTTATTTTATTTTTGGTTGTTAAAAATAACTCGTCAAAAAAAAAGCAATATGTTGATGAACCGTTTCTTTAAGACGTTTTATTTTTTGAATAAGCAGTTGAAATGTTAATTAGGTAGCACCTCAATATTTTCGACGATTTTTTACATACCTTCTATTTTCGGATGTTTTTTTTTTCGAAAAAAAAAATAATTTTCACTCATATAACTTGTATTTTCCGATGTCTATCTTTAAATTTTAGAATATTTCTAGTAAAATTCACAAATACTACACAATATTTAATCGTTTTTTTAACAAAATTTACATAAATAACCGCGGAAAATGCGATTTTGCCATAAAACGTAAGAAAATGGTTGGCTTGTTGTTTCACACTGTTTCTGGGTATTCATCGTTGAATACGATTTAGATCGATCATATGAAATTGAACTTTTTGAAGTCGGTGCCAAACTAATACCTGACAAAATGTGATTTGCATAAACAGATTAAAAATAATATATTTGTAATTGCTTTCTTACCATAATCTGTATATATTAGTCGTTATTTATTTCATTTACAAGTAATTTGGCGCCGACTTCAAAGACTTCAATTTCATGTAAAAACTTATAGTTATTTTTCACTTTTTAGCGCACTATTAGAAGTCGGTTCAATTTTTTTATAAAAATTTTATTTTTCTATTTTTAGTTTTAGAATTCATTATGATATCCATAAATTATTTGAACTAAATACTAATCGAGATTAGTGTACCTCGTAATGACTCCAAGGTGGCAAAAAAGTACCCGTTTTATTCATAGTTATAAATCACCCTAAAATGAACCACTAAAAATTCTTTGGTTCTTAGAGTTTTCCAAATACCAGTAAAGTTGTGTTAAACAAATATTTAGTCTGTCATAGTAAATCCACAATCTTAAATTTCAAGTTAATTTTAGATTGGTAATATAGGCCCCAAAAACCTTCCAATATTAATGTTTAAAGGACCTGAGATGTAAATTTCTTAGCTCGATAGATTTTATACCGCATATTAAGTATGTATACGCCTCAAGAACCCCACAATATCAATTTTCAATACTTAAAGAACCTAAGATGTAAATTTCTTAGCTCGATATAATTTATACCGCATATTGAGTTTGTATACGCCTCAAGAACCCCACAATATCAATTTTAGACAAAATCGGAATATGTAAAATTTCCTGTTCCTCATATTGTATCTTATCAACCTAATAGTTGCATAAAAATTAACTTCATGTTCGTAATACACGACCCCGAAAACCCTCTAATACCAAATCTGAAAAAATGCAAATAAAGTAAAATTATCAACCCACCATATTGCATCCGCTATATTGAATTTCAAAAAAATTATTTTAAGTCTTAATCTAAACCCTTCAAAGCCCCCTAGTACCAATTTTGAATGAAATCAGGAAATTTAAAATTTCTCGACATATTCGCTATTTACATCCTCAAAAATGATTCAGTCCCACCTTCGAACAAAATCGAAATATGTAAAATTTTAGTTCGCTATCTTGGATTTGCCATATTGAATCCTGAAAAAATAATTTTAAATTCATAATTTACACCCCCAAGAACCCCCTATATCAGTTTGGGAAAAAATCGAAAAAATGTAAAATTTTTAGGACACCATATTGCATCTGCCAGATTGAGTTTTTCAAAAAATATTTTAGATTCATAATTAACACTACCCAAAATACCCCAATACAGATTTTAAACAAAATCGGGAGATGTAGAATCTTTAATCTGCCATATTGAATTTTTTTAAAATAATTTCATAATCGTTATATGCGACCCCGAAAACTTCCCCATACCAGTTTTGAAGAAAATTGGACAAAATTGATTTTTTCGTCCGCCATATTGGATCCGCCATATTGAATTTTTTTAAAATAATTTTAGATTAGTTATATATGACCCTGAAAATTCCCCATACCAATTTTGGAGAAAATCACACAAAATTAAATTTTTTTGCATGCCATATTGGATACGCCATATTGAATTTTCTAAAAATAATTTCAGATTCGTTGTGCACGACCCCAAAAATTCCCCCATACCTATTTTGGAGAAAATCAAACAAAATTTTTTTTTTGCCGCCATTTTGTCAGTGCCATGTTGGATATTACTGCACCAATTTCGTCCAAAAAAATAGGGAACCACCGCAACAACTTCCTGAACATAACGTAAAAAATTTCATTCAAATCGGTGCAGCCGTTCCGCAGTAATCGGTGTACATACATAAAAAAAAAACACATACTCGACGAATTGAGAACCTCCTTCTTTTAGAAGTCGGTTAAAAAAAACACCGTACCGCCTAATTATTCATAATTTTTGTATTAAAACTTTTTCTCCAGAATGCTTAATTTTTGAGACATTAAACTTCATGGAATGATGCGGAACCATCGCCTTGCCCAGCATGCTATTCGTAGATCATTGTATCTCAAAATTATCCATTAGATGGCTTCAGGCCCATGAAAACTTTTGATAAGAAATTCGAGAACTACATTTCGGCCGATTTCACTAAGAATCGTCATAAATCTTCAAAAATAAAATAAAACATTCCTCCAGTACAACTTCAAATCCGGAGAGAATCCACATTCAAATGAATGCTCGCTTTTTAATATTACTTTACATGTTTTTAATTTTTTCTTCATCTTGTATATGCCATCCCGACATACATTTCTGATATTTTAAATAACAATAAAATTTTTACGAAAAATATATTAGTTGGTAAAATTAAGTACTTTCGAATAATTCTCCAACGTTTTTGGGGACGCTCTGTACAATAAAATTTTTATTATTATAAATAAAAGACATATTGATTTGGAAATTTCAAAAATCTGTAAAATATAAAACAGGACGCATGAAACAATTTATTTAATTTTTGCATTTCCAATATAATACAAAATGTTTGTGAAAAATATTTCCTTCGGTAAAATTTAAAATAAATAATTTTACAGTATTTTTTCATTATAGTAATAACGAGATCTAGAAAATTTCATATTTATCAAAAATTAACAAAATTTCAGGTAGAAATATCACGGATACCTTCAATTACCTAAGCAAACGGGCGTGATTCATTGTTTTTTCAACTGTTTTTATACCAACCCGAGCTCGATGTGGAGTTTTTTTGGGACCACTTTTATTTTGCGTCTGAATTTATTTCCGCATTTTGTACCGAAACTTCGTATCGAATGTGTCGAAGGGAAAACTTCCTTCTCGGTCCCGTGGTCGACTTAGAGGAGGTCATCTCGGGATGGTCACGGATATTTCCGTCGTGTATTTTAATATAATTTTACCGTTTTTCGTCCTAACATGAAGCCTTGCTCTGCTCCTTCTATGTGTAAGTAAATTTTTAACTTTTTTGGTTTTTGTATTTCGAAATAGGTCGATACTTTTTTTATAAATTACGGCTTTTAGTACATTTATGTATTGAACATTCAGTTTTCGAAAGTTTTTGAAGAATTTTTTGACTCAAAATTATTTGCCTATTTGCACCTTCTACTTATGTAAGTAGATGTCAAAATAATCCTGTAGTATACTGCAATTATGATCTAAGTATATATATAAGAAATGATTTTAATAGGGTGTAATGCTTAGACTGTAATCGCACTGGAATTTGACATATGGCTGCCAATGAATAAAGTGATTTAAACTATTTTCTGAATAAATTTATTGTATGAAAATAAAAGAAAAATTTTTTATGTGTTGAAAATTATATGAAAATACTCCAAATTGGCAAAAAATCACTTGAAAATATTAATATCCTTTTTTGTCTTGTTTTTATCGTTTTCCGCAGGAAAATGAAAAGAAATAATACCATTAGGGGACGCTCGATTTTTTTATCGTTTTAAATTACTTGAAAGTGTCAATAAATTTAAAAAATAAAAATGTTTTTCTTGTGTGGAAGCGATAGGGGAGTTTTTATGGGATCACCTATATTTTGTTTAAACTCTTCATATATATATATATATATATATATATATATATATATATATATATATATATATATATATATATATATATATATATATATATAGCAAAAGAACTTTAGTACTTAGTTTTTAGTTTTTTTTAGATCTCTTTAAAATTTTTTCATATATTTATTTGCGGGCCACTAAAGGTCGGTTGTAGATATATGTTTTATTTACTTGGGATAATTCTGAAAAGATATTAATAATACAATTTTTTTTATTTGCATTTTGCGACAGTCAAATTTATATTCCATTGTTTAAAATTACTGTATAGTCTATAAAATTAGCAGAAACTTCGTGAAAAAGTATTAAAAACCATTTTTTTTATATTAACAATTATTTATCATATTTTTTTGCGTGTCCCAGTGGAGGGGGATATTTCTTGTTTTTAAAAATAATTTCGAAGTGCCCTAAAGTTGGAATAATTCTTTTGAAAAAATATTGAACATACATTTTTTTGTCTTGTAAAAATTTATTTATTATGATTTCATGATGATCCAAAAGGGGATTCTTGTGAGAGTGAATTTTATATTTTATTTTTTAAGATTATGTAAAGTTTACGAAACTAGCAAAAACTGCGGGAAAAATTTAAACTGTACTTTGTACTGTATTTTTTATTTTTAAAAATCATTTCATAGTACCCAAAACTTGAAATATTACCCCTGAAAAAATATTATGAAACGCCAATTTTATATCCTTTCAAAATTTATTTATATATTTTTTCACTAGAAAAAGAAACGGGTTTCTTATGAGAATAAAATATATATTTCACTTTTTAAAATGAATGAATTTCGAATTTTTCAAAATTTGGGTTAACACTTCTGAAAAAATATTGAAAATACTAATTTTTTTATGTCTTTATAAAATTTATTTACATTTATCTTTTTTCACAAGGATTCGAATGTAGCTTTTTAAGAGATTGCAATATACATTTTATTTTCTATGATTATTGTAAATTCTACAAAACTAGCAAATACATCGCATATTAAATACCATTTGTTTTTTTAAATTAGTATATATTTATCTTCGAACATACCCCTGTAGAAGTAGCATAACGTCAGAACTAGGGCCCGGTTGTTTGAACTCTGAATAACGTAATAATATTTTTATTTATATTTGAAAAAGTGTTAATAAACAGTAGATATTTAATTTCTTTGTACAGACATACGGATTTTATGCTATCCTTTTCTAATTGCATTATTTAAACGAGTATCGAGCGTATTCTTTTGAGTAAATTATCACTGATCAAAGTGAACAAAGTGAAACTGATAACTTCACGTTCTTTTGAATATGCATTTACTTGTCATTGGATCAAAGTGATCATGATTACTTCAAAAAACAGAACTGAAACTGATAATTATTCAAAAGAATATACCTATCATCGGTATATCAATTCTGAAAACAAAGTATGAATATATGGTTGCCTAAATTATTATTATTGTCATTTTCAATATGTAAACAATATCTAACAATATTTACCGATAAAAATAAGTTTTTAAATCTTCTTTTTGTTAATATTAATTGTAAACTTCGCATTTATAGTAATTTCTAACACTTAAAAACACCTAAAAAACTCACGACAAACAATTAAACTGAAAGACAAGATAAGTAAATATATTTATGTCTGTCAAACATCAAAAAAGCGCCTCCCCCACCGACCATAAACAGCCTTTATACAAATCTATTGTTGTTTAAATCTAGGGTATGATCGAAGATATTTATTATATTGTGCGTGTTCCAGAGAGAAGCTGTTTACAACGGAGAAATATGTTATCTTTTTAGCAATAATTTTGAAGTGTCTGCAACTTGGGGAAAATGCTTTTGGAAAAGTATTAAAATAATAGATTTTTCAAAATTTATACTTATATTTTTTCATGGAGAGGTAAAAGGCGATTTTTTGTAGAAGTCTGATATATATTTTATTTGTTAAATTAATTCAATGTGCAGAGAAATTGGGAATTAAACTTTAAAAAGTAGAGTATTAAATAACAGTTTAGTTTTTTTAAAAGATATTTTTTTTAATAAATGTATGTTTTGGTATAGGGATTAAACTACTGAAAAAGTGTAAAAACCTGTTTTTTTTAATATATATATATATGTATGTATGTGCGTGTGTGTTCGTAGTTTTTTAATTTATTAAAAATTATTTTACAGTTCTCAAGTTGAAGCTAAATTTCTATTTTTTCACTGAAAATTATAAAAAAAAAATGTTTGAGGACATCCAAATCTTTGCACTTTTTTAAAATATACGTGTCCCCTCATAAAAATTTCTCCTTTCATTCATCTATAAAACTTGTAAAACAAGTTTTTCGTTCCTTCCAAGATGGCGCTGGCAATATGGTGGCCAAGAAAATTAATATTGCTCGAATTTCTCCAAAATTGTCTGAAATTATTTTTAGAAAATTCAATATGGCGGACAAAAAAATTCAATCAAAATTGATGTGGGGGAGTATTCGAGGTCGCACGTAACGAATCCAAAATATTTTTAAAAATTCAATATCGCGGATAAAAAAAACAATTTTATCCGATTTTTTCCAAAATTGGTACAGGGATGTTTTCGAGGTCGGACATAACGAATCTAAAATTATTTTTTTAAAATTCAATATGGCGGATCCAAGATGGCAGATTAAAAATTCCACATATAATGATTTTGTCTAAAATCAGTATTGGGGCATTTTTGTTAGTGTTGGTTACGAATTTAAAATATTTTTTGAAAAACTCAATCTGGCGGATACAAGTCCTAGAAATTTTATATTTTTCGATTTTGTTTAAAGGTGAGAGTGAATCGTTTGTGAGGATGTAAATAGCAAATATAAAATTATTTTAAGAAAATCTAATAGTTCAGATGCAATATGACGGTCTAGAAATCTTAAATTTCCGGATTTCATTCCAAAATTGGTACTAGAGGGCTTTGAAAGGTTTAAATATAGATTAGATAAAGACGTTAAAAATATTTTTCTGAAATTCAATATGGCGGATCCAATATGGTGGGTTGAAAATTTTACCTTTTTCGCATTTTTTCAGATTTGGTTTTAGGGGTTTTTCAGGGTCGTGCATTACGAATAGGAAGTTAATTTTTTACAACTATTGGGTTGAAAAGATACAATATGGGAGGCTGAAAATTTTACGTTTTCCAATTTTGTCTAAAATTGATATTGCGGGGTTCTTGGGGCGTATACAAACTCAATATGCAATATAAAATATATCAGGCTAAGAAACTGACGTCTCAAGTTCTTTAAATATCGATATTGGAATGTTTTGGGGCCTATATTACCAATCTAAAATTAATTTAAAATTTAAAGTAGTGGATTTACTATGACAGACTAAACATTTGTTTGACACAATTCCATTGGTATTTGGAGAATCAAAAATTTGTTAGTGGTTCATTTTAGAGTGTTTTATAACTTTGGATAAAATGGGTACTTTTTTCCTACCTTGGAGACATTGCGAGGTAAACTAATCTCGATAAGTACTTAGTTCAAATAATTTATGGATATCATAAAGAATTTAAAATTAAAAATCGAAAAATAAAAGTTTTATAAAAAAAATTGAACCAACCTCTAAAAGTGCGCTAAAAAGTGACAAATAACTATAAATTTTTATATGAAATTGAAATTTTTGAATTCGGCGCCATATTATTTCTAAATGAAAAAATAACTACTAACATATACAGAAAGTAATTATAAATAAAGTATTTTTAATCTGTTTATGCGAATCACATTTTGTCAGGTATTAGTTTGGCGCCGACTTCAAAAATTTCAATTTCATATACAAATTTAAAGTTATTTTTCAATTTATAGCGCATTTTTAGAAGTCGGTTCAATTTTTGTTATAAAAAAAATTATTTTTATTGTATTTAAAAAATAAATCTTGGGCTTCGGATATTTGACTTAATATTTCTTTTTATCTTTCTGTGCTATTTTAGCACCGAAGCCAGGACCGCCCAGAGGGCAAAAAACATTTGGGGTAAAAGCATTTTCGGGCTCTTAAAAAAACAAAATGAAGGATAAATAAATACAACATGTAGAATTATAAATTACTATATATAATGATTTATTTAAACAGTTTACACTTAAATAGATTTTTGAAAAATTAGAAAACTATCCGAAGTGGGCGTTACGGGCCCTTTCAAACTGCCTCGGATTCGGAATAATCTCCCCGGCTGTCCCCTCCCGCTGTTGTTAGCCCTGATCGGAGCAGTATTATACTATAATCTTTAATTCTTACTGCTTTTTAATTAACTTTTATTGAAGAGAGGGAGTGGCATAATTTCAAACCCAATTATTTCTTGATTGATATTGATAAAAGTTGTTACATTATCTCATATGAAATTTATATGTATCTTTTATTTTTAAAATTGTTACAAATATACAAAAATTTAAAAAAGTATTAAAAATAACCTTTTTAAATTTTCTCAGACTTTCTTTTCATTTTTTTTTATTTTCAAACCTGGTTTGCCTTTTTTTTTTGTTGTACCAAAATAATAAAAAAATTTTTAGACTTTCGCCAAATTTCTTATTATATTTATTTTTTTTATAAATAAACCGAAGTTTTTGTGGAAAACATATTTTTAATTTATTAAGTTTTTTTCGTAGAAGCTAATTGACATCATTATTAAAAATACAATGTTTTAAAGTCGTTTTACAAGTTATTTCAATAACATAGATTTTTTTTTGTTTGGAATCGAAAAGGAGCCAATTGTACTGTGGTTTTGGGAAAAATACTAGTACTCCAGTTTTCCTATGAAAGAAGGTGAAAAAATTTATTGCTCATATCTGAAAGTTTGAAGTCGTAGAGGGCACCCAGTAGATGGTAAATATGTAAAAAAGTACAGCTAAATCAGCCCTGTTTTTTTTATAAACAACATGTAAAGTCTGAAAATTCGATTTTCTGTCTGTAGAATTTTCCGATTACATTTTAAAGAAAACTTATTCAAATGAAAGTTGTGGGTATTGAAAGAATCTTTAATTTAATTTTTTATGCGTCAAAATCGATAAACAATTTATTGAGTTAATGGCGAAAAACCGCCTTGTTTGCACTATTTTATAAATGTTAATAACTTTTGTAAGAAAGGCTGAAAGTAATGTATAACCCCTTGATGATAAGGCCATTATATGCCTTTATAACTGTGCGAAAGCTGGACCAAATCGGTTTGGTAGTTTATGAATAATCTTAATTGTTTATCCCAGACACTGAATGTTCAAACAATTGTCCTTGCCCAGAGGATGATTCTATAGATATATTCAAAAGCAGAATGGATTCTTTGAAGTTGAAGCTACAAGCAAAGATGAAAAAACGATGGATTTTTAAAAAGATTGTTGTTAAAAAAATCGTTTAAAGAAGAGGTACCTTTTTTACGTATAAACAATTGGAATAACTTTGTTAATTTTAATAATACAAGTTCGTGAATAAGTGGACCTGAAAGCTGGTGCAAAAACACAAATTTAAAAAAAAGTCTCCTACGACCAATAGGAGCTAAGATAGCATTTCTTTAAAAATCATATCTCTTTTGTTTATAAATATTAAGAGTCGAAATTTTCACAGATTTTAAACGAAGATCTATATTTTATGATGCAATTGATAAGTATGAAATTGATGCATTATGTGGGGTGGGGGAAGATCGGTTTTCTCACGGTATGCTTCTGAAATTAAAACTTCAAATTGGAGCGCGCAACAAGATTGTACGATATCTCGGGTTTCAGATAACGTAGAACCTTCATTTTTTTTAAACACGGGTAACTCGACGAAATATTACGAAATGACTTATTTTCATTATCATAGAAAATCGAGAAATACCGGAAAATCGACATTTCAAATTATATATATATATATATATATATATATATATATATATATATATATATATATATATATATACCGGGTGTCAACGGATCTATTAGACAAGTCATAATTTCTAGAGTATTATGTGTATCAAAATGAGAATTGGTACAGGTAAATGGTATGTGAAGGGGAGAGTTTTCTCATATTTTCCACTTTGTGGTTTCACCGGAAACGGCCCCGGTTTTGAATTTTTAAATGGAACACCCTGTATATTTTAACATTTTTGGATTTCTGAGACAATTCTAGATCAGAATGTGACGTTTTAAAAACTTTTTACGTCTACTTCATTTTTTTAGAGCCACTTTTAAATTTGCATCTAGGTGGCCATGATCGGACGCAAACTAATCTAAGGGCCTTAGGTGATGTCAAAAAAATACAATCGCAAAGTTTTAGTGACTAGTATGAAAGACAGGAATAAGACAAGTTGACAAAATTACTTTTTATTTCTAACTATTAATTTTCAAATGGCGACCCCTTTTTGACAACTACTTTTCGAAAAAAGCATTCTTTGAGGAATCTAACGGTACTAATCTATTTGCGATTGGATTAGACATAAGAACAGAAATTAAATATTATTAAGCAAAATACTGGATAATTTATTTACTTATGACAAGTGCGCCATGGACAACCATGATGCATAATAATTTGCAACTGTTTTTATCAAGTGCTTTGTTTTCCAAAGAAGACTTGATAAAAACAGTTGCAAACTATTATGCATCATGGCTGTCCATGGCGCACTTGTTATAAGTAAATAAATTATCCAGTATTTTGCTTAATAATATTTAATTTCTGTTCTTATGTCTAATCCAATCGCAAATAAATTAGTACCGTTAGATTCGTCAAAGAATGCTTTTTTCGAAAA
Source organism: Diaprepes abbreviatus (assembly GCA_034092305.1). Classification (NCBI taxonomy): domain Eukaryota; kingdom Metazoa; phylum Arthropoda; class Insecta; order Coleoptera; family Curculionidae; genus Diaprepes; species Diaprepes abbreviatus. Next base: position 1,436,290 of record JASJET010000416.1, read on the forward strand.
GTAGTTGTCAAAAAGGGGTCGCCATTTGAAAATTAATAGTTAGAAATGAAAACGTAATTTTGTCAACTTGTCTTATTCCTGTCTTTCATACTAGTAACTAAAACTTTGCGATTGTATTTTTTTGACATCACCTAAGGCCCTTAGATTAATTTGCGTCCGATCATGGCCACCTAGATGCAATTTTAAAAGTGGCTCTAAAAAAATGAAGTAGACGTAAAAAGTTGTTAAAATGTCACATTCTGATCTAGAATTGTCTCAGAAATCCAAAAATGTTAAAATATACAGGGTGTTCCATTTAAAAATTCAAAACCGGGGCCATTTCCGGTGAAACCGGAAGTGGCCGGAAAGTGGAAAATATGCGAAAACTCTCCCCTTCACATACCATTTACCTGTACCAATTCTCATTTTGATACACATAATACTCTAGAAATTATGACTTGTCTAATAGATTCGTTGACACCCGGTATATATATGTGTGTGTGTGTGTATATAAAATTGATAGTAAAGTTTTTTGAAACAATATTAGTGTTAATATTGCCAAAAAATGCGTTTTCCGATAAAATGTCAATTTTCCGGTATTTCACGATTTTCTATGATAATGAAAATAAGTCAATTCGTCATATTTCGTCGAGCTACATCAGTTTAAAAAAAAATGAAGACTCTACGTTATCTGGAACCCAAGACATCATACAATTTTGTTGCGAGCTCCAATTTGAAGTTTGAATTTCAAAAGCACACCGCGAGAAAGCCGAGCTTCCCCCACTACTCGGCACAACGCACTTGCAAAAGTACCTTCACTTCGAAGGGCTATAACTTTACTGACGATGCATGAATTTTTTACTTGCAACCTAAAATTTGGTCTTCGTTTAAAATCTTTGAAAATTTCGACTCTTAATGTTCATAAACAAAAGAGATATGATTTTAAAAAATGTTATATTAACTCCTATTGGCCGTAGGAGACTTTTTTTTAATTCGTGTTTTTTCACCATCTTTCAGGTCCACTTATTCACAAACTTATATCATTAAAATTAACCAAGTTATTCCAATTGTTTATATGTAAAAAATACCCCTTGTTTGAACGGTTTTTTTAACAACAGTCTTTTTAAAAATCCATCGTTTTTTCATCATCGTTTGTAGTTTCAACTTCAAAGAATCCATTCCGCCTTTGAAAATATCTGTAGAATCATCCTCTGGGCAAGGACAATTGTTTGAACATTCAGTGTCTGGGATAAACAATTAAGATTATTCATAACCTACCAAACCGATTTGGTCCAGCTTTCGCACAGTTATAGAGGCACATAATGGCCTTATCATCGAGGGGTTATACATTTATTTATTTATTAACATTTATAAAATAGTGCAAAAAAAGTGGTTTTTTGTCATTATCTCGATAAATTATTTATCGATTTTGACGTATACAAAATTAAATTAAAGGTCTTTTCAATACCCACAACTTTCATTTGGACAAGTTTTCTCGAAAATGTAACCGGAAAATTCTACGGACAGAAAATCGAATTTTCCGACTTAGGATGTTGTTTATAAAACAAGAGGGCTGGTCTAGGTGTGCTTTTTTACGTACAGGGTGAGTCAACGATTGGATGAAGTAAGTTTGTGCCTTTTCGGTGAAATTTACAAAGAAACTATATTTAGTGTTTGATACAGTTTATTTTTACGCAGATTTTAAAAATATTTAGGACTCTACAGGGTGAGCCAAAAAACTAGGACAGCATAAAGTTGTATTTTTTTAAATAGAACACCCTATATACGAATCGTATTTTCGATTTAGCTTATAATTTTAAATCTTTTTTATTAAGGGTTTATTATAACAAAACTTTATAGTTTCTGAGATAATTAAGTTTAAAGAAAAAAAGTCACATTTTCAAGCATCAAATCAATCCTAAATAACGTTTTTAATTTTGTGACAAATATATTCAAATTTGGAATTTGGCAAGGCCAAGGATAAGTTAACATAATTTTTGCCTAATATTTGCAATAAAAGCTCACACAACACATCGGCTCAAATTTGAACAAGTTTAAATGAATAAATATCTTTTTTTTTTAATGGTACACCCTATATATTTTCATGTTATTTAATAGAGTAATAAAAACCCTAAAAGTTTTGTTCAATATATCCTATACCTATTTATAATAGTTTTTGAGATATTTCAGTTTTTCTTATTTTCCATACTTTTTTACAGAAATAGTCTTCATTATCATAGTAGCCATGTAAAATAATAAAAAGAAACTACAGAAACAAACAGAATGTGGTTAAATATGATGAAATACATTATTCGTTATATTACAACGGCAATAGTTTAATTAAACATAATGTGAAAAAATTAACACAACAATAACGACAAGGCAAATACATATTTACTTTTATACTAAATTGAAACAAAAAAATTACCTATTAAATACTGAGATTAATTATTTCTTTTTAATAAGTGTTCGAATAAACGACCCTCTTGTGCAATGCACAAATTTAGTCTTTTTTGCAGATTTTCTCGGACCCTGGACAAAATTAGTGGCGTTATTGTTCTACAGGTATCCCTAATCCTGTTTTGCATATCTTCCACTGTTGTTGGTGGATTAACATACACCTTATTTTTAATATAACCCCATAGGAAGAAATCTAATGGGGTGATGTCGCAAGACCTTGGTGGCCACTCAATGAAACCCCCACGTCCAATCCATTTTTGCGGATATCGTTGGTCCAAAAACGCACGAACTTCACGATGGTAATGCGGAAGCGCACCATCGTGCTGGAACCACATACTGTCGAGCTCATCCCTATCGAGACCTTGAAGCAGTTGGGGTAGTTCTTCTTGTAGAAGGTTCAGGTAACTATGGCCATTTAGTGGTTCATTAAAAAAGTGGGGTCCAATAATTCGATTATGATGAATACCACACCAAACATTTAATGACCAGTGGTTTTGATGTTGCACCTCTCTAATGCAAAATGGGTTTTCTGTGGCATAATAGTGCATGTTGCGTCTATTTACGGCACCGTTACTTCTAAAAGTAGCTTCATCACTAAACATTACCTTGCATAATCAATTTGGATTTAATTGAATCTCTGCATTTATTGTACGACAAAAGTTTACACGACTTTCAAAATCCTGTCCATGCAATTCTTGGTGTAATTCCATGTGATATGGATGATACCTATATTTCTTGGTAGTACGATTAGCGGTGGATTGTGATGTTTCACATAATGCTGCTAACTGACGGCTACCAATATAAGGATTTTCCTGAACATTTAACAATACTTGTAGTTCTTTTTCTTCATTAGTTACTGGTTTGTTGACCACTTTACATTTTGGATAATCAACAGTACCAGAAGAATCAAATCTTTGCATTAAGTTTTGAAAAGTATGGGTATTAGGCTGGCGTCGATCAGGATACTTCATTTTGTAATTTCTTTGAGCAAGAAGGCAATTTTTTTGAGCCTCTCCTATTGTATAAATCATATCTATTAACTCATTCTTTGGAAAATTCATTTTACAATATAAGATGAATGCAAAAAAAACCAAACTACACTACATAAAAACCAAAAGAAGCGATTGCGGTTATAAATTTGACACACAGAAAAATGTTCTTTTACATTGTTTTTGCCATGGCTACTATGATAATGAAGACTATTTCTGTAAAAAAGTATGGAAAATAAGAAAAACTGAAATATCTCAAAAACTATTATAAATAGGTATAGGATATATTGAACAAAACTTTTAGGGTTTTTATTACTCTATTAAATAACATGAAAATATACAGGGTGTACCATTTAAAAAAAAGAAGATATTTATTCATTTAAACTTGTTCAAATTTGAGCCGATGTGTTCAACACCCTGTAGCTTTTATTGTAAATATTAGGTAAAAATTATGTTAACTTGTCCTTGGCCTTGCTAAATTCCAAATTTGAATATATTTGTCACAAAATTGAAAACGTTATTTAGGATTGAATTGATGCTTGAAAATGTGACTTTTTTTCTTTAAACTTAATTATCTCAGAAACTATAAAGTTTTGTTTAGTAAACCCTTAATAAAAAAGATTTAAAATTATAAGCTAAATCGAAAATATGATTCGTATATAGGGTGTTCTATTTAAAAAAAAATACAACTTTATGCTGTCCTAGTTTTTTGGCTCAATATAGTTTCTTTGTAAATTTCACCGAAAAGGCACAAACTTACTTCATCCAATCGTTGACTCACCCTGTACCTATATATCATCTACTGGGTGCCCCCTACGACTTGAAACTTTCAAATATCTGCAATACATTTTTACATGAAATCGCTACAAATTCAACAGGAAGAATGAAGTATAGATAATTTGATTAAATACTGACTGCAAAGTTATTTTGTTTTATTTTTACGAACATTGTATGGTCATGTACAATTATATAAAAAAAAAACTCATTCGTTTTAAGATTTCAGATAACTTGGCATCGTTATCTTGCCTTTTTATAACTAACCATCCCGTTTATATTTTTCTAATGCAGAATTTTTATTTACTTTCAGACGCGAAAAATTATGTTACATCCTTCGCGACGCGGACGAATCCAATTTCACGTAGGAGTAACTCCCTGGCCCTTATTGCATGGTCAGATGTGTTCAAAGCCTCGGCGCACTATTGGATGAGTCCCAGTGAGGACAGCGTTGGGGGGTACCCTGGGATACTCTCCAGTAGCGGCTTACATGCAGTGGAGGAAACATAGGGACTATTACACCCTGAGCCCTATTCTTAGGCGCTTTGCCGTTCCTTCAGAAGAGTTGGGTGGAGTACGGCCGGTGAAAGAGGAGGAGACACGACGGGTTGCAAAAATTTCTCTCGATCCAGGAATGGTTACGGCGGCCTCGGAAAATTCCTGGATCATAAACTCGTTTATTAAAAATTGGAGCAGAGCACTTCTTCAGGGTGAACATTGATGCTAACTAATGTAAGTCCTATTTTTATTACTATTGTTTTTTTTTGTATCAATAAATATAATATGTTATTTTTAATTTCTTCACGTAGGAGGGGAATTACTGCTAATATTTTTAACACTAGTGGGAAATATACTCTGCAATTTTCGCCAATACTTCGAAATAGCATGCAGTATATTAATTATAATGTCCAACAGTTCCTAGCTGGAATTTAAAGTGTCATTTTTATTTATAAAATGTATTCATCCTAATATAATTTTTAATTTACCAAAAATCTATACGACAAAACTGGGGTTTTTTTAAATTGACGAAAAAAGTTGCAAAGTCAAAACTTTCTACATAATGGTTAATTTTTATGATTTGTCTGTTGCTTACGGAAAATCTTGATAAATTTTGAACTCTCAAACAAATCGAAATCGTTGCAAAATGATGTGAAAACTACAAAATCTATAATTTTGCATATGTTTTTAAAAAAGTAGATAATTTTTTTACAATATAGAAAAAATAACTTTTATTTTAAATATTTCTTTGAGTCGAGAATTCGGTCAGAACTTTTCTTTATAAAATAAAAGTAAAGGGATACGAACATTACTAGATGAAAAAATATATATATATATATATATATATATATATATATATATATATATATATATATATATATATATATATATATATATATATATATATAAATTAAAAGGAACTAAATGTCAGGAAAATATTTTTAAATGCATCTTATAAAACATTTTCGTAAAAAGGTTACAAATCAGTCAACGCCAACCAGAATTTATAAAAATTCAAGTATAACAGTTTGCAAATTGTTTTGGTATAATCCCATTGGCGCTGACTAGTTTCTAATTATTTTGCAAAAGGACGTATATTATGTACGCACTAATATGATACCCATGTAGTCTATACAATCATTATTAAAACAAAAAGTCTCACTACAAATTTTTAAGAAAATAAGTCTAAATTATATTTTGAAAAATAACCAATTAAATAGCCCGTGAACCTTTAATTAAAATATGCCCTTTGAGTGAAGATGTCTATACACGTCTTTGCATATTAGACCAGGGCTTATCTGAAAATATCGGGGTTTCGTGGATGTGAAATGGAACATGGAGATAAATTTGATATGCGTCATTTCAAATAGTTGGGCAACATTGTTTTTATTAATAAATAATAAAATTAACGAAAAAAAAAACGTTTTTTTTTTCAACTTTTCTCTCGTGTAACTTTGAAGATATTCATTTTAGAGGAAAGTTAAAAAGGAAAAAAAGTTTTGTAATTAAATTTGACATAAGATAGGGTTAGTCGAAAATCTCAAAATATATTTCCCTTAATGCAAAATAGCAATAATTAAAAAAAAAGGTAAAAAAACAGTTTCTTAATCAATTTTTTTTGACCATTCAAATTTCTCTGAAGACCTTCATATTAGAGCAAAGAAAACTTTATGCCATGATAAAATAACACGCTAAAATTCGTCAGGATCGAACCGATAGTTTTTCCACAATAATTTTGCAATTCGATCTCGTTTACAAAAATTGTCCATTCTTCAAGTTTGTCCAAAATATCACGTCAACGTATTTAAATTTATTGTCGACATACAGTAGGGAACTCAAGTATTCCAACGCTTTTTTCAGAATCAAAATCGGATGATTTGGACCCCTTTAGGAATTGTTTTAAAACATTGTTGATATTTTTGCTTATAAACAAACTAGCGACCCGCCCCGGCTTCGCACGGGTGCAATTCTGATACTAAATACACTACAGAAAAACTGTGACTATTTATTTTATTTTTACAACAATTATTACATCGGCCTCCGACGCGCTATTTATAGGCACGCTGCCGCCGCCCCGGTCGGCCAGTACCGCCGCAAGCGCTACTTCCCGCAATTTTAAATCTGTAATATCTTCGAAAATATTCATTTAAATCTTGTGCTGTAAAGGACCATATAGATCTATATTAAATCAACAATGTTTTTAAGCTATTTAATTGGATAAAGATTAATGCTGTATTGGTTAAAATCGCTTCAAAATTTGCCATTATTTGTCGTAAAAAGTAAATGACAAAAAAATGTTATTGTGGGATATCCATGAGAGATAGACATATACCATCGCGGAGTTTTCTGTAGACCTTTTCAATGTGTACAAATAATTAGTACATTATTTTGATAAATCTCGTAGGGTTCAGCCTGCGTTTGCAATGTAAGCGGAAAAAAATATGATAATTAACGACATCACATTAGAAACCTCAAAAATAACAGTATTTCTCCACTATTTAATGGATGTTATTATACATATAAACCTTCCTCTTGAATCACTCTATCTATTGAAAAAAACCGCATCAAAATCCGGTGCGTAGTTTTAAAGATTTAAGCATACAAAGGGACATAGGGACAGAGAAAGCGACTTTGTTTCATTCTATGTAGTGAAGTGATAGATGATCTCGCCGGATTTTCTTTGAATTTTTTTTTGCAATACGTGGTTTGAAAGTACTAGGAAAGACGCTTCTTTTCATGAAAAAAAAATCCGTCAATTGGTTTCCGAGATACAAACTGTCAAAGTTACGGTGAATCTATAAACAATACAGACCTGATTCTTGAACCAAAAACTTTGTCTTGCCAAATTCTTTTTTGACACAAATATTTAAATGTTTATGTTGTCGGAAACTTTAATAAAAAATGAAAAGAATATCGCCCATTTGCGTGAAAAATAAAAAAAAAAGGTGGGGAGCTCTCATTTTAAAATTGAATTCGAAGATTCAAAATACATATTGACAAAAAAATTCATTTTCTCGACTTCTAATGGAGCGATTTTGGTAATTGATGATGAACTTTTTAAACATAATTTATAAAAAAATAACTATTTTTTTTCTGTATTTTACGAATAAAATAATTTAAAGCCAAACTTTTTTCAATTTGTTTAAACAATTCTGATAAAGTATATATATATATATATATATATATATATATATATATATATATATATATATATATATATATATATATATATATATATTATATATATATATATATATATATATATATATATATATATATATATATATATGTATATATATATATATTATATATATATATATATATATATATATATATATATATATATATATATATATATATCGTTATAGTATGCTTAATTATATTAATAAACAAAGATTCGCTTGGAAAGTCTAATGCTATAGGGTGAAGTAAGTATGATGCATAAAAAACGTCATTTGTTTATAACAAAATGAATACATGATGGCATTATGATATTTGAGCTCCATTATTCGCATTACATCGGTTTAAAAAAAAATGATCAAGATCGCTCCTTTAGAAGACGATAAAATGAAAATTTTTTTCAGATATGTATTTTGAATCTTCGAATTCAATTTTAAAATGAAAGCCTCCCATCCCTTTTTTTTTCATTTTTCTCGCGCGTGGGCGATATTCTTTTCATTTTTTATTAAAGTTTCTGATAACATAAACATTTAAATATTTGTATCAAAAAAGAACTCCGCAAGACAAAGTTTTTGGTTGAAGAATCAGGTCTGCTGTATTGTTTATAGATTCACCGTAATAGGCTGTCAACTATGACAGTTTGTATCTCGGAAACCAATTGACATATTTTTTTCACGAAAAGAAGCGTCTTTCCTTATAGTTTCAAACCGTGTATTGTACAAAAAAATCCAATGAAAATCCGCCGAGATTATCTACTTGTTTATAAGCAAAAATATCAACAATGTCTTTAAACAATTCCTGAGGGCGTTCAAATCATCCGATTTTGATTCTGAAAAAAGCGTTGGAAAACTTGAGTTCCCTACTATATGTCGAAAATAAATTTAAATAGGTTAACGTGATATTTTGGACTCAGACAAATTTGAAAAATAGTCAATTTTTGTAAACGAAATCCGACTGTAAAATTATTGTGCAAAAAATATCGATTCGATCCTAATGAATTTTAACGTGTTATTTTATCATTGCATAAAGATTTCTAGGCTCTAATATGAAAGTCTTTAGAGAAATTTAAATGGTCGAAGAAAATTGATTAAAAAACTGCCTTTTTTACCTTTTTTTTTAACTATTGTTATTTTGCAATAAGGTAAATATATTTCGAGATTTCCGACCAACCCTATCTTATAGCAAATTTAATTACGAAACTTTTTTTCCTTTTCAATTTTCCTCTAAAATGAATTCCTTCAAAGTTACACGAGAGAAAATTTCAAAAAAAAAGCGTTTTTTTTTTCGTTAATTTTATATTTTTATTAATAAAAACAATGTTTCCCAACTTTTTGAAATGACGCATATCAAAACTATCGTTAATCAGGTTATTCTGAAGACTGTCATAAATCTCCATGTTCCATTTCACATCCACCTAAAACAGATAAGCCCTGGTCTATATGTACTTGGTGAATCTCCGCATATATTGAATTCACGGTGTTGCCAAAATGGTCTTCATTTAAAATCTTAGTTTCAAAATGTCTTATATAAGTAGCTTAAACGTGTTTTTCTTTGTTTCAGATACATTTTGTCAGACAATCCGCGCGTTTTTTACTTGTAAGATGAGCATGGATATATTCAATAAATTAAAACTAATATGTTTTAATATTATTGGCTTTTTAACTATGCGCAGCGTTTCCATGACTCCTGACTCTAGAACTTGTGGATATCGAGTAATGAATATGTTCAAGTTGAAGATCAAGATCATGGAGGTGATGAGTGTAGTCGTCCGTTACCATGCTTGTTTTGCAGGTGAAAATTTCAGATAAAGTGCGTGACGCGCGCTATGATTCTACTCTTCACGGGTTTTTCCTAAACATCGTCGTAGTTTAGAAGCGCGGTACAGATCGCTTTTGAAGACAATCGGATGTCTGGAAAAAGCTTAACAGCCGGCTGTTGTGGGTACTTCGACACCCAATTTTGTTCGTACCCTGGAGAGTAGGATCGTGAAGAAAGAAAACGACATCAGGAAAGGAAGAAGATAATATTATCGTGCAAATTGGGATGGACAAGGAGGTAACTAAATATAATATTGTTAAGTTACACAGAGATGAATTTAAATATTCACTTGTGGAGCCGTCGCTTATAAATTGATTTTTTTTTATTTATATAAACATCGTTTCTAACGTGGCGTTCCGATCCGGTTGGACTGATCTGATGCAGTTTTATCCAGTTATATTTGAAATTTATATCGAATACAACTCCAATCTGAACCGTTTATTACCCGAATTTCAAGTGGACATTACTCCATCCGATTGATTCGATCGTATCGAGATCATTTTCTAAACAAGGAAAACACGTGAACAGTTAAATTCAATTCATTACGGTGAATATTAGAATACATCATAACTTTAATGTCAGCTTCTTCATTATAGTTATATTCATCACTAGCGACCCGCCCCGGCTTCGCACGGGTGCAATGCTGATACTAAATACACTACAGAAAAACTGTGACTATTTATTTTATTTTTACAACAATTATTACATCGGCCTCCGACGCGCTATTTATAGGCACGCTGCCGTCGCCCCGGTCGGCCAGTACCGCCGCAAGCGCTACTTCCCGCAATTTTAAATCTGTAATATCTTCGAAAATATTCATTTAAATCTTGTGCTGTAAAGGACCATATAGATCTATATTAAATCAACAATGTATTTAAGCTATTTAATTGGATAAGGATTAATGCTGTATTGGTTAAAATCGCTTCAAAATTTGCCATTATTTGTCGTAAAAAGTAAATGACAAAAAAATGTTATTGTGGGATATCCATGAGAGATAGACATATACCATCGCGGAGTTTTCTGTAGACCTTTTCAATGTGTACAAATAATTAGTACATTATTTTGATAAATCTCGTAGGGTTCAGCCTGCGTTTGCAATGTAAGCGGAAAAAAATATGATAATTAACGACATCACATTAGAAAACTCAAAAATAACAGTATTTCTCCACTATTTAATGGATGTTATTATACATATAAACCTTCCTCTTGAATCACTCTATCTATTGAAAAAAACCGCATCAAAATCCGGTGCGTAGTTTTAAAGATTTAAGCATACAAAGGGACATAGGGACAGAGAAAGCGACTTTGTTTTATACTATGTAGTGAAGTGATGATTTACCTACTTTATTAGTACATTTTATTAATACATTGTTAACACATATATACACCATTTAAACCTCTATCATGTATTTGAAAAGACTAAAACAGATAAAATGATTATACAAAATTAAGTAGAAGTATCTAGATGTAGAAACATCTGTATATGTTACCATATTACTGATTATCCTAAAGACAAGTTAGAAATATAGAATAATGTTATTAAAACCCATGGAGAAAGATTATCGGGAGAGAACCATATCTATATGTAAATGAAATACTATATCTTTCAAACTGATGATAATTCTTAAAAATTTACCTTTTGCTTAAATTTTTAAAGCCCTTGAGGGATAATGTTTCTATCTCAATGATTTAGATAGTACATGAAACAAACTATATCCTTTTTGATTTCTTCCAAATTTAGAAATGTGTTTTTGTATGAAACATTCTATAATTATATGCCAGTTTCTATACTTTGGTATCCTGATATATCAGAAATTAAAAAAAAAAATCAATCAAATTCGATAATTATACTTAGTTTTGACTAGAACACAACTTAAAATTTCTTCCAAATATGTGAAAAAGGTAATTTTTAGACGTTCAATAATTCGGAAATGCAACTATGTTATACCAAGAGTTTTTGGAACATCCTGTATAAAAAAATATTTTTCTGGAAATGCAGCTTTATCTATGTAAATAATAAGTTTTTAAATAAGGGTTTAGCTCTCTGGAGTACTAAAAGACAACATCACGAGGTTTATGCCCAAATAGCACACTTCAGTCCACTGGATATCTATCGTTTATCCAAAGCTGGACATACTGGGTATCCATGGGATGTCCAGAATTTGTTCACCAACATCCTATGGATATCCACTGAACTATACGATTGTCCCACTCATGGATGTCTTTTTGGATTACATATATTGTCCAAGTATGGATCATTTTTGAATATTAATAGGACTAATTTTGGATGTCCATATATTGTACGTTCTTGACCCGATTGTGGACATATTATCCGAAGGTATTGTGCTTTTTGGATAAATAGGTCAAAATCTATTGTTCCCTCTTCTTGACGTTCCGGTAACGTGAATGGTAGATATTTTCAGAATTTGCTTAGGGTCCGAGAGCTTACAGTACCTAATTAATCTGCACTTCTGAAGGCACAGACCAGTCATGTCATCAAAACGTCGATAACAAGTAACCATAGATGGCCCTATTAGTCCCAAAAATTAAACAGATATAAATTACATTAGCGAACCAGGTAACAGGAACTGGATCTACATATTACACTTATTGATTACAGTTGTCAAGTTTTTAATACAATACTATGTAAGAATATAAAATTTTATAATTAGTCGAATTGCAAGTGCTACAAAATATAGCTTCAATTGATTTAAATTGTTCAAGCTGTAGAAGGATCGCTATGAATAAGTTATCTGGTTCCATAGTAATAGGTACAATTTCAATTGGGTAATAGAAAATACACCAATTATTTAAATAAAGACTTTTTATTGTTACAATAATTATTTTTTTCTACATTTATTTCTGTCGTTTATTCTCTCCAGCCATTGTCTAATCTCGTCTTCGGCTGTTTTTTATCGACCTCCATTCTTCTACCGCAGCTGAAAATTAATAAGGTTTAACGTTAAATGATGCAGTATTTTATGGTTTTGTAGGAATTTAAATCTCTCTCTCTCTCTCTCTATATATATATATATATATATATATATATATATATATATATATATATATATATATATATATATATATAACCAAATGCATCGTTATTGCTTAGAGTGCTTAAACCAACAGACCAGAAAAAAAATTTTAACACACTTTTTGTTTGGGTATTATCAGAACAAGAGGATCTAGAGTTCAACGTGTTTTTTCTGACACCCAATTTGTTCTTATTATTTACGAGTATGACAAATAAAACAGAGATTTTTTTCATCAAATTTTTATATTTAACTGGTAACTTACCTACAAATAGTGAACATAAGTTCTTTAAAGGCCACTTTACTGTTCCATCATATGTATAATTCTTGGAAAGGCTATCTGTCATTGTTACAATAAAATATCTTTTAATAAGTTAATAGGTATAATTTCCTCCAATTTTCGCTAATTGTAAAACCTAAAATTATATTTATTTATTGAGATAATTAAATGTTAATTCCACATATGCCAACCTAAGAATATTTTTGACTTTAAGAATCAAAGTAAAAAATATATATAAAATAATCCTGTAAATTAAGTTTTTTTTTTATCAATAGACTCATACACATAAAGAAGCATTACTCGAATAAGTTTCAGCTTTTATTTCAGGAGAAGTGTAATAAACTTACTGCATCTTTAAAGCTTAAATTGTCCTGAAGATCTTATGTGACTTGAGGCAGCTGATTATTTTCTTCGGTAAAAGAATAGTTGAACTCCTGCAGAAAATTCTTTGTAGATACTTGTTGTTTTTTCCCTATTTAAGATTACCTGAATATCCTCTCTAATTTGGTACAAATTGGCTTTCACATAGGAATTTTATTTGGACCAATCTGTGGAAAATTCATCTAAAAAATAATTAAAATAAATTAAGTTATAAGTCTAAACCAAGAGTCGAACTGTCAAAACTTTATTATATATTTTTTAACAATTATACTGCACAAAAATACACATCAATGTAAACTTTTACTAGCGTTTAATCCAAAATAGTCATAAAAAAATTAATATAATTATTCAAATTTGCTATAGCTTTTATTCCATTATAAATTTTGATAACATTTATTAATGCCAGCAATCTTATTAGACTGATTACTCAATAATGACTTTGTCAGAGAGAATTTTCTCTAAAATTTACAATTTTATTATTACACACTTATTTGTAGTAATTTCCATTTAAATAAGTAATTGTATGAAAAAGTATAGCTACAAAAGCTATATTTTAACATACGTGTTTTGATACTGAATATTTTCTTCACTTTCAAATTTGTGCGAGTTTGATATTAAATTATCAGCTTTTCGTCGGGCATGTCTGTAGTTTCGTTCGGTAATTTTTGGTATAATTAAAAAAATTAAATTAAAAATAACTATACTTACCTTTAACGGTGGCATCTTCTTCAAATAAAAAGCACACTTGGTTTTAGCTCAACTAAAACTCCAAAGGTCTTTTTTAGCTCGACGTCAACACAATAATGGGTGTGATCATGGCGAGCCGGCGGGTTAAGAAATGACAATTCTACAGGCCGATATAACAGAATCCGATTTTACCGACAACCCGAAATTTAATTAATGGACGTCTGATGGACTTACACTGGACATCCAGATATGGACGTCCATATAGATTACAGGTCATCACATCTAATGGACATCCATAAACGGTCCATGGACATACAGGACATTATATGTACCTATTCTGGATATCCAATGGAAATCTTATGCTATCTGGGAATATAGAATAATGTTATTAAAACCCATGGAGAAAGATTATCGGGGGAGAACCATATCTATATGTAAATGAAATACTATATCTTTCAAACTGATGATAATTCTTAAAAATTTACCTTTTACTTAAATTTTTAAAGCCCTTGAGGGATAATGTTTCTATCTCAATGATTTAGATAGTACATGAAACAAACTATATCCTTTTTGATTTCTTCCAAATTTAGAAATGTGTTTTTGTATGAAACATTCTATAATTATATGCCAGTTTCTATACTTTGGTATCCTGATATATCAGAAATTAAAAAAAAAAATCAATCAAATTCGATAATTATACTTAGTTTTGACTAGAACACAACTTAAAATTTCTTCCAAATATGTGAAAAAGGTAATTTTTAGACGTTCAATAATTCGGAAATGCAACTATGTTATACCAAGAGTTTTTGGAACATCCTGTATAAAAAAATATTTTTCTGAAAATGCAGCTTTATCTATGTAAATAATAAGTTTTTAAATAAGGGTTTAGCTCTCTGGATTACTAAAAGACAACATCACGAGGTTTATGTTATGATATTATAATCTTTTATTAGGAGTAACAGCAACAACTCCTAAAATATAAGGAGTTGTCGATATTATACGCTGATAATGTTCCAGACACCAATTTAGGAATATCTTTTATAAATGCAATAACAAACAAAAATAAATAATCATATTATTTTTCTTTAGTGTTATTGGTGAATAGGTTTACTGACAAACAATTGTTAACATATACGCTGTTTCTAATCTAATCACATTTTTTAACTAATGATATATTTTCTCTGTTTCAGGACAGTATAAAGCCGAGTCGCGTATTTTTCAGGGTGGCATAAGACAAGGAAGACTTGCATGCGTTACGCTATCCAGTCTTTTTTAGTCTAACGTACAGAAAGGATTGAATAGATCGTTTTCGTAACAATGCCAATAATAATTTTTCTTTCTTGAATCAATTTAATTTGAATTTCAAATCTGGTCAATAATGCAATGTCTTTCCTGTCTGTTTGATTGTTGTTTCCTAGAACTAGTTGTTGCAAAAAACAGTTGTTTTTTGGATCTGTCTCAAGGACTGCAATTAAGTGCGATCATGAAAACTTAAAATGTTCGGGACACAAGCTGGATTAGGGCAGTCTGCAGAGATGACTAAGGTAAGATATTTTATTTTTCATGTATACTTCACAAACTTTTGAACTGATACTCTAAGGGGTATATATATATATATATATATATATATATATATATATATATATATATATATATATATATATATATATATATATATATATATATATATCATCATCATCATCATCATCATTCTCAGCTATTATCTACTATTTCTAAATTATGGTGCAGCCTCCCTTATTAAGTTGTTATTATGATGTTCCTTTATAGTTATTTTATTATTATTATTTTTCTTGTTTTGTTGTTATTACTATTACGTGTTCTTATAATCATTACTCATTTGTGCCCAACTCTTTCTATCGATGGTTAATCGGGACCAAGTTGTTCCTGCCACTTTCCTGATGTCATAGTCCCATCTGATGTTAGGGCGTCTCTGTGGCCTCTTCGCGTTTCTGGGATACCACATAGTTGTTCTTGTGGTCCATCTGTTGTCAGTTCTTCTTGCTACATGACCTGCCCATTGCCATTTAAGGGATTTTATTCTTTGGACGACATCTGTCACCTGGGTCATTCGTCGTATCCAATCTATTCGTTTGCGATCCCTTTTTGTTATCCCTAGCATACATCTTTCCATGGATCTTTGAGCTACTTGGAGTTTCGTAATTATTTCGCTCTTCAATGTCCAAGTTTCGCAGCCATATGTCATGATCGGTAATATGCATTGATCAAACGCTCTTTTCTTAAGGTAAAGTGGCATTCTGGATTTGAAGATGATGGAGTTTCGTCCGAATGCTGACCACGCCAGTTTGATTCTTCTGTTAATTTCTGGAAGTAGTGAACCCGACTTGTGTATAAGTTGACCCAGGTATACATATTCATCTACTACTTCCAGCGTGGTTTCGTTTATCCTTATTTCAATGTCTCTTATTAGATCGTTGCACATTACTTTTGTTTTTGCTAGGTTCATCTTTAAGCCAACTCTGTTACTGGCAATGTTCAGATCATTAATTTGTTCCTGCAGTTCTTCAGAATTTTTAGCAATCAGAACGATGTCATCAGCGAATCTTAAGTGGTTTAGATATTCACCGTCTATACATAAACCTTTATTTTCCCAGTCTATTTTGCGGAAGATACTTTCTAGAGTTGCTGTAAATAGCTTGGGGGATATTGCGTCACCTTGTCGGACTCCTTTCTGAGTTGGAAATTCTGGGGTATCTTTGTATACATTTACTCTAGCTGTGGCCTCTCTATATATGTTGGCTAGCATTTCTACGTAAGGCTTATCCACTCCCTGATCGACTAGAGCTTCTATAACTGCTCTTGGGTATATTGAGTCGAATGCCTTTTCAAAGTCTACGAAAGCTAATGTCAGTGGCAGATCATATTCTTTTGTTCGACTCATAATTTCTCGTAGTGTTTGAATATGATCCATTGTGCTGAAGCCACTTCTAAAGCCTGCTTGTTCTCGAGGTTGAGCAGCATCAAGTGTGTTCTGTATTCTGTTGTTAATTATTTTTGTGAATATTTTGTATATTACTGGTAGCAAGCTAATTGGTCTGTAATTTTTAAGGTCCTCTTTGCTACCTTTCTTGTGGATTAGGATTATATTAGCGCTATTCCACTGTTTCGGAATGCGTCTTGATTTTAGGCAGTTTGTGTATATGTTGGCTAAGATTTTCCAAGTTGAGTTTCCGGCGTATTTTATGAGTTCAGATGTGACACCGTCATTCCCAGCTGCCTTGCCGTTCTTCATGCTCCTAAGAGCTGCTTCTACTTCCTCCACAAGAACTTCTGGAACATCTTCTTGTGCTGTAGTTGTCCCTTCCTCTACTTCCTGATGTGCCGGTATTTTGTATAAGTCCTCATAGAATTTGGTTATGATTTTTATTATTTCATCTCTGTTTGTTATTCTTTCATTTCCGTTCACCAGTGCTATTACTTGTTTCTTACCGATGGTTAATGCGCTTTTTGTCTTCTTATAGCTCTTATGATTTTCGATTGCATCTTCCACAAGCCTCTCGTTATAGGATTTTATATCTTCTGCAATATTCTTTCTTATCGTTTTGCACAGCTCCCTGTATTCTATTCGGTTTATGTTCGAGCTGATTTTCATTTGTCTTCGTTGTTTCAGAAGAGCTCTCGTTTCATCGGAGAGTTTTCTATTGTGGTTACGTGGTTGTGGTCCTCCAATTTCCTTGGCGCAGTTTAGGATTGTTTCCATCAAGTGTGAGCCATCTGTTGCGTCTTGTAGTTTTTCATTAATTAGGTCTTGATATTGTTCTGAGTTGTTTCGTAAGTTAGCGATATTTATTCCAGATGTTGGTTTTCGTATTAATTTTATTCTTTCTAATCTTGTATTGAGAACTACTCGAGCTCTGATTAGTCTGTGATCACTACCTGTTCGAAACTTATTAAGAACGCTTACATCTTGTAGGGTTGTTATGTTGTTGGTTAGGATGAAATCAATTTCATTTTTAGTTTTTCCGTCAGGACTTATCCACGTCCATTTTCTATTTGGATTTTTCTTGAAGTAGGTGTTGTCTATTGATAGGTTCTGGAAATGTGCGTATTGAACCAGTCTTTCACCTCTTTCGTTTCTATCCCCAAATCAGAAATTTCCTATACATTGTTCTAAATTGGCCCTTTTCCCCACTCTAGCATTGAAGTCTCCTATTATATACTTAAAATGACTTTTGTTCTTATTTAGCACCTCCGTTATTTCATTGTAGAGTTCCTCTATACTTTCATCTGGGTATGAGATTGTTGGTGCGTATACTTGTACAATTTGAATGGTGTATCTTTTTGATAGTCGGAGAGTTAGGCTAGCTACTCTATCTGAGGTGTTGGTGATATCGACTATCCTATTTTTCCATTTCTTATTGATTAGGAATCCCACACCACTCGTTCGGCCATTTGTTGTACCTTTGTGATAGAGGATATTGCCAGATTTAAGTTCAATGAGATCTTCGTTTTTCCGTCTTACTTCGCTGATGCCTATAATATCCCATTTAATATTAACTGCTTCATTCTCTAATATATATATATATATATATATATATATATATATATATATATATATATATATATATATATATATATATATATATATATATATATATATATGTTATCACAATAATTCATTAATTTGTATTATTTCAATATGTCAGTGGGCCAAAGTTTTCATATAGAATGTATTCAGAGATCTGAAATGTGCACTCGTACAATGTTGTCAAACGTTTCAATTTAATTTTAATGCAAGTTAATCTTAAATTTTAAGTTATTTCTTTTAATTCCTATCCTGATAAACCGTTTTGGAATAAACAGAGAAGATATATCATTGCAAGACTCATTTTTAGAACTTAGTAATTTTATTAGATAACTTTTAATAATTCACTAGGACAGCAAGAAGCAGTATAGTATCTTTAAAAATTAATTTAAGGTAACTATCTGCGTATACTGATAGTGAAAACGAGGAAAATTAATCTTAATCAATAAAATTTTAGTAAATTGTAATTATGCTATATTTATTTTAAAAATTAAAATCCTCTATTTAAAAAAGCACACCCTTTAGGATATTTGACTACGACGTGCAAACCCTTCATGAGTTTTTTTTAATTGGCGTTCGTAAGATACTGAAATTCTGTTTTTCTTTTCCACTTCACTGTATTTATATTAATAATATTTTTGGTATGTAATTAATAGTTTTTCTCTATTGTTTCAGGTAAGTCCATGCATGCTTTTTTTCTTGGGAAAAGCAAATTATCACATTGAAACACGTGTCAGTGAGAAGTGCCGAACACCAACGATTGGAATCAATTTGACAAGATTTATTTGTGTGTGTATAATGTTGTGAAGGAATACTAAAGAAGGAAGGATCAACAGCTAACGGAAACAGTGTATGATAAGTATAAATCTCTTTTTTATATGATTTAAAAATTTATATAATGGTCATATTTCTTTCAAAGCTGTTTTTTTTTCCTAAATATCAGACAAATAATTTACCACAAAGTCATACATTTTTAAGCCGAGTTTAAAAAATAGATGTTTAAAAAGGTGTAATATTCTTACTTTAAATGCTAATTTTTTGTTTTAAATTTTAAACATTTAGTAATATGCCCTTAAAATTACAGTACTGTTTGTCATAGTATATAAAACATAGGAATTGTAATGCTTTTTCTTTCTTTTTCAGGTGCATTAGTACATTTTAAATAATCACTATAAGAACAAATTTAGTGGACCGAATATTAAAATTAGGAAACGTCATTTTTTTGAAAAATATGTTAACTTGAGTTGTTTTAAAAGAATTTTTTCAGGATTTGGCAACGAATTTACATAATTCTGCAATATCAAGCCCAAATGTTGTACACAGTTGTATATATTAAAATATTCAGATAAACTACCAAAGGTCAAATTTTTGTGTCAAAAAGGTAAGGGAAACTTGCCCTTTTGATCACTCTGTCTTTGGTTAATTTGCACTATTTTGTAAGGAAGTAGTTATTTCTGGCCAACATAACTATAACTTTATAAAATTGTGCCAATGAACACATTCAGAATCAGATAAAGCAACCAAAGAGTTGGTTTTTATGATATGTTTTTAAGATCGGATGTTTAAGCATTTAAGAGTTCTCTTCTGTATTCTACTATTTATGATATTTTTTGATTGAAGTATACTAATGTATTTTTTTTAGGATTGCTAATTTTTTTTCAGAGTTAATCATTATAAATTATTTTTTTCAGGATATTTATATTTGTAGACCTAAGAACACACTAATACCGGATATGTGATAGGTGTAGGTGTTTTCTTGGCAGCTGTTTACGTTTCAGGTTTTTTAGGTATGTAGGATTATAATAAGTAAGCAGCTGTCTGTTGTTGCTCTATTCGGAGCCGTACAACACTGATGAAGGCCAAGGAAGGTCGAAACAGTTGCCGAGGTGTTGGAGAATTATATTAAAGGTAAGTTAATTCACACAGTGTAATTACAATATGTACTGATTAATTAATTTTAAAAAACCATCAAGTGCTAATTGAATTCGCTTAATAAGTGTTCTGTACCCTATTTTAATGCTACAAATTAACTAATTTAATAATTTAGCAAGTACTGAATCAAAAGTTGTTTTCTTCTCTTAGAATTATGTTGGGTAATGCGCTAGTAATTATGGACACCCTATATATTTTTTAAATTCTCTTGTTATTTTCTTACATGATATACAAACATTGGAGCATGATTTTCATGACTTTTTAAAAGTTTTTTTAGCCAAATTACCACAAAAGTTAATTTATATTTTCACATTTAATGTTTTATTAACTTTTATTTCATACCCAATACAATCTGACCAAAATTTTTTTATCGTTTCTTGGAATTTTAAAAAAAAAAACTGGAACTGTATCAGATATCAGCTCTCAGCTCTTCATTTTAAGAAAAAGGACTATAACAAACAGACATACGAATAAACGGAAGGATCCTTAATCTTATCTCATCTTATTGGCCATATTTAGTCCATCCTTGAATATATAGGCTTGCCATCATTTTTTTCTATTATCTACCTTTCTCACCCACATCTGTATCAGAAATGTTTTAAATCGTCTGTCCATCGTAATGGGGGCATCCTCTGGATCTCTTACCTATGTATGATCTCCATCTTAGTATAATACTAGACCATCTATTGTCTTTAAACCGTGCTACAAGCCCCTCAATGTTCCATTTCTGCCTCGTCACAGTTTCCAAAATAGTTTCACCTTTGTTTTTTGCCAAATCGCTTTCAATCTCTTAGGTATATGTCGAGCACCTACGTCCCATGGTTCTTTGAGTATGTTTCATTATTTGTTTTGTGAAGGTCCATGTCTCGGCTACATATTAATCATAAAGTCTTTCCCTAAGGAACAGGGGAAAATTTATTTCTTTAAAGCTCAAATGTTATCATCCTAACTAGTTTCTTTGGCTAGGGTTATCATATGTCCAAGATAGATGTAGTTCTGAATATTTTCTATATTTTAATTGAGCACTTTGATATGAGAGTCTACTCTACACATCACCTTTGTCTCAGCAAAGTTCATATTGAATGCAATTTTAGCAGTAATTATTTATTTTAGCTTTTTTTATCTCCCTTTTCATAGATCAATATTATAATTGCATTATTCCAGTTTTTGAGGATTGGACATTCATTTAAGCATCTATTGACTAGTTCACAGAGCTTACTTCTGAGTATATTTGCTCTCTGCATTGTCATTACAATGAGTACAGAATTCTGTCCAGAAGCTTTATTGTTTTTCATTTGACTTAGAGTATCCCAATTCTTGTGGTGTGATATTCAGCATTTCTTTCGATCCTGTGTTGAGAATTGGTCATGTGTGTTCTGATATTTCAGGGCGAAATGTATGGTATTCATTCACAAGGTTACTGAAAAAATCAATGTGTAATTTGTAAGACGTCTTCTTAATTTCTTGTTTATTGACTATCCACTGTTTTCAAGTAGTTTTTTTCCCATGATTTCTAAGGCTTTTGACATCTCCGTTCTTTTCAATTACTATTACTACTTTCATTTCCTAGTATCTCCCATGTTGTTTATTATCAATTTTCGGGTCTCTTTAGAGGTGTCTTTGAGTTCTTTATTTCCTTCTTTTAATAACTTCTGCTTTTATTTCTATTTTCGTATCTTGACTAAGTTTTTTAGTTTCTTCGATTTTCTTTTAGAGACGTTGTCAGCAGCTTCTCTAATTGTTGTTATTGGTTCATATTAATAGAAATCCAATATTTATATAAAAGCAAATGGCAGTGTACTTACTACGTTTTATACTTAAAAAACTTTTAACAACATATATGATACACTATTTTACTGTAAAAACAAATTTTTCTTCTATAACTTCCTCGAATTGCGACATAAAGTTATTTAATTGTCGAGGTATTTCTTAAATTAATAAAATAATAGATTTTTGCTAAAAATTGAGTTTTCCTTCAATTTCCTCACTCGGAAAAGTCTTAGAATATATAAGTAGCAAAATATACACCAAATGTTCATGAAGGTTTTCCATTTCCACCTTGTACATTTGTTTTGTTTTGTTATTGTAGCTCAGTTTATCCTAAATTTTATATACCTTCACCATTTTGTCGTGAAAATATTTTCAACCTTTAGTTTTTCGAAAAAATTTAATTACATGCTTTAATTTTATTCATATCTTTTAACTTACTTATTTCTCTGTTTTTTTTTTCTATGCTAAGGTAGTTGTTTTGTATAAATGCATTTTTAATTTTTAGTGAGATATTTTGTATCTGGTATCATTTTTAGGTTCCAACTTAAATTTCTTGACAGTTTTTTGTTTTAAGTTGCAGGAATCCGGTAGTATCTTATGGATTCAACTTGTGCAAAATTCTGTTTTTTATTCCTTTTCAAAAATACAAAATTTTGATGAAACAAAAAATAAATTTCACACTTCGTTCGTTTCCTACAAATTTGAAAGTTGAAGTTTTTTGACAGAATGACCAAACTCTATTAATTGTTTCACACCAACTTGCACCTTTGGAAAAGCACAATTATTCCTCCTCCTTGACCATTAGCTACTTCCCCTGACAGGTTGGCCATTAGTCCTTGGGAGCAAAAGCCACACAAGAACAGAAATTTAAACTTTTTTATTTATTTTATAATGTTTAAAGTTATTATGACTGATTATTAGGGGCCAAAGACAAAAATACAGCATTCTGTACAGAAATTCAAATATTTTTTCTTGAAAGTACTCGGCACTGTAAATTTTAAAAATAAAAAATTATCAGAAGTACATGCACTACCAGGGAATTCTCCTAATGAGCTGGCTAATTGTCCTTCAGCAGAGTACAAGACGTACAGATAAAGAATAAATAAAATACATTTGACATTAACCTTGTTTTTGTGTCGGCCTTTGAAATAAAAATCGTAACATTCGGGGGTAGAGTTTGTTTCATTTTTAATGTTATATAATAATTTTATGGGTAATTATAGACGCGGAAAGAACAACAATATTATTAAATAGGGGCATTTTGTGTTTAAAATAAACATTTCTTCAAGCCTTTGTTGGGAAAATGTGTAGACGCAAAAGTTTTTTGTAAGTCATTTTGATGCGAGAATATTACGTTAACCAAGGAAACTGTTTAATTTCGCCTGTAAATATCCCATTTAAAATGAAATATTTGCTAGTAACTAAAGAAAACTACAGACCTTTCAATAGACAAATATGTAATGATTTATAACTTGTTGACTTACTGCAAGCTTTCGTAATAAATTTACAAGTCTCATAATAGCTAAACAACTCCTTGTGCTGCCTCAAAAAAAATTGCCATTATAGACTGATATTAAGAAGTTGTTTGTTTTTATAAATTTCAGGTCCACAATACAAGGAGCAAATGATGTAGTATGGAAATTTTGGCCATTATCCCTATTACCACAAACCCACCACTAACATATTTTAGTGATGAAATTGTGTCCTCTACATGGTCTGTTGTGATATGATGGAATTTCTTAAATTTAGTGGTAAGTATTCCTTAGAAATATTTGGCTAGTGGTATAACCCACTTTGGTAAATATTCTGAAAATTGGAAACAAAATTTTTTAGTGATTTTTTGCAAGACTCTGTTTTGGGGTTGTAGAACACAAATCTCAAGTTTTTTGTTTTGATTGTCCCACAACAGTCTCCAAAAAAATCACTCACCCTGTATTTTCTGATCTATTTTTGATAGGGTGCTTCATGGGATGTTGCTGGATAAGGTTTGGGGTCTGGGTGTCTCTGGTCCCCTGTTTGGTTGGATTGAAACATCTGAGTAATCCTCGTCAGGTAATGCGGGTGAATGATTTTGAATCTTCTGAGATATCAGTGTCTTCAGGGTGCCTTAGGGATCTCACATCGGTCCATTATTGTTCAACTTATTTATTAATGATGTATCCATTGGTTTTCAGTCAAGCAAGTTCTTACTCTTTGTGGATGACATGAAGGTGTATAAGGTCCATCAACAGTTACAGTGATTGCTTGATGCTTCAGGGGGACCTTGATAGATTTGTTTCCTGGTGCGGAGTGAATGGGATGAGTTTGAATATTCTTAAGTGTAAATTCATTAAGTTTTCTAAATTGAGTTATCCACTGGATTTTCACTATCACTTGGATGGTAAGCCACTGACCTCCTTTGATTATGTGCAGGACCTGGGAGTCTTTTTGATTCCACCCTTTCATTCGTTCCTCACATCGCTAACATTGTTAGTAAGTCCCTCAGGATGTTGGGTTTTGTTAAACGTCATGATAAGGAGCTTTTCACTGTGAAGTCCCTTAAAATACTCTATTGCTCGGTGGTTCGAACACACCTTAAGTATGCTTCTTGTGTTTGGAACCCCCACTATGAATCACATGTGTACCAGCTCGAACAGGTACAGAGAAGGCTTCTCAGATATATTAATTTGAAATTCAATGGGGGGTTGATCTTGATTAGGCTGCTTTGTGCTCCAAGTTGAATTTGCTCCCCCTTGCTAATAAAAGAAAGGGTAGAGACTTGCAACTTTTTTTAAAAATTATAAAAAGTATCACCTATTGCCCGTGTCTGCCGTCAAGTGAGGGTCCCTCCCAGGGGTACTCGAAGTTCCCATATATTTCACTATCCTTTTCACAGAACAAATTATGCAAGCCATTCTTTTATGCCAAGGGTGACTGGATATGCTAATGGGCTGGGTGACTTGAATTTCTTGGATATGTACTCCCTTGAATCATTTTACACGAAGGCTGTTGGAATTGATTGTTGATTGATGTTTTGTGTTTTTGTTGTTACAGATTGACAGATGTACGCTTCTTTTTTTTTCTCTTTTGTCAACACCCTTTTGTTATACTATTGTTGATATCACATGGTTATGTTTCACTCTGGCTCTATAATTAATTATTTCAAAATGGACAGTGTTATTCATCAGTGAATGAATAAACCCTTTAAATCTTGTCTTTTCACTAAAACACATTTGCCCATTTTAAAATATAGCATGCTTTAGAAAAACCTATATATAACGTTATATTAAGATATAGCATAAAACACTAAAATCAAGCCAAAGGAAAATTTAATGAACTCGGTGTTGTCAAAGAGTGGTACATTAGATTGAAATTCGTGAAAGTATTCTGAAATTTGGTCAGCGTAAGTCAAATTTTCCAGACACCGAGACGTGTACCATGTATTTTTTTAAGTACATAGAACAAATTTATCCTCTCTCAAACAGTAATAAGTATGAGTCGGGTTAGTTCAGATATATACAGTATATATTTATAAAAGTGGAAATCGTTTGTTGAAAGCAAGAGAAAAGTTAAGAAAACTAATTATTGGGTGTCTATATGTTATAGTCATATAATTTCTTCAGTTTTTCATCTTAAAAATTTGGCGATGTAAATTATAACATTTAAGTACATCCATTAATTTATGAGAAAAAATGAACTGTTTAAGATAAAGTCTCGAGATGTTTCATCATTTCAAAAAAGCAGTGAAGAAATGATTTCTTTGGGTGAATTTTACTTTAAATATCTCTCCAAATGGATTTTGATTACATGCTCTTCTCGTTAGTGAAGACGAATCAAAACAAGAGGAAAACTTACAGAAAGTAATGATCACATTAAAATAACCGTCCCATGATTTACAACTGTCGATTTGATGCCACACTATCAAATATCAATAGTCGAACCACATCCATATGCATACCAAAGTAGTGGAAAATGTTTAAAGCAGCATACCTTAAGATTTCACTTTGTACATTTGAATAATTTAGTAAAAAGTTGCTCCCAGCAAAAGATGTTTTCCATTTTGTCGGGGGGCTTTGCATCTTTAAAATCAACAAATACCTTTTTGCATTTGAGGCTTTTTCTGAAAACTCCAGCCTATTATTGAAGTACCCGCTGATAGAATTCAGAATTTTGAGAGGGCATATAAATTGACGGCGTAATTCTCCAATTTGCTTGGTTATAGAAACTGTTTGGATATTGATTTGTTTTCATTTTCATAAATATTTCCACTTGTAACTCTCTTAGAATATGTAGAAATAAAATGTTTTCAGTTTTGTTAATGACGCATTTACCACGATGTTAATTTCCGTATTTGTCGCATCTTTTTAATGGGCGCATCCGCCACGATGTCGAGATAAATTTTTATTGATAATTTTAATATTTTTAACCCTGGTTATTCCTGTTTTCAATCACTTACTCTGTTCCTGTGTTTTAGAATGCAGGGTATACGATAGGTCATCCTGAACACGCAGCCCTTTTTTCTGCTCTAATACGTTTATTTCATATGTAAAATAATGGATATTGGGAATCTTGTTTGAATTAGTGACATTTACTTTTCGTGACAAATTGGTGTTTTAAGAAATCGCTCCAATGAAACTCTAGAGATCATATAAAATTTCCGGTATATTAGTCATTTGTTTCTTCCTACATACGACTCGTCAGCGTTGTACGGTCCATATTGATCAAGAATAATTATAATAATAATAATAATAATAATGGTTTATTAACGGCAATAAATAATACAAATTCCATTTTATATATAATACGTCAAATAAGAATAAAAAATCTAAAACGAAACAATCACAAAATATCACAAGTCACATCAGTAATAAAAGAATAACAATCAACTAAAACAATAATACTGTCACTACAGTCTATTATGTATAAAATTCAATTATTTAAAAATTCTTTAATACAACCCTTAAATGAGTTCAGAGAGAGTATAAATGGGTCAACCTTCCTAGGCAGTGAATTCATTTCCCTACTCATTCTGGACATTGGGGTGTTAAACGCATAGTTTGTCCTATGGTATGGTTCATTAAAAAGACTATGGGCCCGAAGCACCCTCTGAGGTACAGCGAATCCAACAGCCCCCAACAATTCAGGAGCATCAACCATAGAGTTTATGATCTTATAAAATAATATTAGGTCAAGATAGATGCGTCTATTATATAATGATAACAAGCTCATATAATCCCGTATTACACTGAATGGCGCATCTTGCTTAAAAGCAACAAATTTCAAGAAACGGACCTGTACCTTCTCAATTTTATTTCTGTATATTTCATAGTTTGGTGCCCAGACTGGAGATGCATACTCCAAGACAGATTGAACCATTGAGCAGTATACAGATTTAAAACACTGCACACTGCTGAAATCAGCTAAAGTGCGTTTAATAAAGCCAACAAGCCTCAAACCACGGCTCGAAATACTATTAACGTGCAGGTCAAAAGAAAGACCCTCATCAAATATCACCCCAAGATCCTTTATATGATCTGAGCGAGTCAGCATTGTATTGTGCAATGTGTAATTATAAACTATACTATCTTTTTTCCTTGAGAAAGTAATGGCAGAACATTTTGTTAAATTAAGTTGCATGAAATTGCGGTCACACCACTTAGTAAAACTATCCAGGTCACCCTGCAAAGCCACACAGTCCTCTATCTCTCCAACAACCTTAAATATCTTTAAGTCGTCAGCATATAAAAGACATCTGCTTGAGATTATAGAATCCTCTATGTCATTCACGAAACAATTAAAAAGAAGGGGTGCCAAATGTGCACCCTGTGGGACTCCAGAAGTGACAGGTATATCAGCAGATTCAACGCCATCAATCTTCACCCTTTGTGTTCGATTGGAAAGATAACTTTCAAACCACTTAAGAAAAACTCCGTGGATACCCATACTACTTAGCTTCATCAAGAGAAGCTGATGATCTACCTTGTCAAAGGCCTTGGAGAAGTCAGTGTAAATAGCATCCACCTGACAACGCCTCCAACAAGACCTGCTCATAAGCCAAAAGATTAGTGACTGCAGAGCGACCACGGACAAAGCCATGTTGGGCAGTAGAAAAAATACTTATAAATAGGGGATATATTTTTTGATGGACTATCTGTTCAAACAATTTGCTAAATATAGAGAATTTTGAGATACCTCTATAATTCTCAGCATTCGTCCTATCACCACACTTGTAGATAGGGGTAATATAAGTAACCTTCCAAACATCAGGAAACACACCAGTGGATAGAGATACATTAAATATTTCTGATAATATTGTGGAAAGAATACACTGGCAACCTTTGAGCGAAATAAAATTTATTGCAAAAATTATTCAACATTATCAACAACAACCATCAAAGTGGTTAATATATTTTAACATTAGTAATTTAAATAAAAAAATTAAAAAAAAAAAAATTTTTTCTGTGAATTTTACGTGAAATCTCTCTCCAGATGGATATTGAAATACATCCACCACTTGTTATTTTCTTGAATCGATAACCACACTGTAAAATATAAATAGTCAAATCACATTCATACACACACTAAAGTAGAGGAAAATATTGAAAACAAGCATACTAGCTCAAAATTTTACATTGTAGATTTGGATGACTCCCAGCAAAAGACCTCCGCCATTGCGTCAACTAGCTTTGCATCCTTAAGATCAACAGATACCTTTCTGCATTTGCGGCTTTTGCTGAAAACTCCAGCCGATTATTGAAGTACTCGTTGATATTGCTCAGAATTATGAATGGGCGTGTAAGTTAGAGGAGGTAACTCTCCAACCTGCTTGGTAATAGAGACTGTTTGGATATTCGTTTACTAGGTAAGATAGGTCAACATTTTCATAAAGATTTCCACTTGTAACTTTCTTAGCGTATAGATTATAATAATAATAATAATAATAATGTATATTAACAGACCAGCCATTTTACAAATAATTAAAATTACATAAAAAACAGTAAAACAACTTAAAATAATACAAATCAATGTACACACCACCAACGTCAATCAGTATTGGTGAGGTTATATAAAATTAAAAGTAAAACTATATAAAATTACACACAATTTTTAAAATACTAATGAGAATGCTAAAACAGATATTCTTTGACCCTTCCCTTAAAAGACCACAACCCATCAAAAAAGAAATTGATGTCATTCTCCCTGGCCACTTTGCTAGCGTTAATGCAACATCTAGTGACAGCAGACGAAACACAGTAATTTGTTCTATGAAACGGAGATGAAACAGATCACCGCCACGCAGAACTCTCGGCGGAACATGTAAAGAGATTGCATTCAGTAATTCAGAACTATCAATAAAGCCTCTTCTCTTCTGTAAAGAGGGAAGTCTTAGGAGTTGCAATATCTCGTAAACAATATCCTCACTCAAAATACCCAACCTATAGCCTACAAACCTCAGAAATTGTCTCTGAACTTTTTCAATTTGATCAATATAGGTTATGTAATATGGGGACCAAATGGCACAAGCATATTCGAGAATTGATCTTATATATGCGCAATACAGCACTTTAAAACACTCGACGTTAGAAAAATCAGTCGGTGATCTCTTAATGAAGCCTGACAGTTTCAGAGCTTTGCTAGTTACATAATTAACATGATAATTAAAATTCAAATCTTTATCAAAGAATACTCCAAGATCCTTTGTGAAATTCATATACTCCAAAAGACAGTCACCGATCATGTAGTCATATTGTATAACATTTTTCTTCCTGTAGAACTTCATTACTTTACACTTATCCATATTCAGCTGCATACCATTCATTCTGCACCATTCATTCAATCTCCTTAGATCCTCTTGCAATTCCTCGCAGCCACTTAAATTATTAATCACTCTAAGATAAGATAAGATAATTTATTAGTAATAATATACAAATAGTACTTTTACAAGTCAAATAAATAAAATATTAAAATTTTGTCAATTAATTATTATCATTAATACAAATAAAACATTACACGATATTGATTCTTCCTTAAGAAGAAAGTTTTGGTAAAAAAAAGCTAAAAGAAGCTGACAACAGACAAAGACAATACTACAGATTAAAATTAGATTCGAAATACTCCTCGAACGAAAAAAAACGCGTTCAGCACAAGGTAGCTCTTGATTTGTTTTTTGTACTGATAGAAGTTAAGAGCTTTAATTCTAGCTGGCACGCAGTTGTAGAACTTTATTGCTAAATATCTTGAACCATTTCTGGATCTCTCAAGCCGGCCAAAGTCTAGTACAAGATTGTTGTTGTTTCTTGTTGGATAGTTGTGAATATCTTCGTGTGATCTGTATAGATCAAGATTTTGTTTAACGTACAACAAACACTGCATAATGTACACACAAGGTAGAGTTAAAATTTTTAAATTCTTAAACGAATTTCGACAGTCTTCTCTATAACCAAGCCCAGAGATAATACAAATGCATTTTCTCTGTTGTCCAAACGCCTTATCAGTATGACAAGAATGACCCCAGGAAAGAATAGCATAAGCCAAAAGAGAATGAAAGTTACTGTGATATGCTGTCAGAAGAGTTTCTTTGGAAGTTACCCGTACAAGACTTCTGAACAGGGACAGTTGTTGGGATAGTTTTTTTGAGAGATTAACAAGGTGTTGTTCCCAGGTTAATCCTGCATCTAGGTGTACTCCCAGAAATTTGACCTCCATTGCACATTGAGGTAGAAAGGACTGTACAATTTCACTGTTATTCCTTAGAGTAAAGTTAATATTTTGTGATTTGGAGTTGTTCAAGGATAGGCGATTGGCTCGAAACCATTGAAATAGTTCTCTTTCTGAAGTTTTGTAATCAAGACTGTCAATCTCTGAAGGGTGATAACTTATATAAAACGTGTCGTCAGCAAACAAAACAGTATTGACTCCCTTGCCCTTACAGTATGCCAGGTAATTTATATAGATGAGGAATAAGATGGGACCTAATACCGACCCTTGAGGTACACCATACCGTAGGGATTGTTTTTTAGAATTACACTGCCCAAAGTGAACATACTGATCACAATCCGATAGATATGAATTAAGTAGTTGAATGGCATCAGCCTGGAAATTGTAGAATGGTAGTTTTTTTAGAAGAATGCTATGTGTAACGCAATCGAATGCCTTTGTGAGGTCTAAGAAGGATGCAAGAGTGTCAAGATACTTTTCAAAGCCCTGTAAAACATTACTAGTAAAGTGATCAATAGCTAAAGTTGTGGTCCTGTTCTTTCAGAATCCAAACTGGTTCAAGGCAAACAATTTGTTTGACTCAAAGTGATCATTAGCCTGATTTTTCAGAATTCGTTCATAAACTTTTGACAATATTGGTAATAAAGATATGGGGCGATAATTGTTGCAGTCATCAATGGAGCCCTTATTCTTGAAGAGGGGTACCACCTTTGCAGTTTTGAAAACTTTAGGAAATGTACTGCAAGCTATAGATTGATTTATCAATATTGTTAGGGGCTGAACTATTATATCCTTGATTTTTTTAATAATTTTTGTGTTAATTCCGTCAATATCTTTGCTGTTACTATTTTTTATTTCTGAAATGGCCTTGTCGACATCACTAAAACTAACTGATTGAAATTTAAAGGACGAGGTGTTTTTCAGTGGCATAGATTTTATGTAATCTTCAAAAGGCTGTTGAGAACTTTCAAGTTTATTCATCACACATTGAGCAATTGAACAAAAGTGGTTATTAAAATCATTTGCATTTGGTTTTGAATTAGAGTCAGAGGTATTATTGTTGCTTTTATTATTAATAAGTTTCCACATAGCTTGTTGAGGGTTACTGGATTTTTTTATAAATTCATCATTAGCTTTAATTTTCGCAAGCCTAATTGATTTTCTGTAATTTTTTCTATATTCAATTATGGTACTCGTTGGCATGGTAATAGAATCTCTTTTATTTAATGCTATCATAAACTGAAGTCTATTACGCATCTCTTTTAAGTTATCATTGAACCAGTTTACTCCTTTATTGGGATAATTTTTATTGAATAGTCTTGATTTTTCTGGAAAAGAGATATTTATGCAATGTGTTAACGCGTCAATTAGCATTTTGAATTTGAGGTCAATATCCAAATTATCATCATTAACAAAATTAAAATTGTATTTGAGCATGCTTTGGTATAGATTGGAGAGGCCATCTTCTGTTATTGGCCTATAACATACTCTAGTTTGAAAATTTTTGGATGAATAGTCAGTCTGAAAAAAAATACCTTTGTGGTCTGAGATGTGCGTGAGATCTACTGATTTTGCAATACCATCAATATTTGTGAAGATATTATCGAGACATCTATCACCACGAGTGTTAAATTTAACTTTTTTTTTTGAGATTAAATGAGCGGAAAAAATTACACAGTTTTAGAGCTCTAATGTCTTTTTTATTAAAATGAACATTAAAATCTCCTGCTATGATAAGAGATTTGTGTGTGTAAATTTTAGGATCATCATATGATAAAAACTTAGAGTCAGTAACAAAATTACCTATGTCATTAATATACAAATTAAAGAGGAGTGGAGCTAAATGGGAACCCTGTGGCACACCCGATGTGACCAAAACCTCCTCAGAAGTGTACCCCTTAATCTTAACTATTTGTCTTCGATTTGACAGATAACTTTGGAACCAACTCAATAGACTTCCAGAAATACTATACTATTGTAATTTATTTACCAGTAGAATATGGTTAACACGATCTAATGCCTTGGAGAAATCTGTGTATATAGAATCCACCTGACACGCTCCCTCCAAAGCCCGTACCAGATACTGCTCGTACACAAGCAAGTTAGATACCGTCAAACGCCCCTCCACAAAACCATGTTGAAACTTTGCTATAACATTCCGGAAACAAGGGTTAAGCTTGGAGTCATTTATTGATTCAAAAAAATTAATCCAAAAAACAAAAATGTTCCAATATGTAGAAACCAAAAAGTTTTCAGCTTTGACTATTCTTTTTTTCTCCAATAATTTAATAAATTTTTAAAAAACGGATTCATTATATTTTAGTTAATGACACATTTACCACAATGTTAATTTTCGTATATTCGTATCTGTTTAATTGGCGCATCCGCCACACTGACAAGATTATTGTTATTGACAATTTTAATTTTCGAACATACCCCTGTAGAAGTAGCATAACGTCAGAACTAGGGCCCGGTTGTTTGAACGCTGAATAACGTAATAATATTTTTATTTATATTTCAAAAAGTGTTGATAAACAGTAGATATTTAATTTCTTGGTACAGACATGCCGATTTTATGCTATCCTTTTCTAATTGCATTATTTAAACGAGTATCATCGGTACGTCCTTCGAACATACCCCTGGGTACGTCAATTCTGAAAACAAAGTATGAATATATGGTTGCCTAAATTTTTATTATTGTTATTTTCAATATGTAAACAATCTAACAATATTCACCGATAAAAATAAGTTTTTAAATCCTCTTTTTGTTAATATTAATTGTAAACTTCGCATTTATAGTAATTTCTAACACTTAAAAACACCGAAAAAAGTCACGACAAGCAATTAAACTGAAAGACGAGATAAGTAAATATGTTTATGTCTGTCAAACATCAAAAAAGCGTCTCCCCCACCGACCATAAACAGCCTTCAGACAAACCTACTGTTGTTTAAATCTACAGTATGATCGAAGATTTTAATATTCTTCTACGATATTCTAATTAAGGTTAATTTTTTGTTATATTTTCTTTGGTGAAATTGAATGCATATGAATAATTTTTCTGTTTCTCGGGACACGCTATAATAGTATTTATTATTAGTAAAATATGTAATGTGCTAATTTCTAGGTCCATAAAAAAATCTGTGAAGTATGATTCAAGCAAAAAGTTTTAATTTTATATATTCGTTAATAAAATAAGAAGTGAAAAATTTTCTTGTATTTTTTATTTATGAATAAGATAATAATGTGCTGTAGAAAATTCTACCTTCGCTTACCAAAAACAAATGGACGCGTGATTCAATTTGTTATTTATTAACTAAAAAAAAGGTAAATTATTAATATTACCAAAACTTACAAATTGTTCTTGAAAAATCGTTTCAGTTTTTTAAAAATAGGTTTGGAGAACTTGATTTGGGCTTTGATTTTAGTTCACTTTGTGACGTTTTTTTGATACATTTTTGAGTGATTGTTGAGAATAACAAAAGTGAAAATTCGTCAAAATTGTTCGGTTATTCAACAAACCCGGATATAATATCCCTAAAAACGAACTTAATGAAGCTCACGCTGATAATATTCTCTATGCAGCATTTAAAAACTTCTAATTAATAAATTTTAAAAATTAATAACATTTAAAAAAATGGTTTTTTGGTTCGTTGATTGTGGTTTATAATAGTATATTAACGGATCAAATAGATACAATCCATTGTAAAAATTTAAAAAACAAACACTATTTAAAACAGTCAGAATTAAAAAACTTACAAATCTAAACATGCGTTAAACTGCTTCAAAAGACAAGTATTGACAATTGACAATATTAACTAGTTTTTCAAGAACTGTAAAATATTTAATTTAAAGACATTAACTGGCAAATGAAAACTATCAATCTCGGTAGGAACTGAATTCACTTCCCTACACATGTGAGAAATAGGACTGTTAATGCCATAATTTGTTCGGTGATATATCACCTCAAACAAATTGTGCGCTCTAAAAGCTCTTTGAGGAACTGATAATCCAATATTATTGAGTAGTTCAGGGGAATCAATACAAGAGTTAACAATCTTATAAAGTAGAACGAGGTCAAGATATGTGCGTCTCACACACAATGGTAGCAGTCTTAAAGCATCGGCAGTATCATCATATACAGACCGCTCCTGCTGCATTCCCTGTTTAAAGGCAATGAAATTTAAAAACTTTCTTTGTACTCTTTTTATTTTTTCTTTGTATTTAAGATAATGATGTGACCAAACTTGGGACGCATATTCTAAGATTGATCGAACTACAGAGCAGTATATCACTTTAAAACAGTCTACACTATTAAAATCTGTAAGCATTCTCTTCACAAACCCGAGCAACTTCAAACCCCTGTTCACAATATTATCAATATGTGTGTGTCGAAGCAAAGGGCCTGATCAAATGTATTACCCAGATCCTTCACATGTTCAACGCGATTAATCGTGTTATTATCAAGAAAGTAATCAAAAGTTATCCAATTCCTTTTACGATAAAAACTTATAATGGAGCATTTATTAACAAGTGAAGTGCATAAAATTTAACTTACACCATTCAGAGAATCGAGCTAGATCCTGCTGAATGCCCTCGCAATCGTTGCTACTCCCGACAACCCGAAATATCTTTAAATCATCTGCATAAAGAAGACAGTTATGATGTCCTCAATATCGTTAATAAGGTAGTTAAAAAGAAGCGGAGCGAGGTGAGCACCCTGAGGAACACCAGAGGTAACACATATATCAGATGATTCACAGTTATGGATTTTTACTCGCTGTACTCTACCAGACAGGTAACTATTTATCTATTATAGAAATGATCCATGGATGCCCAAGCCTTCAAGCTTGTAAACAAGAAGTTGATGGTTAACCTTGTAGAAAGCCTATGATTACTATTATGTATTCATTATCCGTTGCGGAAATAACAATCCTTGGTAAATTACTTACATGGAAGTCTTCACATTTCTAAATTCAGCAGGGCAGAAGTTACTGTTTATTGCGAAGAAATTGGCCACCATAAAACAATCAATTTCCATAATGAGAAAATTTCCTAAAATCGTTTTCAAAGGGAAAGTAAGCAAATTTCGAAGAAATTACATGAAAGTGACTATAAAATATTAACTAGGCAACGTAGCCCTTGACAACAATTACGAATGTGACATAAAACCAAAAAATTTATATGTCAAGTTCGTGACAGCGATGACGTTGGCTGTATTCTTAATTATTAAATGATCAAAGTGAAAAACGTGACACTGATAACTTCATGTTCTTTTGAATATGCATTTACTTGTCATTATGTCTAAGTGATCATGATTACTTTAAGTGATAGAACTGAAAGTAATGACTTAAAAGAATAACCGTATCGGGACTGGGTGCTAGCGATAACGTTAGTATGGAGTGACATCATTCACTTTGGTGCTCGTTGTCACGTGACTCGAAGGAGATTTAATTACATTTTGATTATTAAATAAAAATAAAATCCCTTAAAAATAAAGAAAAATGTTATGTTTTTTAGGATTTCTATTCTGGAAACTACCGTTTGGCGGCAAAATTATATTTTATTTGAATACAGTCAACATTTCAATTATTATCAAATTTTCACCCCCTAACGCTACCAAACTTAACAGTTTTGATTGTGTTGTTATAAGATTAAATGTTTATTCTGTTTTTCTCCATACTTTTTAGATACCGTTGGATCCAAATATATTCTGTTACAAAATTAGGCCTCTAGAGACTAACAAGATTTTAAACCAGCTATTTTAAGAGTTCGTCCAATATCTAAATCATGAAATGGAATTCGAGAGGAAACTGATAACAGTATATTCAATATATTTGGATTTAACATCACAGCAGTATGGAGACAAACAGGAGAAGAACATAATCTTAACAAGACTATGAAAATTGTTAAGCATGGAGATGGGAGTATAATGGTATTAGGCTGTATGGCGGCGTTAGGGGCTTGAAATTTGATGGAATTATGGATAAAACTTTTCACCTTTTCAGAGTGTTGATCTAAATCTCACTGAGCATTCATGGAAAAATTCAATTTCATAAAATAACAAGTAAAAATAATGATGAAAAGTTTTAGTTGATAAATAGCAAAATATAGAAAAATAAATAATCCAAACCCAAATAGCACACTTCAGTCCACTGGATATCCATCGTTTATCCAAAGCTGGACATACTGGGTATCCATGGGATGTCCAGCATTTGTCCACCAACATCCTATGGATATCCACTAGACTATACGTTTGTCCCACTCATGGACGTCTTTTTAGATTACATATATTGTCCAAGTATGGATCATTTTTGGATATTAATAGGACTAATTTTGGATGTCCATATATTGTATATTCTTGACCCGATTGTGGACATATTATCCGATGGTATTGTGCTTTTTGGATAAATAGGTCATAATCTATGGTTCCCTCTTCTTGACGTTCCGGTAACGTGAATGGTAGATATTTTCAGAATTTGCTTAGGGTCCGAGAGCTTACAGTACCTAATTAATCTGCACTTCTGAAGACACAGACCACTCATGTCATCAAAACGTCGATAACAAGTAACCATAGATGGCCCTATTAGTCCCAAAAATTAAACAGATATAAATTACATTAGCGAACCAGGTAACAGGAACTGGATCCACATATTACACTTATTGATTACAATTGTCAAGTTTTTAATACAATACTATATAAGAATATAAAATTTTATAATTAGTCGAATTGCAAGTGCTACAAAATATAGCTTCAATTGATTTAAATTGTTCAAGCTGTAGAAGGATCGCTATGAATAAGTTATCTGGTTCCATAGTAATAGGTACAATTTCAATTGGGTAATAGAAAATATATCAATTATTTAAATAAAGACTTTTTATTGTTACAATAATTATTTTTTTCTAGATTTATTTCTGTCGTTTAATCTCTTCTGCCATTGTCTAATCTCGTCTTCGGCTGTTTTTTATCGGCCCCCCATTCTTCTACCGCAGCTGAAAATTAATAAGGTTTAACGTTAAATGATGCAGTATTTTATGGTTTTGTAGGAATTTAAATCTCTCTCTCTCTCTCTCTCTCTCTCTCTCTCTCTCTATATATATATATATATATATATATATATATATATATATATATATATATATATATATATATATATATAAAACCAAATGCATCGTTATTGCTTAGAGTGCTTAAACCAACAGGCCAGAAAAAAAAATTTAACACACTTTTTGTCTGGGTATTATCAGAACAAGAGGATCTAGAGTTCAACGTGTGAAATCTGACACCTAATTTGTTCTTATTATTTACGAGTATGACAAATAAAACAGAGAGATTTTTTTCATCAAATTTTTATATTTAAGTGGTAACTTACCTACAAATAGTGAACATAAGTTCTTTGAAGGGCACTTTACTGTTCCATCATATGTATAATTCTTGGAAAGGCTATCTGTCATTGTTACAATAAAATATCTTTTAATAAGTTAATAGCTATAATTTCCTCCAATTTTCGCTAATTGTAAAACCTAAAATTATATTACTTTTTTGAGATAATTAAACGTTAATTCCACATATGCTAACCTAAGAATATTTATGACTTTAAGAATCAAAGTAAAAAAATATATATAAAATAATCCTGTAAATTAAGTTTTTTTTTTTATCAATAGACTCATACACATAAAGAAGCATTACTCGAATAAGTTTCAGCTTTTATTTCAGAAGAAGTGTAATAAACTTACTGCATCTTTGAAGTTTAAATTGTCCTGAAGATCTTATGTGACTTGAGGCAGCTGATTATTTTCTTAAGGAAAAGGATAGTTGAACTCCTGCAGAAAATTCTTTGTAGATACTTGTTTTTTCCCTATTTAAGATTACCTGATTATCCTCTCTAATTTGGTACAAATTGGCTTTCACATAGGAATTTTATTTGGACCAATCTGTGGAAAATTCATCTAAAAAAGTCTAAACCTAGAGTCGAACTGTCAAAACTTTATTATATATTTTTAAACAATTATACTGCACAAAAATACACATCAATGTAAACTTTTACTAGCGTTTAATCCAAAATAGTCATAAAAAAATTAATATAATTATTCAAATTTGCTATGGCTTTTATTCCATTATAAATTTTGATAACATTTATTAATACCAGCAATCTTATTAGACTGATTACTCAATAATGACTTTGTCAGAGAGAATTTTCTCTAAAATTTACAATTTTATTATTACACAAATTTACAACTCTATCTGTGCTCCATTTTAACCAACAAGATACAAAATTCATTGGCCTATCAAAATATTTGCACTTATTTGTAGTAATTTCCATTTAAATAAGTAATTGTATGAAAAAGTATAGCTACAAAAGCTATATTTTAACATGCGTGTTTTGATACTGAATTTTTTGTTCACTTTCAAATTTGTGCGAGTTTGATACTAAATTATCAGCGGGCATGTCTGTAGTTTCGTTCGGTAATTTTTGGTATAATTAAATTAAAAATAACTATACTTACCTTTAACGGTGGAATCTTCTTCAAATAAAAAGCACACTTGATTTTAGCTCAACTAAAACTCCAAAGGTCTTTTTTAGCTCGACGTCAACACAATAATGGGTGTGATCATAGCGGGCCGGCGGGTTAAGAAATGACAATTCTACAGGCCGATATAACAGTATCCGATTTTACCGACAACTCGAAATTTAATTAATGGACGTCTGATGGACTTACACTGGACATCCAGATATGGACGTCCATATAGATTACAGGTCATCACATCTAATGGACATCCATAAACGGTCCATGGACATACAGGACATTATATGTACCTATTCTGGATATCCAATGGAAATCTTGTGCTATCTGGGAAGGTGGTCGAGTCTATGTCAAAGTGTCTTCAAGCCGTACTCGATTTAAGGGGTAACCCTACCAAGTATTAATTAGTTTATTCCATGGACATAAAAGTGAATATATAGATAGCGGGTCCTTTAGAAGTACGTCGACTCACGTTTAGAAAGAAACCGGGCGTTTTCGATGAGTAGGACTTCTTTTTCTAATGGCTGTCAGTTGAGAGGGGCATCCAATGACGTTCAGGGTATGATGCTTAGCTGCGCCCATAGAAAAAGGGGTACTATTCATTGAAAACGCTCTATCTCTTTCTAAGCGTGAGCCAACGCACTTCTATAGGATTCGCAGTTTATATACTTATTGTATGTCTATGATTAACTCAAATTGTTTTCTTATTTCATCGTCAGCATTTTAAATAAAAATTGTTATTATGTACTTATACGTTTCCAAGTCGAAAATGTATAGTTTTTCTTTATATTTTGTAATCAAGTAATAGTTTCCGAAAAAATGTTTTTTGTTTGCTGCTATTAAACCGTTATGACATTGAACCCTTGGTGAATTTAGCTTTTTTTTTTTATTTTGTTTGTGGTTGATATGGTACATCATTTTCTTTTTTACAAATAGTAGTGTGCCTAGACTTTCGCTGCCCAATGTATGTGTACTAAAATCTCTAAAATCTGCCTTTAAAAGTCAGTTTTGTTGATTAGCCTATATGTAGTTATTTTTGTTAAAAGTTTATATAATTGTTTTAATAAACTGATTGGTCTATATTTCCTCAGGTTTGACTTATCTTTTTTCTATGACATAGGATGATTATTGCATTATTCCACTCTTTTAGAAATAACCATTTTGATTTCAATACACTTATTGAATAATATCTTGTACTATCTAAAGTTTTTTCTCTACTAATTTTAGAAGCTCAGGAATTACTCCGGCCTTTCCGTGAGCACGATTATTTTTTAATTCTTTTAAAGCATGTCTCATCTGTCTCTGTTTCTGACATATCCCCTCTAATCCTATGCCTTCTATTATTTTTTATGTTTTTACTTGTTATGTATTTTTGTCTTGTTTCGCTCTTGGGAAATATAGCTTTTGAAAGTAATTATCTGTTGTTTCAGTTTTTCAACTCGAATTTTATGTTATTATTCTGTTTGGATTTGGTCTATTTAATGTAATTGTATAATATTCTTTTTAGTATCTTCAAAGTTTGCTTTTTGTTGTCTTAACGTTGACATATGTTATTTTCTCATTACTTTGGTCTATTGTTTCTCGTTTCTTTTTATTTTTTTTGTAAACCTACAAGTTTCTTTATGTTATTTTAGAGTTTCTTTATTTTATTGTTTTTTGCAGTTAATTTCGTTCTAATTTCGCATTTATTATGAACTTCACCCTGGTTAGTCTGTGGTCGCTTCCTTTTGTTCTTAGGAGATATGAGCTTTCTTGTTTATTTACTAATAGAACGATTAAACGTCTACTCAGCATTTTAAATGAAAATTGTTATTATGTTTTGTTTCTATTTGTTGACCGTGTAGTTATTAATTAGTTTTTACTTTTTTGGGTTTCGGTCATATTATTACTTTATAAAAAAATTAACACATGTTTTTTTCTGACGTTTCGGTTTATTTTATTGATTAAACCATCTTCAGAGAATTACTGTAAATATGAAAAGGAATATGTAATTTTATGCTATATAAAGTGAAAATTTTACTTTCTTACCTAATGTTAACCGGTGGTTCACTTGAAAAACTTGCATTTAACTATTTTATTACTTTAATACAATATAATTAAACACTTCTTATTTAATATAAATATAAATATTGAAAACTATTATTTTTTGATGCATTTTTTTTCACATCTGGTTTGTTGTGCTTATGACAGAGTACTACCAAAGGGTTTGAAAGTTTCTGGACCATCTGCAATTTTATTACCCTATTAGATTCGTATATACATTACTCAGGTCATTTGTGTCCGTTCTGAAATTCATTGTACCGGGTGTTCTTTTAATATGGATCATTTCTTTAATTGTTCTTTTTTTGTAATTAATTTCTTTGTCTAAAATCTCCACGTTGTTAAAATCGATGTTGTGCATGTTATCAATTGCATGTTTGACTAAGGCGGTTTTATTATCGTTATTGTGATGTCTAATGCTGTATTTGTGAAAAAAAAAAAATAGAATACAAAATCACAAATACAGCATTAGACATCACAATAACGATAATAAAACCGCCTTAGCCAAACATGCACAACATCGATTTTAACAACGTGGAGATTTTAGACAAAGAAATTAATTACAAAAAAGAACAATTAAAGAAATGATCCATATTAAAAGAACACCCGGTACAATGAATTTCAGAACGGACACAAATGACCTGAGTAATGTATATACGAATCTAATAGGGTAATAAAATTGCAGATGGTCCAGAAACTTTCAAACCCTTTGGTAGTACTCTGTCAAAAGCACAACAAACCAGATGTGAAAAAAAATGCATCAAAAAATAATAGTTTTCAATATTTATATTTATATTAAATAAGAAGTGTTTAATTATATTGTATTAAAGTAATAAAATAGTTAAATGTAAGTTTTTCAAGTGAACCACCGGTTAACATTAGGTAAGAAAGTAAAATTTTCACTTTATATAGCATAAAATTACATATTCCTTTTCATATTTACAGTAATTCTCTGAAGATGGTTTAATCAATAAAATAAACCGAAACGTCAGAAAAAAACATGTGTTAATTTTTTTATAAAGTAATAATATGACCGAAACCCAAAAAAAGTAAAAATTAATTGTTATTATGTGTAGACTTTTACTAGTCAAAAAATGTATAGTTTTTTCCTTATATTTGGTAATCATGTAATAGTT
This sequence comes from Diaprepes abbreviatus, assembly GCA_034092305.1. Lineage (NCBI taxonomy): Eukaryota > Metazoa > Arthropoda > Insecta > Coleoptera > Curculionidae > Diaprepes > Diaprepes abbreviatus. The sequence continues at coordinate 1,479,031 of JASJET010000416.1, forward strand.
GCTGAAAAAAATGTTTTTTGATTGCTGTTATTAAGCCATTATAATATTGAATCCTTGTATTTATTTTCTTGACTTTGTCTATTGTTGATATATACCTTTTCCTTTTTTAAAAATGGTAGTTACGGAGTTTTGCTGCCCAATGTATGTGTACTAAAATTTCTGAAGTCTACCTTTTCTTAAAGGTCATATTCTCACTATAGGGCCGTTCTCGATACGCTCTCGGTCCGGTAAAATATTCTTACAGAAGAAACAATGAACCTATTCACACTATCAGTTTCGTGGAGATTTCGATATTGTAAACTTTTTCATTTTAAAAAAAAATTATCGAACCGAGATCGGGTCGAGAGTAGCACTATAATGAGAATCAAGCCCAAGAGTCAGTTTAGTTGATCAGCCTATTCATCGTTATTTTTTAAGTTTATATAACTTTTTAGTAAACTGATTGGTCTATAGTTTCTCAAATTGGACCTGTCTTTTTTTTATGATTATTGCATTATTCCAGTCTTTTAGAATCCTTTTGATTTCACTACACTTATTGGATAAAATCTTGTCCTATCTAAAACCTTTCGTCTTTTAATTTTAGGAGCTCAAGAGTTAGTCCGTCCTTTCCGGGAGCACGGCTATTTTTTAATTTTTTTTATGACAAGTCTCATCTATCTCTGTTTCTGGCATATCCCTGTTTGATCTTAAGTCTTCTATTATTTTTGATGTTTTTATTTGTTATGTTTCACTCTTAAGAAATATAGCTTTTGAAATCTGTTATTTCAGTTTTTCAACTCAACTTTTATGTAATTATTCTGTTTGGATTTGGTCTATTTAACTGATTCCATTGTTTAGTTAGTTTTGTTTTTACTACCGTCAAAGTTTGATCTTTGTTGTCCTAACTTTGGCATCTAATAAGGCATCTCTTATTTTCTCACTATTTTAGTCTATTGATTCTCATTCCTTTTTATTTTTTTTAGCAGTTAAGTTTGTTAAAATTTCGCAGTTATGATCAACTTCACCCTGGGTAGTCATTTCCTTTTGTTCTTAGGCTGTTTCGTTTAATTACTAATAGCATAGACAAAATCTAATAGAAAGATTAAATCTATCTTTCTATCTCTTATTAACTCTATAAAAATGGAAGAAAAACACACAATACTGTAAAAAGTCCAAAATTTATGTAAACGGTATGAGCAAACAATATTATTTAAAATATGACCATTATCGATTTTCTACCTGTCCTTCAAGTTTCTGATTTTTAGGTCTTTGTTGTTTCATAAAATCTTCTTCTTCTTCTACTTGTGTGAGATCTGTTGATCTGTTAATTCCGGTCGTGCCTCCCTATCATTTCCTGTGATGTGGACTGCCAGCTATCTCTCCATCTTTTCGGTGGTCTTCCTGGTGGTCGGTTTCCTGCTGGTTTTCCCTCTAGTACTATGCGGGGTAGTCTGTGTTCGGACATCCTTTTTACGTGGTGATACCATTCCCGTCTTCTTTGTCTTCCCCATCTTACTATATCCTGTATCTCGCATTGTTCTCTGACGTCTATATTTGTTACACGATCTCTTCTGGTTTTACCGACTATCATCCTCATTACCCTCATTTCAGCCACCCGTAGTATACTTTTCGTTTTACTAGTGTCTTCTCTCGTCTCTATTCCATATGCCATTATGGGTCTTATGCATGTTTTATAGATCTTAATTTTGCTGTCCATTCGCATATATTGATTCTTCCATACAAATTCTCTTAGGCATCCTGTGGTTGCTGCGGCTTTGTTGACTTAGCATTTTACGTCTTTTATAGGTTCATGACTGCTGGATATATTTACGCCAAGGTATTTGAACTGCATCACTTGCTCTATGGGTCTGTCCTGGATTACTAGTTTGCATCTAATGGGTTCCTTACTGATGGTCATACTTTTCGTTTTTTCGATGGAGATATTCATATTAAGTCGTTGTCCCACTTGGTATAATTTAAAGAGCTGTCTCTGCAGATCGTCTTCGGTTTCTGCGAGGATTGCGGTATCATCGGCATAGCCCACCAAGCTGATACGTGTGTTATTTATTCTGTACCCGATGTTTAATGTTGCCACTTCTTCTATGATTTTATCCATAATGAGGTTAAACAGGAAGGGGCTGAGACTATCTCCCTGTCTGATTCCTCCGGGCGTTGGTATGCTACCTGAGGTGTGTTGTTCTGTTTTAATTTGTGTTGTATTGGCAGTGTTCAGATTGCAAATTGTCTTTACTATATTGGCGGGTATTTGTTTATCAATAAGCATTCGAATGACGTCGCCTAGTTGGACTTTGTCGAATGCTTTAGTGAGGTCGACGAAACAGACGAATGCTGGTGTGTTATATTCTATGGCCTTTTCTTTAATTTGTTTCATGATAAATATTGCGTCCGTAGTCGATCTGCCTTTTCTGAACCCTTGTTGCTCTTCCCTATTAACTATTAGCTTTTCTAGCTTCTCTTTTATTATTCCTGTGAACAGTTTCATAGTTGTGCACAGTAAAGTTATTCCTCTGTAATTTTCGGGCAATGTCTTTTGTCTCTTTTTTAATATAGGAATTGTTATGCTCGTGTGCCAGTCGTTTGGAGTTTTCGCTGTACTCAGGATTTTGTTAAATAAAGTGGTAAGTTTTGTTACAAGTTCCGGGCCACCATATTTTAATAGTTCGTTAGGTATTCCATCTGTCCCAGGTGCTTTTCCGTTCTTTAGCTTTCCTAGTCTTTCTCTTGATTCCGTCTCTGAGACGGTTGCGTTTGATGCTGTCCGGTATTCTATTTCTTGTATTTCTTCAGCGTTATATAGTGTACCAAAGTATTCTTCCCAAGTTTCTATTGCGACTCCTTTACTTTGAACATACTCATTCACCGGCTTCTTTCTGTTCTTTAACATTTTCCACACCTTTCTTTGGGCGCCATGTATATCATGATCCATATCGCTTGTGAATTTATTCCAATGCTCCCTTTTGATGGCCTTAATACGTGAATTGACTCGGTTTCTAGTTTCTATATATTCTGCGTGTTTTTGTTGGTTTGGTGTGCTTTTGTATGTTAAGTAGCTTCTTCTTTTTAATTCTGCGAGGTCCTTTACTTCCTGGCAAAACCATGGTTTGGTGTTGTTTGTTGAATTTATGTTTATTTTTCTCTTTCCAATGGATTCTTCAGCCGCTTGATGTATGGTATTTTTAATTTTTGTCCAGCAGGTCTCCACGTCATATGCGTTACAGTCGAACTCCTTCAGTTTGCCTGTTAGTCTGTTTTCATACAGTTTTCGTGTGCTATCCGACTCTAGAGATTCTATGTTGTACTTTTCGATAAAGACTGGTGCTTTTCGGACTTTGTGCGGTCGTTCCAAGACTAACCTGCACAGTACGAGATTGTGGTCTGTTCTCAGGTTAGCGGAGGTCAGGGTCCTTACGTCAAGTATTTGTGTTGGCATTATTCCTTTATTGGTAATTATGAAGTCAATCATTGACTTTTGACCTCTGGTATTCATAAATGTGTACTTATGTTGATCTTTGTGTGGGAAAAAAGTATTAGTAATTCTCATTTCGTTTCTAGCACAGAAATCTATTAAGAGCTCTCCGTTTTCGTTAGTTATAGGTTCATTGTATTTCTGTTTAACGCCTGGAATGATTTCATCTCCTATTCGAGCATTTAGATCTCCGAATATTATTATTTTTTCATTCTTGTTTATGTTTTCTATAGAGTCTTGCAGTTTTTGGTAGAAGTTTTCTGATTCCTCTATAGGTCTTGATATGTCCGGGGCGTATGTGCTAATAAGATGTATTATGGTTTGCTTTAATGTTAGGGATACTTTAAGTATTCTATCGTTGATATATTGTATGTCCTCAATGCATTGTTTATAGTTCTCGTGGAGCAGTATACCGACTCCCGAATGGGCTCTTTCATGTTTGGCTTTCCCACTGTGAATTAGGATGTATCGGCCAAATTGAGATGTTCCTTTTCCTTTTCGTTTTGTTTCTGATAGTCCGCATATGTCTATTCTATGTTTTTCCATTTCCATGATTAATTCTTGATCTTTCCCATTCCATGAGGTTATATTCCAGCATCCTAACCTAGTGACATTGCGTTTTGATTTCCATGATCGTTTATTCCTTTTCATAGCGTGTGTCGTCATCGTATTGATCAGTCCTGGTTCCGAGGCCGCGTCTTCGGTTCTGTGAGCTCCATGTTTCTTTTACATCGAGCAGGTAGCTAGCCTCACTCGATAACCCTCCTTCTTTACCCGGGCTTGGGACCGGCAGTGGTGCCTTCTGAGCTACTCAATTCACCCATCACACACCACAGGCGAAGTTTTTCATAAAATGTACAGTAAAAACTTTACTTACCCAACCCTGGTTATTCCTATCTTCAATCAATTACTCTGTTCCTACGTTTTAGAACGGAGGGTATACAGTAGGTTACTTACCTGAACTTACAGTCCTTTTTTCTGCTCTAATACTATTATTTCATATGTTAAATAATGGACATTAGGAATCTTGTTTGGATTAGTGACATTTATGTTTCGTGACAAATTGGTAGTTTGAGTAACCACTCCAATGAAACACTAACAATCATATAAAATTTCCAATATATTAGTCATTTGTTTCGTCCTACATAGGACTCGTCAGCGTTGTACGGTCCATATTGATTAAGAATAATTATGCAGAATAAAATTTATTGCAAAAATTATTCAACAATATAAACAACAACGGACAAAGTGATTAATATATTTTAATATTAGTAATTTAAAAACGGTGAGGAAAGTAACGGTTTTTTTCTGTGAATTTTACTTGAAATCTCTCCCCAGATGGATATTGAAATAATCCACCACTTGTAATACTCGTTAGTGGAGGTGAATCTAATCAAGAATGAAATCCACACGGAGTAATTGTCCCATGATTTACAACTGTTGATTCGATATTACACTCTGTAAAATATGAATAGTCAAATCACATCCATATACACACTAAAGTAGTGGAAAATGTTGAAAGCAAGCTTACAAGCTTAAGATTTTATATTTTAGGTTTGGATGACTTAGTCAAAAGTTGCTCCCAGCAAAAGACTTCTGCCATTGCGTCCTTAAGATCAACAGGTACCTTTGCATTTGAGGCTTTTCCTGAAAACTCCAGCCCATTATTGAAGTATCCGCTGATAGAGCTCAGAATTTTGAAAGGGCATGTAAGTTCGAGGGGTAATTCTCCAACTTGCTTGATTAGGGAGACTGTTTGGATATTTGTTTACTAGGTAAGACAGGTAAAAATTTTCATAAAAATTTCCACTTGTAACTTTTTTAGTGTTTGAATTATTTAAAAAAAAAACTGTTCGAATATGTAGAAATAAAAAAAAATGGGGTCATCATATTTTAGTTAAGAACGCGTTCATCACGATGTTGATTTTCGTATGTCCCATCTTTTTAACGGGCGCATCCGCCACGATGTCAAGAAGATTAGTTTATTTTTTAATACTTTTCTACATGCTAATTAAGATTAATATTTTTAATATTACTTTGACACGTATATAAATAAATAAATGCCATATTTACGAACCAAATCCACTTTACAAATAACAGTGGTAGTGCACCAAGATTACAGATCAACTATCAATCACAATTTATCCCACATGTGTAAATCTATATAAAATAATCTTTTTTTCATTGCGTTTAAAACCAACCATGAGTTAAATTAAACATATCTACATTTTCACAGCATTTATTTGCCAGTAAAGTTATGGAAGCGGAATAGCCTCACCAGTTGGCTTGTAATATTGGAGGAAATTTGGGCATTGGCCATATGTGCTAAAGGGAATTGCTGTTATTATACATATCCAACAATGGATAAAGTGCATAATATTACAATATTAATACTAACTGACCCCACGTTAAGAAAAGACGGTAAAGAAAGTAACGATTTTTTTTCTGTGAATTTTGCTTTTTCTCTCTTCAGATGGATTTTCATCACTTGCTATTCTCATTAGTGGAAAGGAATCAAACCAAGATCAAAATTCACAGAAAACAGTTACCACTTTAAAATGACCATCCCATGATCTGGATGCCACACTATAAAATATCAAAAGTCACTGCACCCCAAAGTACTGGAAAATGTTGAAATCTAAAAACTAGATTAATATTTTACATTCTAGGTTTAGAAGACTTTGTCACACGTTGCTCCCAATTGATGACTTCGCTAAAAACTCCAGCCCATTATACCCAGAAACCTGAAATGGCTTACAAGTTTTAGGAAGTAATCCACCAACTCTCTTGTTTGCGGGGACTGTATGGATATTTGTTTATTAGGTAAAAGAGTTACACAAATTTGTACTTCTAAGCTTCTTAATTCAAAAAAAAAGTTTGAATGTGTAGAAATAAAGAAAGTTTTGCTTGTTTGGACAAACTCATATTGTCCACTGGATAAAGTACAATATTATGAACCTGAAAAGCCCTGTGAAACGTGATAAATTTAATTTATCTTAACCGAGAGTTTGTTATGAATGAGTCCGCCAAAGTCGAACATCACTGTAATTTTATAAAATATTTTCATGTCTAATTTTATAAACATTTTCATTTGTCTAACTTTAGTCAACAAATTGCATTAGTTAAATTTCAAAATTTGTGCTTAAGAAATGAAAATACGCTATATTACTTTGTATGACTATTAATTACTTATTTAGATATTTATCTTGGTTTCTTAACCGCCACTTTGAGGCTAGAGTTTATTCTAGAAAAAAATTTGTGGCCTTTAAAACATCGAAAATATAACAGTTTAAAAAGAAACTACCCAAAGAATTAGAGAACACTTGTTGAAGTCGGATTCTGTTCTGTTCTGTTCGAAAGGTTTCCTATGGCCTCTTGCTTTTCAGCATACAGCCAATCATTGTGAAGGGATTCCAACTCTTGGAGACAGGCGGCATATAACATGCATCGAGGCTCGTCTCTACCCGTGATCCTTGACGCTATTTCTTCTTTCTTCAACGAAAGAAAGGAAAGGTAAACAGAAGAAAATAAACTCTTCTTGCCCAGCGGAGTGCCTGGGCCAACACTCGTGGGAAAACTCCGGGGAAAAAAAGGAAGCCATGCAACTTTACTTAAATACTATACCCTTGTAAATTCTAAATACTAAAAGGACAACAAAGTGAAGCTTAGCTAAGCCATGCAAGCAATTATACATACTCCAGTACTAGTTGAGGAAATTAAAAGCACAATCAATTTAAATTTTTAAATTCTTCTATCTAATTTAACAAGCAATTTACACAATTCAAGGGCCGATTCCGAATGGGGTTCTCCAAGATTTCCGATATATGAAAAGGAGCATTAATTCCCCTTGCCAGGGTATTATAGATCAAACGAGAATTTGGATCATTGTTGCATCCCAGAATGCAGTGATTGATATCACCCAGTTCTCCACATTCGCAGTAAGGACTATCCTTAAGTTTAATCTTATATAGATGGGAGGCAGTGAGACAATGTGACGATCTCATTCTGCACAGAAGAGTGATATGCTTTCTCTTAATATAGGAGAGATTGTAGAACCAAGGTTTCTTCAGGGGTTTCTTTAGAAACTTGTAGTATGCTACTCCTTTGTGTCTTCCCATTAGGGCATATATTCTATCCCAATTATTCCACAGAGAGTCTTTGATATCCTTTAAACAAGAGGAGAAATGGATTTTATTAGCTATCAAAAAGCCGCTCTCTCTTCCCTTAAGTGCCAGTTCATCAGCCTTTTCATTGCCAGCGATCCCACTGTGACCTGGAACCCAAGCAAATTTTATATCTAAACCCGAATGTAAAGCCTTGACAATTACCTCCTTAGTATCCAGATAGCTGCAGTCACTATTACTTAGGATGCCCTTTCTTTCCAATTTCTGAAGGCCACTCTTGGAGTCTGATACAATGAGCAGTTTGTGAGTTAAGTCCTTGCAAATATCTACTGCTGTCTTGATGGCCAGAATTTCAGCCTCACATATGTTGGTTTTATTAGATAACTTATTAAAAATTTCCAATTCCCACCGAGGCCCATACACACCAATACCCGCGCTTCCCTTGCTTACATCGACTGACGCATCTGTATACACAATGTCATAATTCTCAGCATAATTCTGTAGGAAATCATTAAATAGATGATGAGCGAAAGTGTCATTCTTTTTGATTTGGGAATCCATAAAGCAAATATTACGTAACTGGCTCTCATAATCATGTTCATAACAGGCAAGCTTGTCCGACTTAAAAATGAGATCATCATATTGTAAGGCCAAATCAAACCCTTCCAACATCGCAGGAGCCTTGGTACGACTCCAATATGAAGGCTCAGTATTGTATAGATGATAGAATTTCAGAAGGGCTTCATGCACAAGACTATTATTCAAACCTAAGTGCTTAAGAGAGATTTTCGCACTTAATTGATGTCTTCTTATTTCTAGCGGGAGTTCACCTGACTCGGATAAAATGATATTAGTGGGGGTAGATTTCATGAAACCCAAGGCGATCCTCAAAGCTTGAAATTGATATTTATCGAGCTTGGCCCAATTTTTTTTAGAGGTTTTAAAAATAGCCTGTATGCCGTATTCCAGATGTTGTCTGACTAAACCTTTGTATACGTTTAGAAGGATTTTGGGGTCAGCTCCCCACCATACTCTTGTGAGAGCCTTCATGACATTGATGCCTTTAGCAGCTTTTCCGCATATATTGTTAATATGGAGAGACCAATTCAATTGAGAGTCCAGGAATACCCCCAAATATTTATATTCTCCTACATATTCTATATAATCATCTAAGTATCTAAGATGATTTCTTGGATATCTTCTTCCTCTGCTAAAAACCATAGCCTTAGTTTTGGGAGTTGAGATTTCCATGTCTCTGTCTGAAAGCCATCCGCTTATGCTATCCAATGATTGTTGAAGTTTATATCTACAGACCTCAATATCCCTACCAGACGTAAAGATGACCAGATCATCCGCATATTGCAGCGCCCTCACACTGTTTGTTAGGATATTTTGAAAATTGTTGGTATAAATATTAAATAATAAGGGACTGAGAGGGGACCCTTGCTGAATACCTCTATGACTGATATGTGGACCCTTCAATTTATTTGACTTAGCTGCTCTTATGTATATTTTCCTTGCCCATAACAATTGCAAGATAGTGCGTGTATAATTATGATCTACTCCATATAATATCAAAAGTTCCTTCATTTTATTTAAATTGACATTGTCATATGCAGCCTTCAGATCTATAAAGACACACATCATAACTTCGTTATTAGTAAAACATCTATAGATTTCTGTCACCAGTATTAGGATATTTTCCATAGTTCCTCTGCCTTTTCTGAACCCATTAAGCTCTTCCGAGAATACCCCCTCCTTTTCCAGCTGGTAGTCGATTCGTTGTTTCATTAAGGACTCTAATAACTTACATGCACAATTGGCCAGTGCTATGGGACGATAGCTCTGCACGACCTTTGGATTTTTGCCAATTTTCAAAATTGGGACAATGACTACGTTTTTCCATTCTTCTGGGATATCTCTTTTCCCTTGGATTATATCATTAAAGATCTTTATAAGTTTATCAAGCATATTATTAGAGGAAAATTTAATCATAGAATAGGTAATAGAATCCAGCCCAGCTACAGAGTCCCTTCTCTTAGATTTTAGGATGGACAATAACTCTTCCCTGGTGAAATCTCTAGTGACGGCAGGTCTTAAATCATCCAGAACCAACATCGCAGGAACATCGATAGGGCCCAATTTATACAGCAATTTATCCATCAATTCATCTGTAGACCCTTCAGAAGACGTCGCACCATTGTTGATATTAGAGAACTTTCTAACGACTTTCCAAACTTTGGCCACACTGGTATTTCTATTCAAGCTCTCCGTAAATTCCGCAAAGCTGCTTTTCTTTTTATTCCTCATTATTCTCCTGGCCACCGCCATCTTCCTCTTATACATCAGAAAATTATCCATACCAGCGTTATTCCTATAACTTTTAAGAGCTTCCTTGCGCTCAGTGTTAGCATTATCACAATCATTATCCCACCATTTAGGCTTTGCCAAAATTGAGGGTTTTTTGGATCCATGAGAAACTCTGCCCAGAGCCACCTGAGCTGCCTCAATAATGCTATTTTTCCACTCCTCCCAATTAACAGGTGAGGCCTTACTACCCAATTCCTCATAAAGATTCCAGTTTGCTTTTTTGAAATTCCATGCAAACCTGTTGAAGCTGTCATGCCTATCATAAATGATCTCATTTATATAACAAATAGTAGGAAAATGGTCACTACTGGAGTCGTCTTTAACATCCCATCTACATCTATGAGCTAGATACATCGACGAAATTGTAACATCGGGACAGCTTTTCCCCACACCTGGCGGAGTAATCCTAGTCGGCCTTCCATCATTCAAAACTACTGCATTGGTGATATTTAAAGCATCTAACAGATTCTTACCTTTGTTGTTATCCATTCCTGACCCCCACAGACTATTTTGCGCATTTATATCTCCCATAATAACGAACTCCTCTCCAAGAAATTCTATAGATCTGACAAATTGACCAACTGTGATGAAGGTGTCAGGAGGGATGTACATATTACAAAAGTTTAAATTCCCAATTTTAACAGTTAAAATTTGAAATTTGTTGGGATGTCTAAAATTAGGATCTACCTTACTAAATTTAATATTTTTACGAATTAGTGTGGCTATGCCCCCTCTACCATCTGCTCTATCCTGTCTTAAAGTAAAATAATTTTTTAAGTTTAAATTTTTTTCAATTGTTAAAAAGGTTTCATTAAGAAAAATTAAGTCCGGATTTTCCTGATTAACTAATACTTTTAAACTATCTAAATTTACATTAACCCTTCTGATGTTCCATTGTAATAACTTCAGTGTTTGATCCATTATGCAGCAAAGAATGATCTTGTATACTAATTATAGCCTCAGCTAGCTCTCGTTCCTCCTCCTCTCTTGAGTACGACTCATAATTGTCATCTATAGCTTTGTTTATAGGGCTGTCCCCTAACACTTCTTTAATTTCTTTTACAAAAATGTTTTTCATGTTTTGGGGAATCTTTGTTTTGTTGATGATACTTAGGATAAATTCAGAAGCGGAAATCACATCTAAGTCTCTGCCTGATCCTTGATCACTCTGCGGGGATCTACATGGGGATGGAAAAAGACAATTATCGTGTTCTTTTTTATTATAACCTTGCATAACCGGTGATAACGGGGAAAGGGACTTCCTCTTTCTCTGGACTCTTGCAGAGAAGGATTCTTCTTGACGTTCTCTAGGATCAACTTTTTTTGCAAATGCCTCTTTCCTTTGAGAAGCAGAAATAACATCTGAAGATTTCTCTATTAATCTTGGAAAATTACTATGATGATAGTTAAAAGAGTCTTGAGTATTATTGGGCTTCCTACTGTAATATTCATTTATACCATTAGTTTCCTCAGTGGAAATATTTGCAACTTTGGGAAAGAGTCTTCTGGCCTCGAAGTAAGATACATTATTTTCAGCCATGTGTTTTTTGATCTCCTTCTGTCTCTGATATTCCTTACAATTTCTCCTATCTGTCGCTTCATGATTGGAATTGCAGTAAAGGCATGTCACATCCTTGTCTTCCGTTTTACACTTGATTCTTTCGTGCTCATCCCCGCATCTGGGGCATCTTATTTTCCCCCTACATTGAGTTCCCGGGTGACCGTATCTTAGACAGTTAAAACATTGCATAGGCAAAGGAATGTAGAGACTGACCTTATGTTCAACGAAATATATTATATATTTTGGGAGACTAGTCCCCTTAAAAGTGCCCCCCGTGTCTGTACCCATAAACGCTACTGCAAAGCTAGGATAGGACCGTAATAGGAGAAAATAGGAATATATTTACCGAATCTTCCACCTCTTGCACAATATAATTTAGAACGGAACTTAAATAAGTTATTATTGTAATTTCTTTCCAGAAATTTATCAAAATTAGCAAAATTTTTCCACACACGTGTAACCTCTTTGGCGCCAACGAGGGAAAAAAAAACGTTGAGGTCGGATAAAAATTAAAAAATTTTTTGACTTTCAGGGTTCTCTATTATGAAGTTATTAAGATAAGATAAGATAATTTATTAGTAATAATATACAAATAGTACTTTTACAAGTCAAAGAAATAAAATATTCAAATTTTGTCAATTAATTATTATCATTGATACAAATAAAACATTACACGATATTGATTCTTCCTTAAGAAGAAAGTTTTGATAAAAAAAAAGCTAAGAGAAGCTGATAACAGACGAAGACAATACTATAGATTAAAATTAGATTCGAAATACTCCTCGAACGAAAAAAACGCGTTCAGCAGCAGATTTGTTTTTTGTACTGATAGAAGTTAAGAGCTTTAATTCTAGCTGGCACGCAGTTGTAGAACTTTATTGCTAAATATCTTGAACCATTTCTGGATCTCTCAAGCCGGCCAAAGTCTGATACAAGATTGTTGTTGTTTCTTGTTGGATAGTTGTGAATATCTTCGTGTGATCTGTATAGATCAAGATTTTGTTTAACGTACAACAAACACTGTATAATGTACACACAAGGTAGAGTTAAAATTTTTAAATTCTTAAACGAATTTCGACAGTCTTCTCTATAACCAAGCCCAGAGATAATACGAATGCATTTTCTTTGTTGTCCAAACGCCTTATCAGTATGACAAGAATGACCCCAGGAAAGAATAGCATAAGCCAAAAGAGAATGAAAGTTGCTGTGATATGCTGTCAGAAGAGTTTCTTTGGAATGTACCCGTACAAGACTCCTGAACAGGAACAGTTGTTGGGATAGTTTTTTTGAGAGATTAACAAGGTGTTGTTCCCAGGTTAATCCTGCATCTAGGTGTACTCCCAGAAATTTGACCTCCATTGCACATTGAGGTAGAAAGGACTGTACAATTTCACTGTTATTCCTTAGAGTAAAGTTAATATTTTGTGATTTGGAGTTGTTCAAGGATAGGCGATTGGCTCGAAACCATTGAAATAGTTCTCTTTCTGAAGTTTTGTAATCAAGACTGTCAATCTCTGAAGGGTGATAACTTATATAAAACGTTGTGTCGTCAGCAAACAAAACAGTATTGACTCCCTTGCCCTTACAGTATGCCAGGTCATTTATATAGATGAGGAATAAGATGGGACCTAATACCGACCCTTGAGGTACACCATACCTTAGGGATTGTTTTTTAGAATTACACTGCCCAAAGTGAACATACTGATCACGATCCGATAGATATGAATTAAGTAGTTGAATGGCATCAGCCTGAAAATTGTAGAATGGTAGTTTTTTTAGAAGAATGCTATGTGTAACGCAATCGAATGCCTTTGTGAGGTCTAAAAAGGATGCAAGAGTGTCAAGATACTTTTCAAAGCCCTGTAAAACATTACTAGTAAAGTGATCAATAGCTAAAGTTGTGGTCCTGTTCTTTCGGAATCCAAACTGGTTCAAGGCAAACAATTTGTTTGACTCAAAGTGATCATTAGCCTGATTTTTCAAAATTCGTTCATAAACTTTTGACAAGATTGGTAATAAAGATATGGGGCGATAATTGTTGCAGTCATCAATGGAGCCCTTATTCTTGAAGAGGGGTACCACCTTTGCAGTTTTGAAAACTTTAGGAAATGTACTGCAAGCTATAGATTGATTTATCAATATTGTTAGGGGCTGAACTATTATATCCTTGATTTTTTTAATAATTTTTGTGTTAATTCCGTCAATATTTTTGCTGTTACTATTTTTTATTTCTGAAATGGCCTTGTCGACGTCACTAAAACTAACTGATTGAAATTTAAAGGACGGGATGTTTTTCAGTGGCATAGATTTTAGGTAATCTTCAAAAGGCTGTTGAGAACTTTCAAGTTTATTCATCACACATTCAGCAATTGAACAAAAGTGGTTATTAAAATCATTTGCATTTGGTTTTGAATTAGAGTCAGAGGTATTATTGTTGCTTTTATTATTAATAAGTTTCCACATAGCTTGTTGAGGGTTACTGGATTTTTTTATAAATTCGTTATTAGCTTTAATTTTTGCAAGCCTAATTGATTTTCTGTAATTTTTTCTATATTCAATTATGGTACTCGTTGGCATGGTAATAGAATCTCTTTTATTTAATGCTATCATAAACTGAAGTCTATTACGCATCTCTTTTAAGTTATCATTGAACCAGTTTACTCCTTTATTGGGATAATTTTTATTGAATAGTCTTGATTTTTCTGGAAAAAGAGATATTTATGCAATGTGTTAACGCGTCAATTAGCATTTTGAATTTAAGGTCAGTATCCAAATTATCATCAACAAAATTAAATATCTATATTACTATTAGCTGACCCACTGCCCGTCCGCTGACTACGAATGTGTAACCACTACTGAAATTATATGATAGAAAAGTAACGCCGTTTTAGAACCAGAATTATAAACAGAAATGAGCCGCATGGAGCAAAATTCTAACCGCAAAGGCAGTCTTGGGTTAAAATATTAAAATTTTCTATTAGAGAACCACAAATTGTTATTTAATGTTTATGGTTTGGGGTTACACAACTCTAAAATGCCTTTCGATAAGCTATCTGCCTACTCCTAACCTTCTAACTATAAGAGAAAAAAAGGTTCTTAAAAAAATGTATGGGAGGAACAAAATAAAATTACTATGAAAAATACAGGTTGATGATGTGATAATCAGAATATACATTCTGTAATAATTGTCACTTGAACACATAAAATTTTTCATTTTTACTGGTTTAATAATAAATATAATAGTCAATTTAGACTGTGTTTGTGAACTAGGGGGATCATTTTTAAGATATCATTAAATCACATATCATTACATAATGTGTATGACAAAATAAGCTGCATAGTATTTCGGTTAAATAATAATTATTGGCAAATAGTCATATTTTATTTAATTTTTAATATATATTATTGCTACATTGTTTTTTCCTTTATAGGTCAATAATAATGCTTCCTGGACACATCTAAAGCAGGCTTCAACATAGACAATGTCGAAGACGCCAGCCTTTTTCTGAAAAAAAAGACTTGTTATATTACTCCTTTTAAATATTTTATATATCAAACATCTATGAATTAACCAAGATATAAATTTTATTGTAAAAACAATACTGAATATTTTGTATATATCTGTCTAGTTGTTTCTTTAAGATGATCAATAGTTGGTTGTACGAAATTGTATTTTACAATGAAGATTATATGAAATAAATTTATTCAAAAAATATAATTGTTTTATTATTCGAACTTGCTCATGTTCATTGGTGGATTATTGAAAGAACCAGTTCTTTTGCTGAGAAAATTGAAATATAAAGTTCCATACCAGAAGTAAAGTCACATTTTACTATTCAGTTTAAAAACTTAGTGAAATCAAAAACTTATGAAGCAAAAGCTTAAAAAGTATAATGCTGTGTTAAAAAGAGAACTATCCTATGAGCATAAATAGGTGTTCAGAGTTCCAAAAACACAAACCCCATTAAGAGGATGGACCCACAAGTCTATAAAATTATTCATTCCTA
Source organism: Diaprepes abbreviatus (assembly GCA_034092305.1). Classification (NCBI taxonomy): domain Eukaryota; kingdom Metazoa; phylum Arthropoda; class Insecta; order Coleoptera; family Curculionidae; genus Diaprepes; species Diaprepes abbreviatus. The sequence goes on from JASJET010000416.1 coordinate 1,494,559, forward strand.
AATTAATAAGCAAATAATTCGTGTTAAATTGTAGGATTTTGGCGATTAATAAAAAATACACTTATTCTTGAGTATCAGAAACATGACTAATCAAATGGCATTGCCAATTACAAATGTAATGAACACTTTACTTCAGTTGGTCACTCATAGAGGGCGCTAATACATCAATAAAAGCAATATTTCGAACTTCTCCTAACCTAACGTTCTCGTTCTGGACTCCTGACATTGAATTGAATGAATATGTATAGCCTAATAGAACAGTCTTGACCATAACAGTTTTACACTGCATATACAACGCCATTTTACTTAAAAGAACCAAACAAAAAGCTAGACACCCGCCTCCGAGTTGTTGTCTTGACAATAACAGTTTTACACTGCATATACAACGCCATTTTACTTAAAAGCCAAACAAAAAGCTAGACACCCGCCTCTGAGTTGTTGGTTACGCTTCTAACCCAGACTTATGATCTGATAGAATATCAGTATTTTTTGCTAATTTCACAAAGACTTGACTCTATCTGTTGTACTTGGATTTCACATTGACACAAGTTCTCATCTTCTTTTAATACACTTTATGTTTATCGTCGATAAGAACTTACAATTTTGAAACGTTAGGTGCCACTTATGAGTTCAAGGGGTTCCTCGATAGGAGTTTGCAATGGTGCAATAAATATATATTAAAGAATACTTAATGGCGGTAATTCGAAATTTTCTTCTTTAGGATATGTTGTTAAAGTTACTAGGTTCTCAGACTAAAGCCTTGTACAAAATTACAATTACTTGTTTACGGATTTAGGTCGATTATGTTCAAATTTAAAGTTGTACATAAAGGATTTAATATTATTTTTAAAAATTTAAAAAACCAACACAGAAATAAGGATTTAACTACTGGTTTATATGGCCGTTGCGATTGAGGCAACTTGATCAGCTTTTTTCCCCTCCGCGCTTATACCACTTTGTCTGGGAACCCGTCCGGAGGGTTTACACGGTAAACTGGTTTGCGAGACCGTTTCCTAGGATGAAAAAAAAAACGCAGAAGGATGCCTCATCTAAAAGGGTCTGGATACTTCTATAATCCAACCAAGATTGTTACTCATGTATCTGACCGAGTATAACAAAACAAAACAAAAATTCATTCATTTATTACGTGTGTGACATTTACATATAGTTAACTATCCGTCTATCCGTCAGGTATATCCATTCACTTTTGCTTCATAAAGGAATGATTAGTTGGCCATAAATAGCTCCGCTCTTCGTAGGGTACACACAGCCTTGGTCCTTAATTGACCAAACTACGTTTCTTTCTCGCTTTTTGCAAGAGAGCACCCGGATAACTGTTTTACCTGATGGCTTGTATTTCAAGAGGCAAATGTTCATTAGGAAAATTCCCAGAAGACTAATTGTGCCTGGTTTTTAAAATTTACATTCTTTTTAACAGGGAAAAATGAAAAAAAAAACATGAAGTATTATTGTGAAGTGCAAAAATTGGGGGTTTTGAGGGCTATAGACCCGCCAGTCCGAGAGTTTCCATGCAAGAAATACTCAATGCGTTACACGGCAAATATAGAAAGACAGAGAATACAAGGTTATGCCAAGGATTATTCACAATTACTGCCCTCGATTCATTAGCATGAACAGCTCGGAGCTGTACAGGTGCAAGAAACCTTCGCTTTATTCAAGTAGTGCATTATGCCTCGGCGCTTGTCAGATCTGCTTTTCCCTTACCCCTCAAGCACCAAAAAAAATATTTGGTGTATAAAGCCCTAATAGCTATCAGTTATCATTGTTAGATGCTATTTTTGGGTAAAAAAACATTTTATACATGAAATGGAGACACAAAAATAAGATTGTTTCACAAGATACCAGATAAAATTCAAAACTAATAAGTAATAATATAATATTTTTACCTTTTTGTCTTCAATATATTTCGCTATGTATATTAAAAACACATATTCCAAAAAAAATAATTTGTAGGTTATTTAAGTGTTTAAATTAATACTTTTACCGCTTTATTCAGATTTGCTCGGAGCTACTCAGGGTTTGATGCACCCGAGCTTAAAACTCTTGAATCGAAGGCAGTAATTAAGAATCCTCTTTGGTTATGTATCTTCTCGCACGCGGTGAATTATCTGTGCTGCCCCTAGTAATGAGTGAATGGCTTGAAGGTCTCCAGGGATAAGTTTACAAACCGGTTTTCCTGAAGGATTGCTTTAATTCTAAATGGGCACCGGAACCACAATAAGCTGGCGAATTGTCTTAGGACTTAAAGCCAAAATTGATATGAATGCGTGAGGGTGAGTCCATAATTTCGAATTATTATCAAAAATATTTATTAATCATTCTAGTAAGAAAAAATAAATTAATTTAACGTTAACAAAATGAGTGAATTTTTAATTTAGTTTATTAATAAATTTACTTTAGAACTTTTTATTGCTTGTTGTTTCTTTTGGCAATTCCTGGTCTTGTATAACCATTTCATGACGTTCTTCACATGAATTAAATTGTGTCCACAGTAGAACCTCAACAGAAGATATTTTTGTAAACAACAAATTATTAATTATTAAATTACTATACTTAAATATTTTTAAGTTACTCTTATGGACTCAATTATAGTCTAAGTCTCTCTTAGGAAGAAGTTATATCTTAAGTAAATTTATATTCTAATAGGCTCAAACCAAAGCACGCCTTAATATCCGAAACTCTAAAACTTTACTTTTTACAGAAACCATTAGCTTTGTTCATATTGTCATCGTCCCATAAATACACACTTTTTCATTTCAGTAATCATCTAAATAAATAGTTATAAGTTATATTTGTTAGTATGCCTATGACTGTAAAATAATAATTTAGATACAGAAATAGAATAGAACTAGGACATGAATATAGAGACAAGGGAAACTAAAATTAAAAAAACTACAATAGTGCCATTAAATTAGTAAGTAAGAAGAAAAACTGGTGTTACCTCATAATTTAGTAAATATTTTAATAAAATACTAAAAGTTATATTAGAAGATTTATTTGAATTAATCGAAACCAGTGATAAACCAATAGTAGCACCAGCAAAGTTATAACATTGGTGACAGCGAAAAGCAAAGCTTATAACAATATAAACAGCCTATTTCTCTCTTTAGTCCACTAAGCTCCCATTAATGAGAACACTCGCTCGATATTCGCATTTGGTGCTTCGATTGCAAATATTTTGAAAATCTCACTGTCTTAACATACCACATTCAGATAAAATGTCCGAATATCTATTGAAAAGTCAGGGATATTGTCAGAAAATCTCATTATTTGATCTTTCAACCATAGTTAAGAGCATGTCTGTGGATTAGCGTCTCGATATCAGAGATTGCCGTTGAATAGAAATTGTATTATATAACGGCCTTTATTTCATAAGCTTTAATTTATATAACGAACAACTGCATTATTGCAATTGTTATAAAATTAATAAAAGAACGAACAAGAATTGTTTTTTTTTTGAGAACCAAGCAGTAATGATCTTCGACAACAGGCATTTTTAATAAATTAAAACAATTTAACATAGTTCATAAATATCCATTATCTCAAAACTCACAAAATAAAAAAATATAAGGAAAACAATAAACTTCTGAAAAAAACAGGTTATGTTCGTACAAAATATTAAAAATAAACAGTTTCCACTATATTTAAAGCAGTCCGATGAAAAGTTCAACATTATTTTGCGTATTGAGCTTGGAAAGGGTGGGTTTAGGCGGGAAATCTTCGGTTTTTGTCTTTTTTTAAATTTCACGAATCACAATGCTTCAAATATGACATATGTCTTATTACGCTAAGCTTACGCCCAGATTTTTCATATCGTGTGGACTCACTCTAAGGGCTGGAATCACGCAAGTGTACACAGTAAATTTGACTGATCGTGTAATAAACCGAAAATGTTCGGACCATGCTACTCGCCATATTGGGGAAAGTTCACTTATAACAACAGTGAACACGCTATCGCCGTAGGAAAATTATACGGGCTAAATATAATCTATTATCTCTAACTGAAGAGGGTAGAAGCAATTTCCATAGCTTTCCGAATTTGTATCGATATAAGTAGTTGAACGAAAGAGATAGTAGAAAGAAATAAAATGATAGTGTTATGTTTTAAACTGACTGATCCAATTCGTGCCAGTTGATTATAATCTCTGGATGTCTGCGATACTATTGGTCGGTCATTAAAAAAAAACAATATTTTGACGAACCGTTTCCTCAAAATGTTTTATTTTTTGTTGACAACTGATATGTTAATTAGGTGGTACCTCGTTATTTTCAGTATTTTCTAATTTTTAATTAAAATATCCTTAGAAAGTTGAATGTCTCCCAAATTTCAAGTAAATCTGATTATAGACATACAAAATTATTACACTAAATTCTGTTCATATCTTAATAGTATGAGCGTGCTGTTTAAAAATGTTTTCCTATGGCTGTTTCTGATTATGGATTTAACATAAACACTTGTGTCCATATGCCCATAACAGCCGAGTATCTTACTTTTAAACACTTAAATCTAACGTAATTATTTTCATCAACACAACTTACAAAAAATTTGAGCAATAACAATTTGTAAGATATTTGAAACTTTTATTTAAATAAGTAACATTAAATTTTATGTTCAAATGATATTAAATGTAACATTTAACTCCGACGCCGTGTTAAACACTATACTACACTACAATTAAATAAATATGATTGTAATTATAATTTATTAGGACATATAAATGTGAACCCTACAAACCCAACGAACGAGGTCCTTTAGAATAAAAACGTTATTTATTCTACATTTGATCTTCAAGCCCCTACAAATCTTTACAAAATAATAAAAAAATTAAATTAAAGGTTGAATGAGAGATACGCCAGTATCAGTCTTCTTGCTTGCCTATGATTTCGGTCCCTTGTCGTACACAGTTCCTCTGTCACCGGTCAGGTGCCAAAAGGGCACTTTCCCCAATATGGCGCCGAACATACGCCAGACTTTTTCGTTTGACAACTCCATTACAATTTGTCATCCATTTTATTTTACGAAATCCGTGGTTGGGATATACGAGAAAAACTCGAGAATAAAGTCTGGGCCAGCCTTGACATTCAAACAACAATAGTCCAGGTAGAGATATTTGCCATTGAAATGTGTGTCGAACTGATGGAAGATCGGCGCTTACTGACAAAACAATCTAATTTTTTTAGACAACCAAGCAACATTACTATAAATTGTATCACGTGCACGGATTTCTGAAAATAAATGGATGACAGGTGGTAATGGAGCTGTCAAACGAAAAATGTCCGGAGTATGCTCTGCGCCATTTTGGGTAAAAGTGACGTTTTGGCACGTCAAATTAACCGTCAAAAGTCAAAAAAATAGTGTCATTGTTATTATTGTGAAATAATCTTTGTTTTTCCTTGGATTAAATTTATTTTAAATAACTTAATAACCAAGTAATATGCACCAAGCCATCAGTCAAATATTTAGGTGTAAATATAGACCACAAAATTATCTTCAATTGACACTTTGGAACTGTTAAACAAAAAATGTATAGAAAGGGCCAAATACCTTAAGAGTCTAATATACAAAGAAAAAGGCATATCAAGAAAAACAACTCATATATACAAAGCAATGTACAGACTTTAATAAGAATACATAACTACTATATACAGTAATTGCAGGAAGCCAGCACTCATAAAACTTGAAACGATAGAAACCACTGCTCTATGTAGTATTACTAAAATCCATCGTCCTAGCTATCCATCAATCAATTATTGTATGAATTCACTAAACATCTAGCCGATTATTGCAAGACTTCCTGTCCTGACAAGTAAGTTTGAAAGAAAACCTGAAACTTGACCGGTGATAGAGGAACTGTGTACGACCAGGGGCCGGAACCATAGGCCAGCCCAAAGACCCCCCAATAATTAAACTATTCAACCTTTAATATACTTTTTTTATTATTTTGTGAAGATTTGTAGGGGCTTGAAGACCAAACGTACTATAAATAAGCTTTTTATTCTGAAGGACCTCGTTTGTTGGCTTGTAGGGTTCAAATTTATATCTCCTAATAAATTATAATCAATAATATTTATTTAGTTGTAGTGTAGTATAGTGTTTAACATAGTCCAAGGAAGTAAAATGTTGCATTTAACATTATTTGAATAAAAAATTGAATGTTACTTATTTAAATAAAAGTTTTAAATATCTTACAAATTGTTACTTTTCAAATTTTTTATAAGTTGTGTTGATGAAAACAATTATGTTACACTTAACTGTCTCAAAGTAAGATACTCGACCGTTTGGGGATACAGGGACACAAGTGTTTATGTTAAATCCATAATTAGAACTAGCCGTAGAAAAACAATTTTTAAACGGCACGCTCATACTATTGAGATATGAACAGAATTTAGTGTAATAATTGTGTATGTCTATAATCTCAAATTTACTTGAAATTTGCGAAACATTCAACTTTCTAAGGAAATTTTAATTAGAAAATACTGAAAATAACGGTGTACTACCTAATTAACATTTCAACTGTTTTTTCAAAAAATAAATCGTTTTGAAGAAACGGTTCGTCAGCATATTGCTTTTTTTAAGGACTAGTTATTTTTAACAGCCAAAAATATAATAAAAATTTTAATTTATTTTTATGACCGACCAATAGTATGACAGACGTCCACACATAACAATCAATTGACACAAATTGGATGAGTTGAGTAAGGTTATACCGTAATACTGTCATTTTATCTCTTTCTACCATTCGCTTCGTTCAACTACTTATGTCGATGAAATTTCGGAAAGGTATGCAAATTGCTTCAAAAATTGTCGTTGGGAGGTAAACGATTACGTTTAGTCGTTATAATTTTTCAGTGGCGACAGCGTATTCACTGTTATTATAACTTCACCTTACCCAAAATGGCGCATAGCATGGTCCGGACATTTTCTGTTTATTTGGCGATCAGTACATATACTTTATAAGTGCGTGATCACGTATGACAACAGAATTTTACAAAGGGAAATTAGGGATAAAAATTTCAAGCATTAGATTCGGTAAATATAATAGTCTCTCAAATAAATTAAATTTTCCATTTTTGTCTGTTTCATAACAAAAGAGAACGTCTTGTATTTTTAAGGTTCAAAAATTGGTTGACATTGCACTTGTTAATTAAACCCCTCTACTGTCAACTTAGACCAGTGACATAATTTGATCGCAGACTCTTGCAAACTGAATATCTTGTGGTAACATTGGCCATTCCATCTACAATCATTTTGCTGCCCCATATTAATTTGCAGCTATTTTAAAAACCCTATAATTAAATTTTACAGTAATAACGACACTCTGGAAGTCTGGATGTTCATTTTCTCTCTTGAAGCTTTAGTTCCAAACAACTACGGTTATTTAAGCTTACCACAATCATAACTCAGAACTTCAGGACTCAGGCAACGCTGCTAATTAGCTGGTCAAATGACATCTTTTGTTTACAGCTCTCACAGCAGTATGTACGCGATTTTAGTCGCGTTAAGGTTTTTAATTAAATAAAACAAGTTTTTTGAAACACTTAGTCTATTAACAAAAATAAATAGAAAAAAATGAACTATTTGCAATGAGAAACTTAAACTAATACCAATTACGAAGAAATTAACATATTGCTCTTAGTGGCCGTTCTATTAACTAAAAATGTATAACCCAATTTTGAAAAAACACGTATAAATAGCTTACTAAAACATTAAACAGAAATAAAACGCGAAAAAAACAGCAATTTATCTTTCTTAATCAAACACTATTAAAATCGCGAAATGCTCGACTAAAATAACACGATATTCCCTTAATTTCCCAAATTAACTGAAAACAAATCAAAACAAAGATAACCTTCTTTCCCGACGATTATACTCGGCACGTAATTTTCTACCACACTACACGGGTGCACACACGGTACCATCTTCTAAAGAATTGAAAAACCTACAAATTGTTCTTTACAAATCTCGATATTTTTATTTGTTGCTGAGAAAAATACAAAACAAGGTCAAAATTGTTATAATATTCAACTAACAATAACTACCCAAATAGCACACTTCAGTCCACTGGATATCCATCGTTTATCCAAAGCTGGACATACTGGGTATCCATGGGATGTCCAGAATTTGTCCAACATCCTATGGATATCCACTAGACTATACGTTTGTCCCACTCATGGACGTCTTTTTGGATTACATATATTGTCCAAGTATGGATCATTTTTGGATATTAATAGGACTAATTTTGGATATCCATATATTGTACATTCTTGACCCGATTGTGGACATATTATCCGATGGTATTGTGCTTTTTGGATAAATAGGTCATAATCTATGGTTCCCGCTTCTTGACGTTCCGGTAACGTGAATGGTAGATATTTTCAGAATTTGCTTAGGGTCCGAGAGCTTAGAGTACCTAATTAATCTGCACTTCTGAAGACACAGACCACTCATGTCATCAAAACGTCGATAACAAGTAACCATAGATGGCCCTATTAGTCTCAAAAATTAAACAGATATAAATTACATTAGCGAACCAGGTAACAGGAACTGGATCCACATATTACACTTATTGTTTACAATTGTCAAGTTTTTAATACAATACTATATAAGAATATAAAATTTTATAATTAGTCGAATTGCAAGTGCTACAAAATATAGCTTCAATTGATTTAAATTGTTCAAGCTGTAGAAGGATCGCTATGAATAAGTTATCTGGTTCCATAGTAATAGGTACAATTTCAATTGGGTAATAGAAAATATTCCAATTATTTAAATAAAGACTTTTTATTGTTACAATAATTATTTTTTTCTAGATTTATTTCTGTCGTTTATTCTCTTCTGCCATTGTCTAATCTCGTCTTCGGCTGTTTTTTATCGGCCCCCCATTCTTCTACCGCAGCTGAAAATTAATAAGGTTTAACGTTAAATGATGCAGTATTTTATGCTTTTGTAGGAATTTAAATATCTCTCTCTCTCTATATATATATATATATAATATATATATATATATATATATATATATATATATATATATATATATATATATATATATATATAAAACCAAATGCATCATTATTGCTTAGAATGCTTAAACCAACAGGCCAGAAAAAAATTTTAACACACTTTTTGTCTGGGTATTATCAGAACAAGAGGATCTAAGAGTTCAACGTGTGAAATCTGACACCTAATTTGTTTTTATTATTTACGAGTATGACAAATAAAACAGAGAGATTTTTTTCATCAAATTTTTATATTTAAGTGGTAACTTACCTACAAATAGTGAACATAAGTTCTTTAAAGGGCACTTTACTGTTCCATCATATGTATAATTCTTGGAAAGGCTATCTGTCATTGTTACAATAAAATATCTTTTAATAAGTTAATAGGTATAATTTCCTCCAATTTTCGCTAATTGTAAAAACCTAAAATTATATTACTTTATTGAGATAATTAAACGTTAATTCCACATATGCTAACCTAAGAATATTTTTGACTTTAAGAATCAAAGTAAAACAATATATTTAAAATAATCCTGTAAATTAAGTTTTTTTTTATCAATAGACTCATACACATAAAGAAGCATTACTCGAATAAGTTTCAGCTTTTATTTCAGGAGAAGTGTAATAAACTTACTGCATCTTTGAAGTTTAAATTGTCCTGAAGATCTTATGTGACTTGAGGCAGCTGATTATTTTCTTAAGTAAAAGGATAGTTGAACTCCTGCAGAAAATTCTTTGTAGATACTTGTTGTTTTTTCCCTATTTAAGATTACCTAAATATCCTCTCTAATTTGGTACAAATTGGCTTTCACATAGGAATTTTATTTGGACCAATCGGTGGAAAATTCATCTAAAAAATAATTAAAATAAATTAAATTATAAGTCTAAACCTAGAGTCGAACTGTCAAAACTTTATTATATATTTTTAAACAATTATACTGCACAAAAATACACATCAATGTAAACTTTTACTAGCGTTTAATCCAAAATAGTCATAAAAAAAATTAATATAATTATTCAAATTTGCTATAGCTTTTATTCCATTATAAATTTTGATAACATTTATTAATGCCAGCAATCTTATTAGACTGATTACTCAATAATGACTTTGTCAGAGAGAATTTTCTCTAAAATTTAAAATTTTATTCTTACACAAATTTACAACTCTATCTGTGCTCCATTTTAACCAACAAGATACAAAATTCATTGGCCTATCAAAATATTTGCACTTATTTGTAGTAATTTCCATTTAAATAAGTAATTATATGAAAAAGTATAGCTACAAAAGCTATATTTTAACATACGTGTTTTGATACTGAATATTTTGTTCACTTTCAAATTTGTGCGAGTTTGATACTAAATTATCAGCTTTTCGTCGGGCATGTCTGTAGTTGGTATAATTTAAAAAAATTAAATTAAAAATAACTATACTTACCTTTAACGGTGGCATCTTCTTCAAATAAAAAGCACACTTGATTTTAGCTCAACTAAAACTCCAAAGATCTTTTTTAGCTCGACGTCAACACAATAATGGGCACAAAATATCTGAAGGGATATTTTGTGATCATGGCGGGCCGGCAGGTTAAGAAATGACAATTCTACAGGCCGATATTACAGTATCCGATTTTACCGACAACCCGAAATTTAATTAATGGACGTCTGATGGACTTACATTGGACATCCAGATATGGACGTCCATATAGATTACAGGTCATCACATCTAATGGACATCCATAAACGGTCCATGGACATACAGGACATTATATGTACCTATTCTGGATATCCAATGGAAATCTTGTGCTATCTGGGTATTGCTAAATGCAACATACGACTTTGTTGTTACGTAAAAAGTTGAGTCTTTTAGTGCTTAATATGTGGTAAAAATTTCAGATCGATTCATCAAGTAGTATGTGCAAAATTTAATTTGTTTATCACAGGCGAGCGAATTTTGCAATAACAGTCTAGCTCCATCGATGAAGGTACACCGATTTTGAGCACATCTCATGAAAGAGGAACTCTTCTTCTATGAGAAGTATTACACGGAATTGAGGAAAATTAATTTTAAATTTGTTTAAACTTCATTAGAAAACCACTATAGTTTTTACCTTGTAAACAAATTAAATAACTTTTTTGTTTTTGCCGAACAAAAACTTCTGTTTTCATATTTGGGAAGCTGGCATTTTTAGACGAGTTTAGAACAAAAAACGGCTTAGGTCAATATGCGCCAAAGTTAACAATTTTTTCTTTAAATTCATTCCTATATTGTTAATAACAATTAAGAAACGAAACTAGCGCCATTCGAAAGTTTGAGGGTTTAGGTTTAGGTGTGAGTTGTCCGTAAAATGATAACACAAAAACAAAAGCTTCAGTGAGGTTTAAAAAATGTTAATTGTTTAAAAGACGACTCGGCAGGAAGATGAAGATGATGATGAACAAATCCGTTTCAAAAAATGAAACAGCAACTTCAAACTGCTACCATTAGCTATATCTCCGAAAGTTGTTGACGGATTTTGATGATTCTTTTTTTAATTTTGATACCTTTCTGCGTACATTACAAATATGCATACTATTTATTTATTTGTTTATAAATTAAACGTTTAATTTGTTTAAATATTTTTTCCACACAATTTTTTCATTAGAAATCAATAATTTTTGTGCTATTTTTATTGGCAAACATGGTTATAAGTCGGGGAAATTGAATAATTAAATTATTGTTATAAAACATTAGTATACGTTACATTGCGTGTAAGAAAAAGCTGTATATGTAAGTATTGTTTGCTACCGTAATATATACATGTTATAGCAATATATGACACATTGAAAAAAATACTGTTTTTAAGATTTTCATAGTTAAACATAATAATAGGTTTTGAAAGTAAATTATTTTAACGGCAATTAAAATTTCATATTTAGAATATCTGAAAAAAGAGAAAGCTATGATCTTCAAATGGACTGTTTATGAGTCGGGAAATAATATAAAACAAGTAATATTGTGATAATCTATTAAATTTTATTTAATATCAGGTACAAACAAACAATCATGAAATAAACGTATATACATAATCGGTCTTACATTCTAAACATTCTTTTTACGGAAAAAGCCTTATATAATTACATTAATACATAAATAATAATATGTACATATATAGAAACATAAATAATTAATTTACTTCGTATATTACATTTATATTTATTAATACAATAAAACTTATTCTAGTCGTATTTTTATACGCTATCAATATCAAAATTGTAGTCCGCCATATTTTCTAACATTTCATCGTTAACAATATCCTCACACATATCGACTTCTAAGCCACTGACGGCCCAATTATCCCAATTGTTAACTTTGGCGCATATTGACCTAAGCCGTTTTTTTTTTCTAAATTCGTCTAAAAATGCCGGCTTCCCAAATATGAGAACAGAATTTTTTTATCGGCAAAAACAAAAAAGTTATTTAATTTGTTTACAAGGTAACAATAATGATGGTTTTCTAATGAAGTTTAAACAAATTTAAAATTAATTTTCCTCAATTCCGTGTAATACTTCTCATAGAAGAAGAGTTCTTCTTTCATGAGATGTGCTCAGAATCGGTGTACCTTCACTGATTGAGCTAGAATGTTATTGCAAAATTTGCTCGCCTGTGATAAACAAATTAAATTTTACACAAACGATTTGATGAATCGATCTGACACCACATATTAAGCACTAAAAGACTCAACTTTTTACGTAACAACAAAGTCGTATGTTGCATTTAGCAATAGTTATTGTTAATTGAATATTATAACAATTTTGACCTTGTTTTGCATTTTTCTCAGCAACAAATAAAAATATCAAGATCGGTAAAAAACCAATTTGAATGTTTTTCCATTATCTAGAAGATGGTTATTCCATTTTGTCCAAAAATTTCTTTACTTTTGGCTGGTAAGCAAAAAAAAATGAATTTTTTGACCTTTAATTGTTTGCAAAAAGTTTATGACACAAAATCTCGTGCAGAGAACATATACGTTTTATCTCTATAGGCCACTATTACTCGAAAATCCAGGTCTTTGCATGGATGAATGAGTGTCCCCAACTAGGTCTTTTTTCGCTTATTTAACTGGAGTAACATGATTTATCTCAACAAGAGTGCATCAATGAACTTATACCTAAAGTCCATAATATTTCTCAGTGACTGATTGAGTACCAGTCACCAAAGAGACGAAGCGGCGGAATAAACATCTTACACAACTATAAATGATTTAAAACTTTGGCGCACGAACATTTGTTTATAACAAATTACCTGGGTACCTATTCTCGTTCTTGAGAGAACGATCACCTTGATGGAAAGTGGGTGTGGTTCTCACGAAAAAGTATGAAACCGTATTCTGGGTAGCTATTCTCGTTCTCGAGAGAACGATCATCTTGATGGAAAGTGGCCGTGGTTCTCATGGAAAAGTAAGAAACCATATTCTGAATACGGTTTCATACTTTTTCGTGAGAACCACGCCCACTTTCCATCAAGATGATCGTTCTCTCAAGAACGAGAATAGCCACCCTGACCATTTCTTTGAATTTTCGTTTTTTCCAGTGTTGTTCTTTGTGTAGAATTTTAGCTTCGGACCATTTTATATGGTGTCCATGAGTCCAGGTATGGTTGGCGGCACCAGTTTTGTGTTTCTCATCGAAATACATATTTTTGATGTTTTTTGAATCTTACGACAAAGGGTCTCTTTGTTTCCCAATGTAGGAGGTGCCACATTGACATGGTATCTGATAAACACAGTTCTTCATGTCATTTTGAGTTGTTGGTTCGACCCTAGTGAGCCAACTTCTCACAGAGTTACTTGAAATGAAAACAACGTTAATTTTATATTGTTTTCCTATTCTAACTTTTTCCGAAATGCCTCTAACATAGGAGATGTTCAATATTGGTTTTCGTTCTTCGTCGTCGATATTGTCCTATTTCTGCGATGTTCCAGAATTTTATCCACCAGATATACTGGGTATCCGTTGGCTGTCAGGTCACGTTTAATGTGATCTATCACTTTTATCAAGTTCTCGTCGGAGTTATAGAGAGTTAGGGCTCTATCTACGAGATTTTCTATAATTCCTTGTTTGGTGTTGTTCAAATGATTGGCTGGGTAGTTTCAGTATTGTCCTGTGTGTGTGGCTTCTCTGTAAAAAAGTTCCTTTCTCATCTCAACAATATCAGCCCAACCATTAAATTTACCGTGGAGAAAGAGGTACAAAATAAATTACCCTTCTTACATGTTTTGGTTGTAAGAAATGACAGACAAATTGGAACCTCAGTTTACAGGAAAACCACACACACAGGACAATACTTAAACTACGCATCCGATCACTCCAAAAATACCAAACAAGGAATTATACGAAATCTCGTAGATAGAGCCCTAACTCTATGCAACTCCAACGAAAACTTAATGAAAGAGATAGATCACATTAAAAGTGCCCCGACAGCTAACGGATACCCAGTGTATCTGGTGGATAAAATTCTGGAACAACGCAGAAACGAGACAATATCGACAACGAACGAAGAGCGAAAACCAATATTGAGCACGTCCTACGTTAGGGGCATTTCAGAAAAAGTTAGAAGAATAAGAAAAAAATATAAAATCAATGTTGTTTTTAATTCAAATAACTCTCTGAGAAGCCGGCTCACTAGGGTCAAACCAACAATTCAAAATGATATGAAGAACTATGTATTATCAGATACCATGTGCATGTGGTAATTGGGGAAGCAAAGAGACCCCTTGACGTAAGGATCAAAGAACATCAAAAATATACATCTCGAGGAGAAACAGAAAAAGCTGGTGCTGTCATAGATACCTGGACTCATGGACACCATATAATATGATCTGAAGCTAAAATTCTACACAGAGAACGACCCTGGAGAAAACGAAAATTCAAAGAAGCCGCAGTTATACATTAGAACCTGAGTTGCTTCAGCAAGCCATCTTTAGATATAAGAAAAGTGTGGAAACCACTTCTTAATAATTGTAAATTAAAACTAAATGCAGCATAAATGGGACTATCGTGGAGAATATTTTGAAAAACAATAAAACCATTTTCAATGCTCAATATTTGTTTGTTAGCCCCGAAATATATATGGCTACCCTCGTAAGAGTATGCAGTTTATTTTAAAATATCTATCATATGAAATCATGAAAAAATAGAAACGAAATAGCAGATTATCGTTTTTTCAAGAATAATTTTATTTTTAACCGACTTGATTTCTTTTACGGTTACCGAAATCCCCATACAAAGACTAGAATTTATAAATCCCTGTATAGACCGGAGCTGATCTGGAAAAGTTCATCATGATTTGTCTTTTTAGATAGCGCGAGCTAATTTTTCCTCTAAACCCTCCAGAATGATGCCGTAACAATAATTGAGCCATACTCTCTCTCAAAAAATACCGCCACATTTATTTATTTAATAAGTTTTAAAAAACGCGTTTTTTTTCTTCTTTTCTTCCTTATAACTTCGAAAGTATTCACTTTAGAGAAAAGTTGGAGGGGAAAAAGTTTCATAATTAAATTTCCTACAAGATAGGTTAGAAATCTCTTTGTTGCAAATGGTAATAATTTTCAAAAAAGCAAAAAAAAAAATAATTTTTTAAACGATTTTTTTCGACCACATGCATTTCTATGAGGACCTTCATATTTGGGCAAAAAACTTTATGTTATGATAAAACAACGTGCTAAATTTCGGTTCGGTAATTTTTGCATGATAATTTTGCGTTCCAATTTTTTTCAAAAAATGGAAAATTTTTCCAATTTGATTGAGTCCTTAATCGGAAAGTCACATACTTGAAATTTTTTTCACATATTCCCGAGATCTCAAGCTTTCAAATGCTTTTTTTTTAATTAAAATCGGATAATTAGAGCCCGCTCAGGAATTTTTTAAAGCTATAAGGATGCCGATAAAGACTGACTGCAATAATTTTATTGGGTCTACAAAAAATGGTATCCTGAAAAATGTTAAAGCTTTCTGGTCTTGTATTAAATCTCAACGATTTACAACAGGATACTGAACAATAATGAGGCTTAATGTGGAATTAAGTAATCCAAAAATAATCGCTACATATTTGCTGATTTCGCTCAATCAGTTTTCACCTACTGATGTTCTAATAACTAACTGCCCATATTCTCCGCCTATCACTAACTCAAATCCCTCAAACACAAATATCGATAGCTCTATGGTGTTTCAAAAACTGGCTGAGCTCGACAAAAGTAAAAGTTCTGGACCCGACGAAATTCCACCAGTTTTCATGAAAAATTGTAGCCCAACTTTAGCGATGCCGTTTAGTTATCTTTATCAGCTCTCATTGAATTCGAGCCAGTTTCCTAGCATATGGAAAACCGCCTAAGTCACAGCAATTCATAAGGGTGGTGTTAGACAAGATTTTTTGGTGTAGAAAATTTTTTAATGTTTTCTGAATCAGGGTTGTCATATCGTGATAATGAAGGATTTTCCCTACTTAAGGGGATGTCATATCGTATTCTGGGTTGTAAAGGTGAATTGGGATTTTCTAATCCGATGTCAGGGATGCCATGTACTTGGTACAAAATTTCTTGATTTGGTGAATGATGTTTCTTCATTTCATTATGATGAACAAAACCTTCGCTATACGCTTTATGATTATCAGAAAATTGACCGATTGTGGATAAAAATGAGCGTGACGCCTGTGAGCGCAATTGTTCAGAGGAACGCAATTGATTATCATAATCCGTTGATCGCAATGAATGATGTGAACTCTGAACTTGATTTTCAAATGAATAATGAGTCACCGACGCGTCATTTGTTGATACCTCGGAGAGAGTGTCAAAATTGTCGATGAAGTCATCAAGGTCAGGGTTAAGACAAATTATGAGCGAGTTCTCTGCAGTTGATTCAAAAGTACGTTTGGTTTTGAAAGAAAGGAAGCGCACCCGGCAGGGGGTGCCGGAGAGGACCCACCGTAGCCACCCGACCTGGAGGAAACCCAAGCCGCCTCACCTTTCTTCTTTAAAAATTGGGGGAGTGAAATATCTTCGGTTGACATGATGGATGGTACTTGTCTAACAATGGAAATGTTTATTTAAACAAGCAGAATTGGAGAAATTTGGAATTATTTCTCAATGACAAATTATGGTACTCGTCTGAGAAGAGAGTTAATGTGAAATGGGGTTAATTGTGGATGATGAATAATTAATTTGAGAAGTAGAAAAATTCTAAAAAATTATTTTCTTTGGATTATTTTCAGAAAAAGATATATGGGACAAATACTCTAAGTCTTGAATTGAAAAAATGCAAGAAAAAGGGAAAATTGTCTGTCAGTATATTTCCGAAAAAACGCGAAAAGTAAAGGTAACAAGAAGATTAATTTATTATGACTTTCAACTGCGGAAAAAATGTATGAGTAAATATCAAAATAAAAATATTTATGATAAAAATTATTTAATTAAAAGTCTAATTAAATGAATATTCTTAAAAAAAATTTAACTGAAGATGATGATGATGGGCAAAATGGAAAAAGCCCAAAGTTATAATGTAGATAAGCGAACTTTGTATGGGTGATCCGTGATTGCAACCTCAGTTCAGGTATACAATCACGAATAGCGCCCGATTTTCGAACTCTAGTGTACCGGGCTCTGGGAATCGAAACCTATTTTACCTTATACACTGTTAGTAATAAACCAGAGGACTCCTGATACACCGTATTTAAACCGATTTTATGCAAAAAACAAAAATATGATTATTATTATGGTCTTCAGACGCCCCAGCCTTTGGCAATTTCCCGGGAAAAAGCTACTAGTTCGTCCAGGGGCCTCGGAGGTAATTTAGGGTTAGTAAAATTAATTTAACACTTAATCAGCCACGCAGCCCTCTGAAAAGATCGTCGTTGTTGTACGTCTTCTTGGCTGTTCAGCCGTCCTGAATGCGATGAAAAAATTCTGAAATTGTCGTCTCTTTTAGAATTTCTGTCGCAAAAAACGAATTTCTTTAATAAAAAACGAATTTCTTTATGAAAATTCAAGAGATCCGACAACTCCTATTGTATCCTGCTTCTTTTTTCTCTCTTCTCTACTTCTTTTCTCCCAAAAATCGTATTTTTTGAAACTTTCTATAGTACTTTATAGCACTAAGAAAGACAATTGAAAACTGCTACTGATGCAAAATTTGGTGCTATCTTTATACTTCTCCTGAGCGGGAAATGAAAAAACGGGTTTTGGCCAATGAGCTGGCTCATACCATAAGCTCTATGTTAATCATTTTTGGCCAATCAAGAACAATGTCACTTTAACAAAACTAGTTTGTTTTCGTGCCTTTTTCATCAGTTTTTGTTGGATTGTCGTACTGACAATTGAATATGATGTATCAAGATATTATTTATTTATTGCAAAAAGATTTATGTTGATAAATTAATTGCAGCGTTTTTTATTCCTAAAAAACTACTCACTGTGTGCTTTCGGTAACGTATTCTATAGGCAAGCTGTGTTGACGTTTGGACCGGCACATTTATTTTATTAAAATTTCTGAATTTTGTTTCTATGAGTAATTAATAGATTATAATGCAAAAATATTCATGGCTGTAAAACATAAAATTCCTTACATTACCTTTTCCATGCAATTTCAAAGTCATTATGACCCTTGAAAACGTATCGCGCTTGATATTTAAGAGAATCCTTAGGCCAATGAGTATCTTATTTGCGCATCATGTGACGTGGGAGGGGCTTACTAACGAAGTTGACGTCACTTAAATATGAACGCTTTGACGATGAGCCTCAGATTGTTGTTGAAATTTTTAATGATAAAAATTGTTTTAAATTTTTTTTATGTTTTGTAAAAATGTGTTTTTACAACACTCCATACTCTAATTATCTATCTACCGCTGTGGACTTACTTTAATTTTAAAAAAGCATTCGATAGAGTAAGTCACTCTATATTGCTTAACAAACTATACTCTCGTTGTCACAAATCCTCTACTATCTTAGATTTCTAGTTACCTCACCAATCGAATACAAGTAATTAAATTCAATAATACTTTATCTAAACTGATAAATGTAACATCCAGTGTAACTCAAAGGTCGCACCTGAGACCTATCTTCTATCTCATCTTTATAAATGATCTTAGCAATGTATTTGAATAGTGCCAATATCTCTTCTACGCTGATGACTTGGAGGTATTTATGAAAGTAAACAATACTGGTGATTGCCTACTTCTACAAATCTGAAATTAATAAATTGATGGAATGGTGTGAGGCAAACCAGATGCACTCAATAACTCAAACTGTAAGATCATTTTACTTTCTAAGAAAAAATCTCAAATTTTACATCATCCCTAATGCTCTCCTGACCAGATGACCTACGCGTTATTTTTGACACCGAATTACGGTTGAATGACCACATCAATTATATTTTAGCAAAGTCCTACAAAATTGCAGGATTTAAAGTGATACGTCACGGGCTTTTTCAAGTATCGAAATTTTAAAGCCTTTATATTATTCACTTCTGCGTTCTTCGGAGCCTTTGTTACCTAACGCATGTTAAGCGGATTGAAAGCATACAGTTAAAGTTTGTGAATTTTATGGTCTATAAGCTCGACGTCCACAGAAATTTTCTTTCCCATTTTTAGAGACTGCAACTAATAGGTATGGAAAGCCTGGAAATGCGTAGAATTTAAATAACTATTCTTTTTAGATTTAATAATCCGGAACAGCATCGACTGTTGTGGCCTTCTTGAACTGATTAACTTCCGTGTTGCTTCACGCGATACTCGCCTTTTCCACATGTTTTCGGTTAACAGAAGCCGTACTGATGTTGGTAGAAATAATACAATAAATCGTATTTTGAAACATTTCTACACATATATTCCCTCTAATTTCGATCTTGATGCTCCCTATCTACGCTCAAAAAGAACCTAAAATCACTCTTGTATAATACTTGAATATTCGTGTGTTGCAACTTCGACGGTGCATTTCAGCTGCAATTTTTTTTTTATTTTGTTTTTTGTATAGTCCTTTTTTTCTTCTTTCTAACTGTGTATTCTTTCGTTAAGGTTTGTATCACTGTTAAGCATTATATATGTTATTTTATTTATGTAACATACAATAAGGAAGGTACTATTTGGATTTACTCTGTGATGTATTGTTTCAGATAAATAAATAAATACATTGTTTGCTTATAAACAAATTAAATATTTCTACGAATTTTCATTGAAAATTTGTTTTGAAAACATGGTTTGAAGTTACTGAGAAAGGCGCTTCTTTTGACCAAAGATGTTCATATTTTGTCAATTTGTTACCAAGATACAAGCTGTCAAAGTTGGCAGGCGTTTTCGGCGAATCTATAAACAATTTAGGGCCGATTCTTAAACCGAACTTCGTCTTTCCGAGTACTTTTCTGATAAAAATGTTGACGTTATTGGTAACATGAATGAAAATGGAAAAGAAAATCTTCCACACGCGTGAAAATAAGATTAGAGAGGGGTAGGGAGCTCTCGCTCTAAAATTTGCAAGTTCAAAATACGAAAGTGCAAAAAAAAGTCATTATCTCGGCTTCTAATGGATATATTTTGATTGTTTTTTGTTTAAACCGATGTCACGTGAATAGAGTAGTTCAAATATCACCATACCGAGAAGCCTTGACATGGATTTAAATGAGCTGTGATATTTTTGTTTTAAAAAGAAAAGTGCAAAAAAATTCATTTTAACCATGCTCCCACCAAGGGAATCTGCAGCTGCACAGCATTGTTTGAGGGTCTATTATCAAATGCAGCAATGGCTTGGTAACGAATTAGACCCAACAAAATGAGGAAAATTGAAAAATCAGGTTTAGAACCTATTCAAACCAATGACATACTATTGCCAGATAGTTTATTAAAAATGTTTCAAATGTTCTAAATCGTGTGGTTGCATTAAAGGTGGTTTGAAACGCACAGATTACTGCTCTAACTGCAACGGGTAAACGTGCAAAAACGCGCAAAGTCAAATGGAAGTTTATGAAGAAGAAAACAAAATCATCTTCGAAGAAATAGATATCGAAAAGGAAAATGAAAATGTCAATATTAACATCGAACTACAAGATGAAGATTTTAAAGAATTCCAATATCCCAGCAGTCTATTACTCAAGAGAACACGTTTGGCTTCGCCTAAAGAATACTGAATTTTCATAAACTTTTTTAAAATATTCTATATTAAATTACCTCCTATTTTTACCAATATTTTATTTCCAATCTCACTTGTAACGGTACTTATCGAAACATCATGCCATTTGACTAAAGTGTGGTTGTCTGTCGGACATGCATTGTCTTTATTTTAACGACGTTTCGATTAGGTTGTACTCTAATTGTTATCAAGTATCATTATAAGTAGCATATATATATATATATATATATATATATATATATATATATATATATATATATATATATATATATATATATGGAATGGTTCGAAACTCATGCCATAGAAACGGTAACAGTAAAACTGAAAGTTTAGTTGAGACATGTCGATGATACCTTCATCGCATCGACCTACAATTAAGTTTACCATGGAAAAAGAGGTAAATGATCAATTGGCCTTCCTAGATGTCCTGGTGAACAGTTCAAACGAAACTATTAAAACTTCAGTATACAGAAAGCCAACACATACTAGACAACATCTTAATCATAGTTCTAATCATTCTGTTGTAACAAAACGGGAAATTATACGCAATCTCTATAATCGCGCTATATCTATATGCACTAATGCCGATTCATTGGAAAAAGAGGTAGCAAATATTAAATCCGATTTACAACAGAATGGTTATCCTTTAAAACTAATTGACGATGTTATAAATAACTTTAGAACAACGAACACTGGGCAGCAAGAAACAAGTTCCTTCTTCACAATTCCGTACATTAAGGGAACTTCGGAAAAAATAAGACGAATTGCCAGTAGTTATAAAAACAGCCTTTAAATCCGCAAACACACTTAGAGCTCATTTAACAAAAACAAAACTAAAAACTACAGATAAGAAAGAATGTGTTTACAAAGTTCCATGTGAGTGCGGTAAAATGTATATTGGAGAAACCAAACGACCACTAGAAGTTATATCTAAGAAACATAAAACTCATACACAAAAAAGGGAAACGTTGAGATCAGGTATTGCAGAACACGCTTGGGATAAACAACACCATATAAAATGGTCTGAGGCTGCGGCAATATATATGAAACCCAACATGAAAAAAAAAGAAAATTTATAGAAACACCTTTCATTAAAAACAATAACGGAATCTTCAGTAAACCGAGTGTTGAGATACATAATCTTTGGCAACCACTACTTTGTAACATCAAATCATTGAGGTGTGTACAGTGAAGCGAAACTTAGGGCTTCAATGGACACAGTCCCTATATAATCTCGTAGTCTTAAGACAAAACATTCAATTTATACTTGATAACGATTAGAGATACAACCTAATCGAAACGTCGTAAAAAATAAATAAAAATAAAGACAATGCAAGTCCGACAACCACACTTTAGTCAATCTTCAACATTGCCTTACAACCTTCAAACAAATCATGCTATTAGTCAATATATTGTATGTTCGAATATTTTTAAAAATATTGTATGGCTATAACTTATGAAGTATGAACTTTTTGCATATTTTGAGATATAACCCCACTTCTGAATTTTTTTTTGCACAAAAATTAAAATTTGACAGATAATGCTTATCCCGTGACTACTATTTTTTTTGGTTAATTTTCATCTCGATCAAAGCAGAAATTGATGCCAAAATCAAATTTCGAATAAAGCTATTAATAAAAAAAAATCTCATATGATGCGGACTATACTGCTCACACTATATATATATATATATATATATATATATATATATATATATATATATATATATATATATATATATATATACATTATTTCATATTATTAGTTTGTGTTTGTAGTTTGTACGGTTTTAGGTTTATTTTCCTGGAGTTTATAATTTATTTATTTAATTTTACCTTTTGTTAATTTGCTCATGAGACGTCGCTGAAAGAAGGTCTGGAATGTTTTAGTAAATTCTATTTCCCTATTTTGAACATGGAACGCCTATGACAGATGGTCTAGAAATCGCTAGTTTACTCCTTTTTCTTATTTTCGTTACACCTTGTGGTATGAAAACGTTTCTAGAAAGATCCGTAAATGAAGGATCCAGATCAGCTTTCACGGATAGTATAGTTTGAGAACTTGTGACGCAACTTGAATTGGTTTAACAAGTGTCAAAAGTGAGGTTGACAGTGAATGAATGAAAAAGGGGTGGTGATACTAGATCATCGATGCCTAGGCCTCCATTGGGCCCTTTACATCCCACCATATCTGCAGGTTATTCGAGGCCGATCGCCTTTGCGAATCCAACCAACCTCGTTAGTTGAACTTGCCTAACTGCTTCCGGTAACAAAACTGTATCTCTGAAATATCTCTGTCTCAGTCCGTTGAGTGCTGGGCACTCTCTGAGAACATGTTTCATCTTCCTCCAAACACCACCTGCAGGTCGGGTCGCCCTCGACACCGATTCTATGAAGATGGCCCCTGAGGTGACAATGTCTTATCAATAATCCCACGACAATTCGCAGCTTTTTCCTTCCCAAGGAGAAAAGCCCCTTAGTAAGCCGTGCGCTAGGTCCAGGTTATATGTTCCTTAGCACACCTCATTCCAGGAGCTCCCCTCCACGATTCAATAAATTGGCTTTCCAGAAACGATTTTAATTCCCTTTTGCCAATAGCAATTGGGACAGGTAATATTGGTTGGGGTCCATACAGTTCAGTCGCCGAACCCAACTTTGCCAGACGGTCTGCTTCCTCATTCCCGCGTATGCCCGAGTGACCCGGGATCCATACGAGTCTGACTGTGCAGCCTTTTCTTGTCATACCATTTAGTACATCCTTGCACTCAGACACCAGTCGCGAAGTCACGACACTGGCTTCAGTGCCAATATCGCAGCCTTACTGTCTGAGCAAGGTTGACAATAAAAAGCTATTAAAATAATACAGTGTGTATAGTTTGTTTGAAGACCGGCCGTCCGGAACAAATTGGTGTCAGAAGTGGGATTTCTAAAACGGTATTTTAATTATTTAGTTCTTGAACTTCTACAATTTTTTCAGCACGTTGATTTTGGTTCTTATGGGCATCGCTTCTTTCAGCTCTAATTTTTGTAGAATTTAAAGGTTTAGTTAACTGAGATATGATTGCCTTACTGCTTTTATGTTCGGCAGGTCTTATCCCAGAAGATTCTTCAGTTTTATTTTTCTTATATTTATTTTTTAATTCTTGTTTCATATCTTCCTGGCTTGTTTTCATGTCATGTATCATCGCCAGTATCTGATTTAAACTAGTTTGAAGTTGTTCTGCCATTTTTGCTTTCTGTTTTCTAATTTCCACTGACATACAACTTCAATTAACTTTTTTCTTTTTTTTTTCTAATTTTCTAACCTGAACTAACCTCTTCAGGATTTGATCCGTTTTGAGTATAGCCGAAGTTTTTGTTTTGAGATTCCAGTCTTTTTTGTTCGAATTTCTTATGAGTGCATAATTGTACAATTTTGATCGTTTTGTTCCTAAAATATTTAACCAAGGACTATAAATTTATATTTAAAATTAAATTATGATATCAATTTTACTTAACATTAAGTCTGGACAAACAGCTGTTTTGGGTGTTGGTTATGTATACACCCTTGGAAGAAGCAGAATGAATAACATTTTACTTCAAGGTTACTGTTGCAGCCATAAACATGCTGAAACAGGAATAATGAAGGAATATGCTACTATCCAAGATGTTGGTTCAAAAAGAGGAACTTTCGTTCATAGAACAAAAGTTTCCAGAAAAACAATATTGAGTGATGGATACATCATTCGTTTTGGCACGAGAAATTGTAAATATTTTTTTTTATCCAAAATTTAAGACAGTTATGGATAAAAATATATCTGGTGATATAGAAATTGTCTTGGGACAGACTCTTGATACTTTAGACATAACTATATCAAGAGAGTATATTAAAACTTGCACTCATTATACTATAGAAGAAATAAATCTGGTTACATTAATAACAACAAGCTTCTTAAATTATCTTATTGATCAGAAACCACTAGTTACAGTGAAATTTTGGATTAAAATGATAAAAAACATTCAAGAGGCTCCAGAAACTCCAAATATTTATAGATATATGCCTGGAATTGAAAGTAGTTTAAAAGAAAAAGGCATAGAAGGAGTCGTGTCCAAGAAATATCGTAAAACTCTTTTTAAGCATGTTATGTGCATTTTCTTGAATAATAATATGAAAAACATAATGAGACATCTAATTGTAAAATGTGATGGCGGAACCATTTCACATAACAAGAAAACTAATTTTGCAACGACCTTGGTGGAAAAGTACAAATTTAAAACGGTGATGATTGTAAAAGAGTTTCTAGAAGAGGAAGAGTCCCTCATATTATCATATTGCATTGACAAGCTTAGACAGTATGACAAAGTTGTACATATAATGTAGGATAATGATGTATACATTACAATTTTAAAAGGCCATTGGGGCAAAGAATCAGCTGAAAATATACCAGTTACAAAGGAAACTAAAAGGAGACTATCGCCAATCGATGAAGATGATTCAGAGAACCAGCCAGGACCATCTAATCCCACAGTTTTAAAGAAAACGGCAAAATCACACTTAACAAAACTTAATAGGTGAATTATACCAATAAGAAAAACAAAAAGTAATCAAAACTTGGCTAAAAGTCTGTCGGGCGAAGAGACAAATATGTTTGATATGTCTAGATATGACCAGTGATGATGATGAAGAAACATTTGTTCCAGAAAAGAAAAACGATGGAAGCAAATTTTATCGGCTCACAATGAGTAGTGAAACACCATCAGAAGAAAACAACGATCTAATAATAAGTGAACAGTTTCAACAAAATGACCAGCATTCTGATAGCCCAATAATAACTATTGTGGATATAATCACTGAAGACATAGATGTTGAAGTCACAAAGCTTGTAAAGTCTTCAGCAAATCGTAACGAATTGAAGGAGAGTCGTGAAAATAAGAAACCAAGCCTACCCACGCATATATATATATATATATATATATATATATATATATATATATATATATATATATATATATATATCATGAGCGAAGTTTTGTATTTTTTAGAAAAGAACTTTTCCGTTTAGCCCCCTTCCCAGCCTTGATCGTCCAGATCAACATTCTTGATCTTGATAACGGGGCAATCTGTCAAGATGCATGACTTTCATCTTCGCATGAGGGCTTCTCCGAGTTCGGTACACCAGATCGTTAATCAGGTCACTACGTTGAACGGAACTTCTCATGACTTGGTGAACGCCCTTTGGTTCATTTTCCTATTTTCGTTACACCTTGTAGTATGAAAACCTTTCTAGAAAGATCCGTAATCTTCTAGTATCGACCAAAAGGGTATCTAAAGGGTCCAGATCGGGTCTCGTGGATAGTATACTTTGAGAGCTTGTCGACGCAACTTGATTCGTTTGACAAGTGTCAAGTGAGGTTGACAATAAGAAGCTATTAAAATAATACAGTGTGTACAGTTTGTTTGAAGACCTGAGATGATTCGTTCAACGTAGTGTCCTGCGAAGATGAAAATCATGCATCTTGACAGATTGACCCATTATCAGGATTGAGAATGTTAATCGGGACGATCAAGGCTGGGAAGGGGGCAATATAACGAACTTTATAGCGTTATGGATTTCATAGTATTAGTGTGTGTTTGTAGTTTGTACCGTTTTAGGTTTATTTTCTTGGAGTTTATAACTTATTTATTTTTTGTTGTTTTAGTTGTATTGACAATGTCCTCAATTTTAGAATCATCACTCCTTAAATGCAAAATAATTCGCTTAGTTTTTCTTTTCACTTATTATTAGATCGTTGTTTTCTTCTAATGGTGTATCACTACTCATTGTGAGCCCATAAAATTTGCTTCCATCGTTTTTCTTTTCTGGAACAGATGTTTCTTCATCATCATCATCACTGGTCATATCTAGACTTATATCAAAAATATTTGTCTCTTCGTCCGACACACCTTTAGACAGGTTTTGATTACTTTTTGTTTTTCTTATTGGTGTAATTCACCTATTAAGTTTTGTTAAGTGTGATTTTGCCGTTTTCTTTAAAACTGTGGTCCTGGCTGGTTCTCTGAATCATCTTCAACAACTGCCGCTAGTCTCTTTTAGGTTTCCTTTGTAACTGGTATATCATCAGCTGATTCTTTGTCCCAATGGTCTTTTAAAATTGTAATGTATACATCATTATCCGATATTATATGTACAACTTTGTCATACTGCTTAAGCTTGTCAATGCATAATGATAATGTGAGAGACTGTTCCTCTTCTGGAAACTCTTTTACAATCATCACCGTTTTAAATTTGTACTTTTCCACCAAGGTCGTTGCAAAATTAGTTTTCTTGTTATGTAAAATGGTTTCTCCATCACATTTTACAATTAGATGTCTCATTGTGTTTTCCATATTATCATTCAAGAAAATGCACATAACATGCTTAAAAAGAATTTTACGATATTTCTCGAGAATGACTACTTCTATGCCTTTTTCTTTTAAACAACTTTCAATTTCAAGCATATATCTATAAATGTTTGGAATTTCTGGAGCCTCTTAAAAGTTTTTTATCATTTTAATCCAAAATTTCACTGTAACTAGTGGTTTCTGATCAATAAGAGAATTTAAGAAGCTTGTTGTTTTTAATGTATGAAGACTTATTTCTTCTATAGTATAATGAGTGCAAGTTTTAATATACTCTCTTGATATAGTTATGTCTAAAGTATCAAGAGTCTGTCGCAAGACAATTTCTATATCACCAGATATATTTTTATCCATAACTGTCTTAAATTTTGGATAAAAAAAAATATTTACAATTTCTCATGCCAAAACGAATGATGTCTCCATCACTCAATATTGTTTTTCTGGAAACTTTTGTTCTATGAACGAAAGTGCCTCTTTTTGAACCAACATCTTGGATAGTAGCATATTCCTTCATTATTCCTGTTTCAGCATGTTTATGGCTGCAACAATAATTTTGAAGTAAAATGTTATTCATTTTGCTTCTTCCAAGGGTGTATACATTACCAATACCCAAAACAGCTGTTTGTCCTGACTAAATGTTACGTAAAATATATACCATAATTTAATTTTAAATATAAATTTATAATCCTTAGTTAAATATTTTAGGAACAAAAGGATCAAAATTGTACAATTACGCACTCATAAGAAATTCGAACAAAAAAGGCTGGAATCTCAAAACAAAAAACTTCGGCTATACTCAAAACGGATCAAATTCTGAAGAGGTTAATTCGGGTTAGAAAATTAGAAAAAAAAAAGAAAAAAGTTAATTGAAGTTGTATGCCAGTGGAAACTAGAAGCCAGAAAGTAAAAATGGAAGAACAACTTCACACTAGTTTAAATCAGATACTGACGATGATACATGACATGAAAACAAGACAGGAAGATATGAAACAAGAATTAAAAAATAAATATAAGAAAAATAAAACTGAAGAATCTTCTGGGATAAGACTTACTGAGCATAAAAGCAGTTAACCTCACTTTTGACACTTGACAAACGAATTCAAGTTGCGTCGACAAGCTCTCAGAATATACTCCAAGAAAATAAACCTAAAACTGTACAAACTACAAACATAAACTAATACTATGAAATCTATAACGCTATACAGTTCGTTACAATATATATATATATATATATATATATATATATATATATATATATATATATATATATATATATATATATATTGTTGTTTTGGTTGTATTGACAATATCGCCAATTTTAGAATCATTACTCCTTAAATGCAAAATATTTCGCTTAGTTTTTCTTTTAAAATTAGGATCTTCTGAAGATTCCAAAGCATCATCTTCATCCCGTGTTCCTGCAATATTTTTAATTTGCGTGGGTTGGCTTAGTTTCTTATTTTCACTACTCTCCTTCAATTCGTTACGATTTGTTGAAGACTTTACAAGCTTTGTGACTTCAACATTTATGTCTTCAGTGATTATATCTTCTATACTTATCTAAAAATCTACCAATTATTAATTATGCATTAAACCATAGGCGTAACCTAAATATATTGTAATTATATAATGAAATAATATAAAAAATAGACACCATGTTTTCAGAAAAAAATTTCGATGAAAATTCGCAGAGATATTCAATTTGTTTATAACCAAAAAATTTAACTATCTTTAAACAATTCCTGAAAGGGTCCTAATTACCCGATTTTAATTTTTTAAAAATCGTTTAAAAACTTGACATCTCTAGTATACATGAATAGAATTTCAAATATGTGACTTCCTGATAAAAGACTCAAATTTGAAAAAATTCTCCATTTTTTGAAAAAGAATTGAATTGCAAAATTATAATGCAAAAACTATCGAACCGGTTTTAACGCAATTTAGCAAATGAAGTTTTTTTTTGTCCAAATATGAAAGTCCTCAGAGAAATGTAAGTGATCGAAAAAAATTGTTTAAAAAACTACTTTTTTTTAATCAATACTATTTTGCAACAAGAATAATCAATTTTCAACTCTATCTTGTAGGAAATTTAATTACGAACCTTTTTTCCACCTTCAACTTTTCTCTAAAGTAAATAAAGTACCTAGGTCGAATATAGCCAGCCGGAAAATATGACCACATGTCATTCCCAACACGAAAATTTGTAATAACCTGAACGCGACCATAAATTGTCGCTAGTGTCGCATGTATCCCAACGGCGTACCTGTCACCCCTCCCGCGCGCCCGCTAGCCGCCCAGCGTCCATTATAGTGAAACATGCTGTTGAGGTTATAAAAACATTAAGTAAGTATTGTCCTATATTTTGTTATTTTTGAAATAAGAATCTTTGCTATTCACATTACGATGTTGTGTAACGATTGTAATTTGATATTTCTTTGTTTATTTATCAAAGTAACAGTGTGTTTTTCATTCGTGAATATGAAAACAAAAAATTTGCATGACTGCAAATATGGCCACCGTTTGGCCATATTTACGGTACTAAATTACTGACACTTTTTTTTGTTTTAGACCATGGCACGCTATAAATTTAAAGGGCTTCGAGGTAATTGGAAGCATCAATGAAATTAGCTTTAACTGCAGTCAAAAGCGGTAAGATGAAAGTATATGCGGCTGCAAAGCATTATAATGTGCCAAGACGCACTCTAAGGCATTATTAACAAGAGAAAAAAGATACTAAATCCACTTTGGGCCGGAAACCACTTCTTAACCCTGAACATGAGAAGATTTTGGCATTCCGTGTTATTCGCCTGTGCAATGTGGGATACCCACTGACACAGCGTGTACTTCGTAGATGCGTGAAGACATTCTGTGATCGAAATAACATTTCAGTGTCGGGTGGAGACTTGATGGTGGGACGAGATTGGCTGAGAGGATTTTTAAAACGTCATATCAGTAGACGAAAGGCACAAAACCTAAATCCCGCAAAGGCGCAAAAGCTGAATAAAGCAGTAGTTTTCGATTATTTTGCTAAATTAAAGAAAGTCTTGGAAGATAATGACATTTTGAACAAACCGGAACGAATTTTTAATATTGACGAAAAGGGTTGCTAGCTTAATTTACACAAATCACCAGAAGTTTTGGCTGAACGTGGATCCAGAGAGTACATTTAGTAGCACCCGAACACGGCGAGAATGTCACAATAGTGTCACGTGGCAATGCTTTGGGCCATGCGATTCCGCCCATGATGGGTAGATTCCTTACCAGCCAGCTCAATAACCCAAATGACAGCCAATGGGAGTTATAAAGTCTGAAACGTTCGTGAACTGGATTTACCATTTTGCGAAATTTAAATTGCCAGGACCTTGTTTACTTATCTTCGATGGAGCCAAATGCCACTTGGACTATTCGATTGTTGAAGCAGCAGAAAAATTCGACATCAAGCTTCTCTGCCTTCCTAGTAACACCACACATGAATTGCAGCTCACGGACAAATCGATATTTCGATCCTTTGAATATTACTGAGACGAGGAAGTCTTAAAATACTGATCAATATACGAAGACAGGAAAATAACAAAACAAAGGTTTGGGATGTTATTTTCCGAAGCGTGCGGCAAAGCTGCGACACCTGCTAATATCAAATCTGGATTTGAAGCGACCGGAATTTTCCCATTTAATCCAGCAAGGATACCAGAAGAGGCATACGCTCCCAGCATACCTACCTAAAATCAGGTCATTCCTCCTCAAGAAAATGAATATCCCAATGATAGCGACACTATTGATGCCAGTGGAAATCAGGCCATTCCTCCTCATCCTCTTCCAAATAACGACGAACATAATTCAACTCCACCTACGCAGTCTCTAGCTTGAACTGATACCTCTGTTGAAAATCCCGTGCCTATACTGCATTCAGTTCAAAAAGATTCCCAGACAAGCGATCATTTATTGTCAAATAATGCATATCGTTGTGCTGCAATTCTAGACAACGCCTCTGATAATAATCCATAGCACCCAACTCAAGTAGATAGATCGAACTTTATAAAACCCCAGCCAAGTGTCTATGACGATTCCGATAGTAGCGATGACGTTCCTTTATCCAAACTAAAGCAACACAAGAATAATAGAGACTCGAGAACTGAATCAAAAGTCTGTTCTACAACACTTAATGAGTAATATTCATCTTTTTCTGAAATTTTAAAAACTCCGGAGAAAACATCAAGCCCAAAAACTACACCTAGGGCAAAAGCCATTAACAGTCTGGCACAGGAGCTAATAAAATCAATGTTTACAGAGAAAATTAATAAGCCGGGACCATCCAATGCTTCTAAACAAAAAATGAAAAATATCCCAGGCCCATCTGAAGTTTCTTCCCAAAAAAGAAAACAATATTCTGCTAAAATGAACAAGAGTGAAGCAGTAACTTCTAAGGTTTCTAAACAAAAATGTAAAGGACATTCTAAAAAAATCTAAAAACTCTTGGTATTGTTACGTTTGCAATGAGGATAGAGTAGCAGACATGAAACCATGCTTTTTATGTAAAATGTATGTCCATGAAGACTGCGTTGAGTTAACGAAAGAAGATACTGATAAATTTGTATGCACTCGGTGCAGTCAGGACTAATTACATTTTTTATATCATCGTGATTTATCTATCAAGGATCTCAAATGTTACGTTTTCTTTTTGATAATTTTGTTGATTTTCTATAAGTATAACCATGTGTAGCATTTTAAGTTTAATTAAGAAAAACTTATCGTTTGAATCTCATTGTTGATTTTGATATCTTTAAATTTATATTACTTGTTGAAGATTGTTCTTTATTTGTACTGAATGTCGCCCAAAGAATATCTTTTAAATAAATGCTCTATTAAAACATAATATCCATTTTTATTTCAGGTTATTCAGTAGTTTTTTAAACAAGTAAATTCATACAGTAAATATGGCCACATATATGGGCATATTTACCTACCCCGTCGGAAATATGACTAATTTCTATTTTTTTTAAAACTGTTGAAAATACTATTTATCGTTCAATGCCTTTGTATTTTTTTGCCTTTGTTATAAAGATAAATAGCCACTCTTCATGAACAAATGCTAAAACTTGTTTTTTTAGCTTTATTATTATAAAAAAAGGATAACAAACCTTAAGGTGGCCATATTCGACCTAGGTACCTTACTTTAAAAATTATAAACTAAAAAAGGAGAAAAAAAAATGTAGCGGTATTTTTTGAGAGGGAGCATATCTTAATTATTATTATGGGCATTATTTTGGAAAGTTTAGAGCAAAAAACAAATCAGTCCCGGTCTAGTTCTGTAATAACTCTATTAAGAACTGTTTGGTTCTTTCTTAATATTCGTCTCTTTATGCAGCCGCAAATGAATAGTCATAACATTGGGGCGTCCATGTCTAAAAGTACAAAATTCACATTTTATCCCGTCTGTCCTGAAATGACACTTGATGTGGTTTACAAAACTAACATCCTTCCCTTTGGAACGATACGGGCAATGCGCGCACATACAGGCAGATTCAACTTCGTCTACTGTCTGGTGTTTTTTCATGTGACGCTTCAGCAAACTGTTCGACTTAAATAGTTTGTTGCAAACTGTACACCTCGATTCGCCTTGTCTTCGGTTTTTCCGTAGCAATTCTTGTTCCCATTCGTCACCGTGAAGCCTTTTATGCTTTGCCATTACGGCGTTAGTCCAGTGAGTAAACGAACACTTGGGGCACTAAAAATAATTGAAAGAATGGTCAAACTTACTAGTACTCCAAGAAAAATAGAGTTTTGTCAGTAACATTGGTTTTTTTTTGCTGGAATGTGTGCATTTCGACATCCTATAAAACATATCTCGATGGTAACTCTGAAAGACCTGTGCAAAAAAATGGCGGACCAAAAATGGTCACAATTTTCGGTTCTTCTCGAAAAGTAAAAGTTGTATCGGAAAATGTTTCAAACAAAAGTTGTAGAGAATTAAAAAACCTATCGATTCATATAATATTAGTTATAGGTGTCGCCACTAGTTATCGAGATTTTTTGTTTGACAAAATTTACGGTTTTTGTTTTTTTTTAAGACATTTTTTAACAAATTACCGATTTAAAATTTAACATAAATATGGGTATTATCATTCTAAAAAAGTATGTCAAACTCGGAATCTGTGAGTTTTTAATTTTTCGAGAAGTTCGATGTCAAAGTTGAAAATTCAACCTCAATTTTCTGCTTTCCTAATTAAGATACAATGCTCAATTTTAATGGAAATTGTTTGCATCTATTAAAAAAAATTATTTTTCAATCTTGGGCCGAGAAATTTTGCAAAAACCAATTTTTGCACCAAAAAATTGCGATAACTCTTCACCGGATGGAGATAAAAAATTTTTAATGCGTGCATTGGATTTAGATGTATCGTTTCCGATCTCAAAAAAAAAAAATTTTTTTTTTCAAAAATTCATAATGGCGTGGCAAATTAATATTAAGGGCTCAAATTGGCAGAAGATGCTTTTTAATACTTGTACAGGGTGAGTCAACGATTGGATGAAGTAGGTTTGTGCCTTTTCGGTGAAATTAACAAAGAAACTATATTTATTGTTTGATACAGTTTATTTTTACGCAGATTTTAAAAATATTTAGGACTCTACAGGGTGAGCCAAAAAACTAGGACAGCATAAAGTTGTATTTTTTTAAATAGAACACCCTATATACGAATCGTATTTTCGATTTAGCTTATAATTTTAAATCTTTTTTAAGGGTTTACTATATCAAAACTTTATAGTTTTCAATTTTGTGACAAATATATTCAAATTTGGAATTTAGCAAGGCCAAGAACAAGTTAACATAATTTTTACCTAATATTTGCAATAAAAG
This sequence comes from Diaprepes abbreviatus, assembly GCA_034092305.1. Lineage (NCBI taxonomy): Eukaryota > Metazoa > Arthropoda > Insecta > Coleoptera > Curculionidae > Diaprepes > Diaprepes abbreviatus. The sequence continues at coordinate 1,528,960 of JASJET010000416.1, forward strand.
CTAGAGGGTGTTGAACACATCGGCCCAAATTTGAACAAGTTTAAATGAATAAATATCTTTTTTTTTAAATGGTACACCCTGTATATTTTCATGTTATTTAATAGAATAATAAAAACCCTAAAAGTTTTGTTCAATATATACCTATTTATAATAGTTTTTGAGATATTTCAGTTTTTCTTATTTTCCATACTTTTTTTACAGAAATAGTCTTCATTATCATAGTAGCCATGGCAAAAACAATGTAAAAGAACATTTTTCTGTGTGTCAAATTTATAACCGCTTCTTTTGGTTTTTATGTAGTGTAGTTTGGTTTTTTTTTTGCATTCATCTTACATTGTAAAATGAATTTTCCAAAGAATGAGTTAATAGATATGATTTATACAATAGGAGAGGCTCAAAAAAATTGCCTTCTTGCTCAAAGAATTTACAAAATGAAGTATCCTGATCGACGCCAGCCTAATACCCATACTTTTCAAAACTTAATGCAAAGATTTGATTCTTCTGGTACTGCTGATTATCCAAAACGTAAAGTGGTCAACAAACCAGTAACTAATGAAGAAAAAGAACTACAAGTATTGTTAAATGTTCAGGAAAATCCTTATATTGGTAGCCGTCAGTTAGCAGCATTATGTGAAACATCACAATCCACCGCTAATCGTACTACCAAGAAATATAGGTATCATCCATATCACATGGAATTACACCAATAATTGCATGGACAGGATTTTGAAAGTCGTGTAAACTTTTGTCGTACAATAAATGCGGAGATTCAATTAAATCCAAATTTATTATGCAAGGTAATGTTTAGTGATGAAGCTACTTTTAGAAGTAACGGTGCCGTAAATAGACGCAACATGCTTTATTATGCCACAGAAAACCCATTTTGGATTAGAGAGGTGCAACATCAAAACCACTGGTCATTAAATGTTTGGTGTGGTATTCATCATAATCGAATTATTGGACCCCACTTTTTTAATGAACCACTAAATGGCCATAGTTACCTGAACTTTCTACAAGAAGAACTACCCCAACTGCTTCAAGGTCTCGATAGGGATGAGCTCGACAGTATGTGGTTCCAGCACGATGGTGCGCCTCCGCATTACCATCGTGAAGTTCGTGCGTTTTTGGACCAACGATATCCGCAAAAATGGATTGGACGTCGGGGTTTCATTGAGTGGCTACCAAGGTCTTGCGACATCACCCCATTAGATTTCTTCCTATGGGGTTATATTAAAAATAAGGTGTATGTTAATCCATCAACAACAGTGGAAGACATGCGAAACAGGATTAGGGATACCTGTAGAACAATAACGCCACTAATTTTGTCCAGGGTCCGAGAAAATCTGCAAAAAAGACTAAATTTGTGCATTGCACAAGAGGGTCGTTTATTCGAACACTTATTAAAAAGAAATAATTAATCTCAGTATTTAATAGGTATTTTTTTTGTTTCAATTTAGTATAAAACTAAATATGTATTTGCCTTGTCGTTATTGTTGTGTTAATTTTTTCACATTATGTTTAATTAAACTATTGCCGTTGTAATATAACGAATAATGTATTTCATCATATTTAACCACATTCTGTTTGTTTCTGTAGTTTCTTGTTATTATTCTACATGGCTACTATGATAATGAAGACTATTTCTGTAAAAAAGTATGGAAAATAAAAAAAACTGAAATATCTCAAAAATAGGTATAGGATATATTGAACAAAACTTTTAGGGTTTTTATTACTCTATTAAATAACATGAAAATATACAGGGTGTACCATTTATATATATATATATATATATATATATATATATATATATATATATATATATATATATATATATATATATATATATATATATATATATATATTCATTTAAACTTGTTCAAATTTGAGCCGATGTGTTCAACACCCTGTAGCTTTTATTGCAAATATTAGGTAAAAATTATGTTAACTTGTCCTTGGCCTTGCTAAATTCCAAATTTGAATATATTTGTCACAAAATTGAAAACGTTATTTAGGGTTGAATTAATGCTTGAAAATGTGACTTTTTTTCTTTAAACTTAATTATCTCAGAAACTATAAAGTTTTGTTATAGTAAACCCTTAATAAAAAAGATTTAAAATTATAAGCTAAATCGAAAATACGATTCGTATATAGGGTGTTCTATTTAAAAAAATACAACTTTATGCTGTCCTAGTTTTTTGGCTCACCCTGTAGAGTCCTAAATATTTTTTAAATCTGCGTAAAAATAAACTGTATCAAACAATAAATATAGTTTCTTTGTTAATTTCACCAAAAAGGCACAAACCTACTTCATCCAATCGTTGACTCACCCTGTACTTTACCTGTGAATTTTTTGCATCTAAGAAATACACTTCCATACGATCTGTGAACCTTTGAAAATTGGGCCGAATCTAATCGAAAGTAGCCGCTGCAGGCCGCTGTCGGCGGGTTGCCCTAGTTCAGGCGCATTATTCATTGGCACTTCAAGGAAACTTATGCATCACAAGTAATATTTATAATATTTATGTAGTTTTATTAATTTATATGATAGTAACAATTTGTCTAGTCATATTAATTATTAGTTTGTTTATTAACAAAATTTTTACAAAAAATTATAGAGAAAATCATACAAATATTCAATTATATATTACCTATTCTACTGTTTTTTTCCTTTACATTATTATTATCTAACGGTTTATTAACAAAATTTTTACAAAAAATTATAGAGAAAATCATACAAATATTCAAATATATATTACATATTCTACTGTTTTTTCCTTTATATTATTATTATCAAACATTTTATTAACAAAATTTTTACAAAAAATTATAGAGAAAATCATACAAATATTCAATTATATATTATATATTATACTGTTTTTTCCTTTATATCATTATTACCTACTAGTTTATTAACAAAATTTTTACGAAAATTTCTATAAGCTAATCATATCAAAAATATAATACCTCACATAAATATTTAATAATACATCAAAATTATGTGCGAGAACATACAAATACAATATATCAATTATACATTCATCTTTTATTTTTTTTCTATTACTTCTATGCAATCGGCGTCTATTTCATCATCGCAATTATTACTCTAGCTTACACTGCACATACCATTTTCAACATTATTCTCAATTTCATTGTACATATCATTATTAACATTTTCATAGTCAAAATCATTCTCACACATATTAATTTTCTCTGAATTGTCATCATTGTTTTCTAAATCGCATGAAAAAACAGTAGAATATGTAATATATAATTGAATATTTACATGATTTCCTCTATATTTTTTTGTAAAAATTTTGTCAATAAACAAATTAATAATTAATATGACTAAACAAATTGTTACTATCATATAAATTAATAAAACAACATCAATATTATAAATATTACTTGTGATGCATAAGTTTCCTTGAAGCGTCAATGAATAATGCGCCTGAACTATGGCAACCCGCCGACAGCGGCCTGCAGCAGCTATTTTCCATTAGATTCGCCCCAATTTTCGAAGATTCACAGATCGTATGGAAGTGTATTTCTTGGATCCAAAAAATTCACAGGTAAAGTACAGGTATTAAAAAGCATCTTCTGCAAATGTGAGTCCTTAATATTCATTTGCCACGCCATTATGAATTTTTGAAAAAAAAAAAAACGTTTTTAACATCCAAAATTAATTTTTTTTTGAGATCGGAAATGATACATCTAAATCCAATGCACGCATAAAAAAATGTTTTCTCCATTCGGTGAAAACTTTTCGCAATTTTTTTAGTGCAAAAATTGGTTTTTGCAAAATTGCTTGATTGAATTTTTTTTTAAAAAATAGATCTTTAAAATATAAAACAATACAAACAATTTCCATTAAAATTGAGCATTGTGTTTTAATTAGGAAAGCGGAAAATTGAGGTTGAATTTTCAACTTGGACATTGAATTTCTCGGAAAATAAAAAACTCACAGATTTCGGGTTTGACATACTTTTTTAGAATGATAATACCTATATTTATGTTAAATTTTAAATCGGTAATTTATTAAAAAAAAAAAAAGAAAACAAAAACCGTAAATTTTGTCGAAAAAATATATATACCGGGTGTCAACGAATCTATTAGACAAGTCATAATTTCTAAAGTATTATGTGTCTCAAAATGAGAATTGGTACAGGTAAATGGTATGTGAAGGGGAGAGTTTTCGCATATTTTCCACTTTCCGGCCACTTCCGGTTTCACGGAAATGGCCCCGGTTTTGAATTTTTAAATGGAACACCCTGTATATTTTAACATTTTTGGATTTCTGAGACAATTCTAGATCAGAATGTGACATTTTAAAAACTTCTTACGTCTACTTCATTTTTTTAGAGCCACTTTTAAAATTGCATCTTGGTGGCCATGATCGGACGCAAACTAATCTAAGGGCCTTAGGTGATGTCAAAAAAATACAATCGCAAAGTTTTAGTTACTAGTATAAAAGACAGGAATAAGACAAGTTGACAAAATTTCGTTTTCATTTCTAACTATTAATTTTCAAATGGCGACCCCTTTTTGACAACTACTTTTCGAAAAAAGCATTCTTTGACGAATCTAACGGCACTAATTTATTTGCGATTGGATTAGACATAAGAACAGAAATTAAATATTATTAAGCAAAATACTGGATAATTTATTTACTTATGACAAGTGCGCCATGGACAGCCAAAGAAGACTTGATAAAAACAGTTGCAAATTATTATGCATCATGGCTGTCATGGCGCACTTGTTATAAGTAAATAAATTATCCAGTATTTTGCTTAATAATATTTAATTTCTGTTCCTATGTCTAATCCAATCGCAAATAAATTAGTACCGTTAGATTCGTCAAAGAATGCTTTTTTCGAAAAGTAGTTGTCAAAAAGGGGTCGCCATTTGAAAATTAATGGTTAGAAATGAAAACGTAATTTTGTCAACTTGTCTTATTCCTGTCTTTCATACTAGTAACTAAAACTTTGCGATTGTATTTTTTTGACATCACCTAAGGCCCTTAGATTAGTTTGCGTCCGATCATGGCCACCTAGATGCAATTTTAAAAGTGGCTCTAAAAAAATGAAGTAGACGTAAAAACTTTTTAAAATGTCACATTCTGATCTAGAATTGTCTCAGAAATCCAAAAATGTTAAAATATACAGGATGTTCCATTTAAAAATTCAAAACCGGGGCCATTTCCGGTGAAACAGGAAGTGGCCGGAAAGTGGAAAATATGCGAAAACTCTCCCCTTCACATACCCATTTACCTGTACCAATTCTCATTTTGATACACCTAATACTCTAGAAATTATGACTTGTCTAATAGATTCGTTGACACCCGGTATATCTCGATAACTAGTGGCGCCACCTATAACTTATTTTTCGATACAACTTTTACTTTTCGAGATAAACTCAAAAAACCGAAAATCGAGACTATTTTTGGTCCGCCATTTTTTTTGCACAGATCTTACCATCGAGATATGTTTTATACGATGCCGAAATAAACACATTCCAGCAAAGAAAGCAATGTTACATTTTTGTTAACAATAGAGCTCTTTTTTAATCTAATTTCCATGAAGAATAGTAATTTTCAAGTTATTTAAATCTAAACTAATACAATAAAGAAATTAAGTTTATTTGTTTGTATGCTCCAGGCAGTGTTGGGCAAAATTTATTTATTTTTTTCAATTAAAAACTAACAATTAGTTAATTGTTAATCACGCCTATCGCAATTACAATTAATCAGTTGTAATTGTGAAAACACGTGACTAACAATTAATTAATATTGTTAATCGTGAGTTTCCACAATTAATAATTAATCAATTGTCCATATTTTCGGTATATTTGATTAAAAACTAACAATTAAAACTTACTATTGTATTAAAAGCGGAGTGGCGCCAAAACGAAGTGTAAATTATGAGTATTTATGAATAAATGTACGCAAGATCAAGGTATGTAGGAAATAAAAAGTCCTATTTTTTTTAAATTATTTTAATTAAACTTGATAGCACGTTAGATGATAAGTTTAATTATGACTAATTTCTCAATAATATTTAACTTTTTTCTGACAGTCACTTACTCATCAATTCAAGTTTAAGATTGACAATCACTTCTCTCCTTAAGCGGTCCACCCACTTTCTCAACTTGAAAAATCTATTTTTTTTGACGGATTTCGAAAATATAGAGCTCTAAGAACATCGTGTTCAAATTTTATAGTGATCTGAGAACTAGAATAATATTTATATCGATTTTGTACGCTCCGGAGCGCGCGCATCGAAGGAAATACGAGCAGCTGCTTCCCCTTCTCCTGACTCTAGTCTTTGTGTTTAGGTATGGCCACTGAATCTTATTATAATCAAGTTATATAACAGTTTAAAGAGAAAGTTGATCTTGAACTCTTGTTTGCCTGTTATTTCAACGCTAGACTCACTCTGAATTTTCGAGCAAAACTATCTCGATTCCTCGTGTGTTCTTTCATTTATTATAATTTTTAAATAATTTCTTTGATATAAATGGATCTAAAGGGTGTTTTTTTTATAGAGGTATAGAACTTTTAAATGGAATAAAACAAAGATGAATTTTTTAAATTGACATGAAATTTACTTTATTCGAAAGATAACCTTCTGGCATTATAATTTAAATATGACTTCTGGCATATGACCGCCACGGCTGGCTCGGACGTAGTCTAATCTGGAGGTCCAATTTTCGATGACTTTTTCCAACATTTGTGGCCGTATATCGGCAATAACGCGGCGAATGTTGTCGTCCAAGTGATCAATCGTTTCGGGCCTATCGGCGTAGACTAGCGACTTCACATATCCCCACAGAAAATAGTCTATCGGCGTTAAGTCGCACGATCTTGGAGGCCAATTCACGGGTTCACGGGTCCGAAACGTGAAACTATGCGGTTACCAAACGTTTCCTTCAATAAATCAATTGTGGCACGAGCTGTGTGACATGTTGCGCCGTCTTGTTGAAACCACAGCTCCTGCACATCATGGTTGTTCAATTGATGAACGAAAAAGTCAGTAATCATGGCTCTATAGCGGTCACCATTGACTGTAACGTTCTGACCAGCATCGTTTTTAAAGAAGTACGGACCAATGATTCCACCAACCCATAAAGCACACCAAACAGTCAGTTTTTCTGGATGTAACGGTGTCTCAACATACACTTGAGGATTATTATCACTCCAAATACGGCAGTTTTGTTTACTGACGTATCCATTCAAACAAAAGTGAGCTTCATCGCTAAACAAAATTCGCTTATGAAATTCGGGATCAACGGCAATCTTGTTTTGGGCCCATTCACCGAATCTACGCCTTGCTAGGTGATCGTGTGGCTTCAATTCTTCCACGAGTTGGATTTTGTAAGCACGCAAACCAAGATCTTTCTGCAAAATCTTCCATAAAGTGAATGGACACATATCCAATTCCTATGCACGATGGCGGATAGACTGATTCGGGTCTTTCTCTACGCTACGCTCTACAGCAGCAATGACTTCTTCTGTACGCACTGTACGACGTCTCTGTGGATGCGTATTATCATTTAGAGTAAACGTGGTGGGAAAACGTTCCATACTTAATCGAATCAATTGCTCTGATGAACGATTATGTTGACCGTAAAATGGACGTAGTGCGCGATACGTATTTCGAACAGAACCACGATTTTCAAAATAAATTTGCACAATTTGGAAGCGTTGTTCAGGCGTCAGTCTATTCATGTTGAAATGCCAAACCAAACTAAACATAATCACTTGACAGCTGACAAAATGGCCGCCAGTTAAAAAAGTGTTGCCAACTTAAAGTTCTATACCTCTATAAAAAACACCCTTTAAAAGGTTCGAGAACTAAAAGAGCACAAGGGTCTGTAGTCAAAAAAAGAAAATTTCAAGGCAAAAAGTTTACTGACGAAGTAAACACTGATCATACGAATAAATCAACCGAAAAACTTCAGAAAACAAAATGCATTCGATGTGAAATGCAATCAGACCACAAATTATAGTATTCTAAACTTTTTTTGGTATTTAGCGCTTTACAGAATTTTGTAAAATGTAATAAGTGCGATGGGAATTTGAAATTTTCCCAATATGGTTTGCGAAGTCCGGGTTTCAAAGTTTGCATTAGCTGTGATAACTGCGAAGATAGATACATAGACTCGTGTAACAAGATTGGAAGTGGCTATGAAGTGAACTGTAAAATTGTTTTTGCTATGCGCTTATTAGGTATAGGTCTACAAGGTCGAAACTTATTCTGCAGCGTTATGGATTTCGGAAGAGGAATATTTTCTAATAATTATTACCAAATAGTCAAAAACATAAGCACAGCCACGAGTTCTGTTTTCAAGATAGTGTTATGCAAAGCTGTCGATGAGGAAATTTATTCGAATGTTGAAGCAGGAAACGTCTGTTTCTGGCGATGGCTCTTGGGCAAAAAGAGGTTTCACTTCTCTTGTTGGTATTGCTTCTTTGATCGGCAAATACAGTGGTAAAGTTCTTGCTCTTACTGTACGTTCTAGTTTCTGTAAAGCTTGCAAAGCTTGGAAAGAAAAAGAAAAACGGTCAAATTCACTATGTGATACGATGAACATCAAACTGTGTGCCATGCAAATCATAAAGGTAGTGCAGGTAAAATGGAGGTAGATGGCATCGTCGAGATGTTTATTTTAATGAAAATTACCGTGTAAGTATTTTTGGGGTCTTTGATTTCAAATCCACCGTCAGATTTTGAAAATTCAAAATGGCGGATCCAATATGGCAGCCGAAAATTTCAAAAAGTTTAAAGAAAAGTTATGAATAGGTAAATAGGTAAACTGGAGATTCTTGATTACGAATTCAAGGTCAGTGCAATTAGCGACTCCTAGAAAGCTTACATCCTTCTCAGTATCATTCACTCTCGAATATATAGAAAATTTGAAGAAAACGTTAGCAATGTTCAGTTTGGCTTTAGAAATGGACTTGGAATACGAGAAGCTCTATTTTCTATTCAAATTTTGATACAAAGAGCTCGGGACGTAAGCTGCAATGTCTATGCATGTTTTATCGATTTCGAGAAAGCATTCGACAAAGTGCAACATCACAAACTGCTTCAAATATTAAATGAATCTGGTATCGATGACAAGGATTTACGCCTTATTAGAAACCTTTACTCACAGCAAAGGGCGACTGTACGTGTAGGCAACGAAACATCACAAGAATTTACAATAAAACGGGGAGTTCGTCAGGGCTGTATTTTATCGCCGACGTTATTCAATACGTACTCGGAAATGCTGTTCAGGGAAGCTATCAGTGGAATGAGAGAGGGCATAAGAATTAATGGTGAAAGCATTAACAACTTAAGATATGCAGACGACACAGTTCTGATAGCCGATAATGCAGAGGATCTGCAAACACTAATAGACCGCGTAGTGGAAGCCTGTGAAAGATACGGCATGAAATTAAACTGTAAAAAGACAAAAATCCTTATAGTAAGCAAAAATGACGAAATACACCACCAATTTAGAGCAAATAATGAAACTTTGGAAACTGTTGACAAAGTTACGTATCTAGGATGCAGTCTGAACAGAGAATGGGACTACTCACAGGAGATTAGATGCCGCATAGAGAAGGTGAGAGCTGTCTTCAACCGCCTCAGAAAGATCTTGTGCAATATGCACCTGAACATTGATATAAGAACACGAGTCTTGAGATGTTATGTATTTTCAACTCTTCTATATGGAGTGGAAGCCTGGACTTTGACAGAAACAACATCTAAACGACTGGAAGCCTTCGAAATGTGGTGTTACCGTCGCATGCTCAGAATTTCATACATCCATCATGTCACAAATAACACCGTGATGCAACGTATGAAAAAAGACCCAGAAATTATACGCAATATGAAAATCAGAAAGATATCATACTTAGGGCATGTAATGCGCAATGAGAAATACCAACTAATTCAGTTAATTTTGCAAGGTAAGATAGAGGGTAAAAGAACTCAGGGTCGCCGACGAACATCATGGCTGAGGAATATCAGACAATGGACAGGAATGACGACGGTACATTTATTTAGAACAGATGTCAATAAGGTCATATGGGCCAATGTGATTGCCAACATCCACAGAGGATAGGCACCAACAGAAGAAGAAGAAAGCTTACGAGGATGGTTCGGTAAGTTCTCGGCCTGAAACAGAGAGGGCGCTAGTAGGATCAAATAACTATAATATTTTGTAAGCATTAACTTTGAGATGGCGCCCTGCAAAGTTTCAGATGTTTGCGTTCAGTTGCTTGTTTGTGGCAATCGAGCGAACACAAGGTTCGATATTCTGTGAAAGATGGATAAAATTGAAGTTCAAACGGTTCTAAAGCACTTTGTTTTAAAGGGCTTAATTCATACAAACATTTAAAATGAGTTAAATTCTACTTTAAAGGATTCTTCTCCTTCGAACTGCTAAATTTAATCGTGGTCATACATCAATTCAAGATGATGAGCGCTCGGGACGCCCAAAAATCGCTACAATTGACGAAATTGTCACAAAAATTCACAATGTCATACTTCATAACCGCCGACTGAAAGTACGAGAGCTTGCTGGTATAGCAAACATCTCGATAGATCGTGTCCACTACATTTTACATGATGTTTTTGGCATGAAAAAGCTTTCTGCGCGATGAGTGCCGCGTTTGTTAACAGTCGACTAAAACGCCTTCGAATGAACACTTCGTAAGAGCGTTTAGACTGATTCAGATGCAATCCTGCTGATTTTCTTCGACGTTTTATAACTGCAGATGAAACATGGATTCACCATTACACGCCAGAGACAAAGCAGCAGTCTAAACAATGGGTGGGGGCAGGTGAAAGTGCGCCAAAAAAATCAAAAACGGTTTCGTCAGCAGAAAAGGTCATGGCAACAGTTTTTTTGGGATTCACAGGGGGTGGTGCTTATAGACTATTTAGAACAAGACAAGACCATCACCGGGGAGTATTACGCTTCACTATTGGACCGTTTGCAGCATGTGATTAAGGCTAAACGTCCACATCTTGCCAAAAAAAAAGTGCTCTGTCATCAGGATAACGCGCCTGTACACAAATCTATAGTTGTTGCAGCAAAACTCCATGACCTACGTTTCGAAGTGCTTCCACATGCGCCATATTCGCCGGATCTGGCTCTCAGCGATTACTTTCTCTTCTCAAACTTGAAAAAATTACTCGCTGGATGAAAATTCCCTTCAAATAACGAAGTCAACCGCTTATTTTGCAGAGTTGGACACATCGCATTATACTACGGGTACTAAAATGTTAGAATATCGTTGGTCTAAATGAATTAAAGTACAAAATAAAAACATATTCAAAAATCTTTTTATTTATCAGGCCGAGAACTTATCGAACCATCCTACACAGTTATTTTCATCAAAATAACATAATTTAGAAAAGTACACTCAAAGAGGTAGCTTGTACTATGTTTTTGGCTTGCATTAGAGTAGATTGGTACAACAAAATTCAAATTAGCATATCTCAGTGAAAAAAAAAGATATCTGGACATTTCAAAATTTATTTTAAAGAGAAATGATCATACTTGCAGGTGCTCTTAGTTTTGTGAAAAAAAAATTATCTTGTGATTTTACATAACCTCAAATATGTCGACAGTGTTTTTTTTTTGCACTTTTAGGTTAGGATATCTTAAAAACCTGACATGATGGAGCAATTCTGAAGCCAGATTAAGATTCAGCGCACCCAAATCCTTCGGGAAAGTATACTAAAGTTTCTGTCACAAAAAACTGTCAAATCTTGTTGGCCTGTGTAATTTAGACGCCCCAGCATGATTTTCATTAATCAATGTCAAGAAATAGTGACATTTCTATAGTGCTTTATTGTTTTTTTTTGTCGCATTATAAAATACTGTAGTGTTCATTTGTGAGATCTAATCCGTGTGCTTTGGTTCCCTCAAGCGAGGATCTGGGAGGAGGGCGATCGCCCCCCTCCCAGCTGCTTTAAATTCAGAAAAATAGACTCGCCCCTGTCTGCTGCATTGGGAACGTGAATGTCGCTGACTCCCCCTCCCCCCATCGACATAACGTTTTCGCATGTCATCCTGTACTCTTGTGGACGTAAAAAAAATGGGATTATGAGTGTCACAGCTAATCCATCCCTGCAGCTGTGAGTAATTCACAACACTTTCTTGGATTGTAATTTGAAGGGTCTTACCTGGTATACATTATATTAAAAAAAAGTTGAAATATACCTGGTGGTTCAATAATTATGTGTAAAAAACCCGATTCAAATGCAGCTCTTTGGGAGCCCATATCTCCAAAAAGGAGGCCTATACGAAAAAAATGTATATGAACGTGTATTTTTTTTCATATCCGAGAGATTTCCTAAATTTTCCAGGACACCCTGTATATAAATAGGGAAATCAAAATGTTTATTTACGTACCTTGAAATTTCCTTTACCATTATGACACTTAATGTGGGTAATAAGGTCAATTTTCTCCTTACAGGCAAAAGGGCATTCTGAGCAATAAATTTTTCGGTTGTTCTGAGTTGTATGACTTGTCATATGACGGTTCAGTCGCTGTTCCGTCATGGTACTGTATGAACACTTCGAGCACCAGTACAGAGGAGCCGCCGGTTTAGGCTTGAAGTCCTGAACTGGCTCTTTTTCACCTCCGTGTTGTTTGATATGCTGTTTTAATCTGCAACAAAAAATATGTGATAACGGTATAAGATTTTTTTTAATATCAATGCTTAAATTAATACTAAATGTTACAAACAGCTTTTAAATATTTATACAATGAAATCTCAGTATAACGAACCTCATTATAACGATTTCCTCGATTCAATAAATTCTTCGAAATCCCCTAGAACTGCCCGTGAAAATTAATGCAAAATATATCTTTACATTACGAATACTTTTTGTTAAAAACCTATTTATAAAGAATTTTCAATCATTGCAGAATATAAGTAGAAAGTATAATTTACCCACGCACACATTAAAGTAACTGTACTGATCGTCAAATAAACAGAAAATGTGTCCGGATTATGTTATGCGCCATTTTGGGTTAAGTGAAGTTATAACAACAGTGAATACGCTGTCGCCACTGAAAAATTATACCGACTAAACATAATCGTTTACCTCCACGGATTTCTGAAAATAAATGGATGACAGATGGTAATGGAGCTGTCAAACGAAAAATGTCCGGAGTATGTTCTGTGCCATTTTGGGTAAAGTGACATTTTGGCACCTCAAATTAACCGTCAAAAGTCAAAAAATAGTGTCATTGTTGTTATTATTGTTAAATAATCTTTGTTTTTCCTTGGATTACATTTATTTTAAATAATTTAATAACCAAGTAATATGCACCAAGCCATCAGTCAAATATTTAGGTGTAAATATAGACCACAAAATTATCTTAAATTGTCACTTTGGAACTGTTAAACAAAAAATGTATACAAAGGGTCAAATACATTAGGAGTCTTAATATACAAAGAATAAGGCATATCAAGAAAAACAACTCATATATATTAAGCAATATACTGACTTTAATAGGAATACATACCCCCTACTTACAGTAATTGTAGGAAGCCAGCACTCATAAAACTTGAAACGGTAGAAACCACTGCTCTATGTAGTATGACTAAAATCAATCGTCCTAGCTATCCACCAATCAATTATTGTATGAATTCACTAAACATCCAGCCTCTTACTGCAAGACCTCCTGTCCTGACAACTAAGTTTGAAAGAAAACATAAAACTTGACCGGTGATAGAGGAACTGTGTAAGACCAGGGGCCGGAACCATAGGCCAGCCCGAAGACCCGCATTAATGCTACTATTCAACCTTTAATATACTTTTTTTATTATTTTGTGAAGATTTGTAGGGGCTCGAAGACCAAACGTACTATAAATAAGCTTTTTATTCTGAAGGACCTCGTTTGTTGGCTTGTAGGGTTCAAATTTATATGTCCTAATAAATTATAATCAATAATATTTATTGAATTGTAGTGTAGTATAGTGTTTAACACAGCCTAAGGAAGTAAAATGTTGCATTTGACATTATTTGAATATAAAATTGAATGTTACTTATTTAAATAAAAGTTTTAAATATCTTACAAATTGTTACTTCTTAAATTTTTTATAAGTTGTGTTGATGAAAACAATTATGTTACACTTAACTGTTTCAAAGTAAGATACTCGACCGTTTGGGGGATATAGGAACACAAGTGTTTATGTTAAATCCATAATTAGAACTAGCCGTAGAAAAACAATTTTTAAACAGCACGCTCATACAATTGAGATATGAACAGAATTTAGTGTAATAATTTTGTATGTCTATAATCTCAAATTTACTTGATATTTGCGAAACATTCAAATTTCTAAGGAACTTTTAATTAGAAAATACTGAAAATAATGGGGTACTACCTAATTAACATTTCAACTGTTTTTTCAAAAAATAAATCGTTTTGAAGAAACGGTTCGTCAACATATTGCTTTTTTAAGGACTAGTTATTTTTAACAACCAAAAATATAATAAAAATTTTTAATTTATTTTTACGACCGACCAATAGTATGACAGACGTCCACACATAACAATCAATTGACACAAATTGGATAAATTGGGTAAGATTATAACGTAATACTGTCATATTATCTCTTTCTACCATTCGTTTCGTTCAACTACTTATGTCGATGAAATTTCGGAAAGGTATGCAAATTGCTTCAAACCTTGTCAGTGGGAGGTAAACGATTACGTTTAGTCGTTATAATTTTTCAGTGGCGACAGCGTATTCACTATTATTATAACTTCACCTTACCCAAAATGGCGCATAGCATGATCCGGACATTTTCTGTTTATTTGGCGATCAGTACATACACTTTATAAGTGCGTGGAGGTAAACGATTACGTTTAGTCGCTATAATTTTTCAGTGGCGACAGCGTATTCACTGTTATTATAACTTCACCTTACCCAAAATGGCGCATAACATGGTCCGGACATTTTCTGTTTATTTGACGATCAGTACATATACTTTATACGTGCGTGTTTACCTCCCACTGACAAGGTTTGAGCAATTTGCATACCTTTCCGAAATTTCGTCGACAAAAGTAGTTGAACGAAACGAACGGTAAAAGAGATAAAATGGCAGTATTACGTTATAATCTTACCCAACTGATCCAATTCGTGTCAATTGATGTTATGTGTGGATGTCTGCCATACTAGTGGTCGGTCGTAAAAATAGATTAAAAATTTTCATTATATTTTTGGTTGTTAAAAATAACTAGTCATTAAAAAAAGCAGTATGTTGACGAACTGTTTCTTCAAAACGTTTTATTTTTTGAAAAACAGTTGAAATGTTAATTAGGTGGTACCCCGTTATTTTCAGTATTTTCTAATTTTTAATTAAAATATCCTTAGCAAGTTGAATGTCTCGCAAATTTCAAGTAAATTTGAGATTATAGACGTACAAAATTATTACACTAAATTCTGTCCATATCTCAATAGTATGAGCGTGCTGTTTAAAAATTGTTTTACTACGGCTAGTTCTAATTATGAATTTAACATAAACACTTGTGTTAATATGTCCAAAACAGCCTAGTATCTTTTAAACACTTAAGTGTAATATAATTGTTTTCATCAACACAACTTATAAAAAATTTGAGAAATAACAATTTGTAAGATATTTGAAACTTTTATTTAAATAAGTAACATTAAATTTTATATTCAAATAATGTTAATTGCAACATTTTACTTCCTTAAGCTTTGTTAAACAATACACTATACCACAATTATATAAATATTATTATGATTATAATTTATTATGATTATAATTTATTAGGACTTATAGGTTTGAACCCTACAGGCTAAAGAGGTCCTTCAAAATGAAAACCTTATTTATAGTACATTTGATATTCAAGCCTATACAAATCTTTACAAAATAATAAAAAAAGTATATTAAAGGTTGAATGTGAGATCTGTCAGTCTCATTAATGGAGGTCTTCTGGCTGGCCCATGGTTTCGGTCCCTGGTCGTAGACAGTTCCTCTATCACCAGTCAAGTTTCAGGTTTTCTTTCAAACTTGGTTGTCAGGACAGGAAGTCTTGTAATGAGAGGCTGGATGTTTCGTGAATTCATACAATAATTGATTGGTGGATAGCTAGGACCATAGATATTAGTCATACTACATAGAGCTGTGGTTTCTACCGTTTCAAGGTTTATCAGTGCTGGCTTCCTGCGATTACTGTATGTGGGGGGCATGCATTTCTAATAAAGTCAGTATATTGCTTTGTATATATGAGTTGTTTTTCTTGATATGCCTTTTTCTTTGTATATTAGACTCCTAAGGAATTTGGTCCTTTGTATACATTTTGGTTTTTAACAGTTCTAAAGTGCCAATATAAGGTAATTTTGTGATCTATATTTACACCTAAATATTTGACTAATGGCTTGGTCAATATTACTTGGTTGTTAAGTTATAAAAAATAAATTTAATCCAGGGAAAAAAAACAAATATTTTATTAACAATCAATAGCTTCACAACAATGACGCTATTTTTTGACTTTTGAGGGTTAATTTGACGTACCTAAATGTCACTTTCCCCAAAATGGCACCGATCATACTCCAGACATTTTTCGTTTGACAGCTCCGTTACAATCTGTCATTCATTTTATTTTCAGAAATCTGTGAATTTACCTCTGTATAACGATTTTTGTCAACCTATAACCTTCACATAACGTATCATACCAATCCATAACACAAAATGCCACAAGAATTCATGTCTCGATAGGTTCAGACATGTTAAATTTATTGTAAGACAATCACTGTTGTTTAATGTGAAGTAATGTAAACACTGCTGTTGGTCACTGTTAATGTAAAGTTGTAATGGCTGAAAAACGAAAAAGGTGTTTCTTAACTGTCGCAGAGAAACGAAAAATTATAAAGTATGTAGACAAGAATCCTACAAAGAAAAAATCAGACATCGCTAAAGAGTTCGAAATTCCCGCAAGTACATTGGCTACAATTTTAAAATTTAAAGATAAGTTTTCAGAAGAAAGTGGGTTGCCTGCAAACATTAAAAAAAAATAAGATCATGCGAGCTCAAGGACGCAGAGGAATGTATTTTGAAATGACTAAAACAGTGCCAGGGCAAAAATGTGCCAATCGGAGGCCCTATCCTTCAGCAAAAAGCTCAGCATTTCGCAGTAGAATTGGAACATAG
Organism: Diaprepes abbreviatus; assembly: GCA_034092305.1. Taxonomy (NCBI): domain Eukaryota; kingdom Metazoa; phylum Arthropoda; class Insecta; order Coleoptera; family Curculionidae; genus Diaprepes; species Diaprepes abbreviatus. Next base: position 1,546,146 of record JASJET010000416.1, read on the forward strand.
AGTTTCGTGCTAGTAACGGATGGCTTCAAAATTTCAAAAGAAGAAACGAGATTATTTTTCGGAAAATATGTGGTAAAAGTGCAAGTGTTGATGACTAAGTGTGTGATGAGTGGAAAGGCAAACTTGCAGAGCAGACTGAGGGATACGAACCCGAAGACATCTTTAACGTCGATGAAACAAAACTTTTCTATAAATGGTTACCTGACAAAACCTTAACATTCAAAGGAGATAAATGTCATGGTGGGAAAAACAGCAAACTTCATTTAATAGTATTGCTAGGAACATACTGTACCGGGACATTTATTTTATTTATAAACATCAAAGCCCAACAACAATAATTAATAGGGCCGTAATAAAATATAACAAACAAAAAAAACATCTATAACAAAATAATTACATAATATCACGAAATAAAATATAACACAAAAAAAAACGTACTTATTACAAAACAACAGAAATAATATCACAATGGTAGTCCCAGAACTACAATAATACTGAACAGGAACGTAAAAACTGGCTATAACTTATACTCAGATCACATGATTGCGACACCCTATTAAACACAGAACACATTCAATATATTGGCGACATACAATATACATTAGTCCTAGGTATCCTTAAATGAAAGTATACACCATGCCTGCTCGTCAATCGTGGCACATTAAAATTTAGCTCGCCCAAAAGCTAAGGACAAACAATCTGGCCGTTGACTAGCTTGTATAAAAATAAAACTGAATGTAAGTTACGTCTCATTTCAAGACTTTGCAAACGAAATTTATCCAGCAACAGTCGATTGTCTATCCCGACTGGTGGGTACACTCCCTCAGTTTTCAACCACAAATACTTCATAAACTTGCGCTGAACGTTCTCCATAGCCAAAACATATTTATTATAAATTGGAGCCCAAACAAGTGAACAGTATTCAAATTTACTTCTTACTAGTGCTATAAACAATAATTTTAGGCTTTCAATATTCTTAAATGATCTGCAGTTTCTAATAATTAAACCCATCATTTGATTACCTCCAGACACTATTCTGCTATAATGAAGGTTAAAGTTAAGTTTAGAATCCAATACAACACCCAAATCCTTAGCTGCATCAATTCTTTTAAGTAGGTCATTATTTATTTGATAACTATATAGAATTGAAGATATTTTACGAGTTATAGACATCACTGAACATTTGCTCACATTCAATAACAATTGATTACTCATACACCACCTCTGGACTGCACTAACACTATTTTGCAATCTATCACAATCCACATTTTCAAATCATCAGCAAATAGTAGGAATTCAACATCAATTGATTCAGCGATATCATTTATAAAAATTAAAAACAAGAGAGGCCCCAAATTCGCAAGCTTTGTCAGAATCAAACTATGGCTCATCTTGTCAAAGGCCTTTGACAAGTCGGTAAACACCACATCGATCTGGCCGCCCGCATCCACAGCATCCGCTGTAAACTGCAAAAAAGACGCCAGATTAGTGGATGTTGACCTACCCCTCAAAAATCCATGCTGTTTTGTAGACAACAAATGTTCTGCTTTGTTGATAATAAAGTTATACAGCAGCATCTCAAAGATCTTAGAAAAACCACATATCAGAGAGACAGGCCTGTAATTTTCCACTTCGGTTCTATTTTTGCTCTTAAATACGGGACATATTTTAGCTACCTTCCATCTCTTGGGATCTGGTGTATCTGCTTAAGAGAGACATTAAAAATTTTACATAGAGGGGCAGCTAAAACATTTATAGTGTCTTTAATAAGAAAACTTGGAACAAAATCTGGCCCGCTAGACATTTTAGGTTTAGGCCCTTTCGTAATTTGTATTATATCCTGGTCCGTAAAGACCGGAACTGCAACTATATTATTGCCCAAATCCCCCAGACTAACCTCTTCAGTAGACGATATTCCATTATAAACTCCCTTGAAATACTCGGCGAAAGCCTAAACAATATCATTAGGGTGATTGAAAGTTTACCCTGATAAGACATACAAACTTAAGCCACTGGTCGTCGGAAAATATCAAAAACCACGTTGTTTTAAAAATGTCAATAATTTGCCAACAGAGTACATGTCAAACACTAAGGCTTGGATGACCCGTAATTCTTTTAGCAATTGTATTCATCGATAATTGTATTGCACAAGGAGTCATTCCTCATCTAACTAACATAAAAATAAAGTACTTCCCTCCAAATCCCACTTCGAAACTTCAACCACTAGACCAAGGCATCATTCTAAACTTTAAAATGCACTATAGGAAGAAAGTTGTCAGACAGTTTCTTGCTGATATTAAACACTAAACGCCAACTAAAATTGACGTGTTACAAGCCATGTGGACGATTACCAAAGCTTGGAATCAAGTCACTAAGAGGATCATTACAAACTGCTTCAAGAAGAGTGGGTTTAAAGTTCTGTGTGAAGATGAGGATGATGATTTGCCACTCGACAAGACCTAGCAAAAAGTTAGAGAAGAATCCAACCTGCAGGAGACTGAGCTCGAAGAGTTTGTTACCTTTGATGATATCCTAATAAAGAAGTGGAAGAAGGCGAGAAAGAAGGGGGTGAAATTTATTAACCTAATTTAACAATATATAATGCTCGTAAAGCTCTAAATGTAATAAAATGTGTATTTCTTAAAAAGGGTGGTTTGAGTGACAGTGTAGTCAAATCCATCACGGAATTGGATTGCGCTTTAGATATGCTAACTATCACTGGCGGTAAAGAGACTAGAATTTAATTTTTCCTCTAATCAAAACAAACAAAATCAGGACTAGGCTATGATGACGACATTTAATACATTTTGATCATTTTGTGAGTGAAAACTGTATAAATTGTTTTTAAATAAAAATTATAGTGCTTTTATTACACTGTGTGTTATTTTATTAGTGAAAATTGTTCGTTATAACAGTGACGGAATAAAATTCCAGCAAAATAACATTACTTGCCACAAATCGGCTCACACTATGACGTGATGGCTCAGAACGGTTTTGATCTTTTAGACTGGCCACCACAATCGCCAGACCTCAATCCAATTGAGCACATTTGGCTTATTTTTAAGGAAAAGATATGAAGACACTCTGTAACTAATAAATAAATACCACTGGCCGCTTTAAAGCATGATTGGAAACGTTATCCGTAGATGAATGTCTTAAGCGCTGGTAGAGTCAAACCAAATTATTAATTACTTTAATAAATCATTCGTTATAATATCTGCTTTTACATACCCTATGTTGAATGAATAATAATGGGATGGTGATACTAGATCATCGATGCCTAAGCCTCTTAACTATCCTATGTTAAATTACTTCAAAACTAGTCGTTTTGTAGGGTGCCTAATACTTTTGCTCGTGGCTGTAGTAGGCCTAGAAGAAAAAGACCGGAAAGTTGTCAAACATAAAATTCCTGCACGTGTAATTCCTGACATATTCAGCTCATCGACTGGCCAGACCCTAATCCAATAATCCAATTATAGTTATAATGTTATAAGCCCATGACCCAGTAAGTATAGAAAAGAAAGACCAGAAACGATACCACATATAACATTCGTTGTGTGCGAACCCTAAAACAAATTTGGCTCATCAATTCACACGGTAACTTCGACACCCAGGAACTCTATAACCTAGAACTTCAGAAGAAAGACTCGAATCTTATCAAGTGCAATAGTCGTTACAGGATAACTTTAAGACATCTTCGGCTCATCAACTCACAAAATAACCCCATTACTCATAACCCAGAAAGGCAATCATAGACATATAAAGATATAGTCCTATAGAAGCGGATGACAGCCACAACCAACCAAAAATAGACATTTTTTAATAGATTAAGTGAGGGGTATCGCATGTACGGAACTTTCAGCTCCGCCCCTAGAAAGGGAAGTACTACTGACCAATTTTGCGTCTCGCGGTCTATATCCTTATGTATCTATGAAGGCAATTACCCTATAATTCTACAATCCCATAAACCTAAAAAACTCTAGACAAGCAACTCCAGAAATTTCCAATCATAGAATTTCTGCATGTGATCCTTAAACACGCCTTCAGTTTTTCGTTTTTTGGATTCTGTATCCTATTTTACTGAAAATCCAGATGCTCTGGAACATAACGGACGAGTTTGTATTTAGCGAACCGAAATTAATATAAAATATTATGTCTGTCAATAAAATAATAAGCTTTGTAATCCAATGTTATCTTCTGAATTAAAAAAAAAATTGAACTGATTTCTAAAAGTGCACTAAACAGAAAAAAATAACTATAAATGTAATTCGCATAAACAGATTAAAAATACTTTATTTGTAATTGATTTCTTACCATAATTTGTATATATTAGTAGTTATTTGTTTCATTTAGAAATAATTTGGGGCCGACTTCAAAAATTTCAATTTCAAATAAAAATTTATAGTTATTTTCCACTTTTTAGCGCACTTTTAGAAGTCAGTACAATTTTTTTTTATAAAAATTTAATTTTTCGATTTTTAGTTTTGAATTCGTTATGATATCCATAAAGTATTTGAACTAAGTAGTAGTCGAAATTAGTGTACCTACCAATGACTTCAAGGTGGCAAAAAGTACCCATTTTATCCAAAGTTGTGAACCACTAAAAATTCTTTGATTCGTAAAGTTCTCCAAATACCAGTAAAATGATGTCAAACAAATATTTAGTCTGTCATAGTAAATCCACTATCTTAAATTTCAAATTAATTTTAGATTGGTAAAATCGGCCCAAAAATCTTTCAAGAACTTGAGACGTAAATTTCTTAGCCCGATATATTTTATACCGCATAATGAGTTTGTGTACGTCTCAAGAACCCCGCAATATCAATTTTAGACAAAATCGGAAACCGTAAAATTTTCCGTCCCTCATATTGTATCTTATCAACCCGATAGTTTTAAAAAATTAACTTCATATTCGTAATACACGACCCCGAAAACCCCCTAATACCAAATCTGACAAAATGCGAATAAGGTAAAATTTTCAACCCACCATATTGGATCCGCCATATTTAATTTCAAAAAAATAATTTTAACACTTTAATCTAATCTAAATCTAAACCCTTCAAAGTCCCCTAGTACCAATTTTGGATGAAATCCAGAAATGTGAAATTTCTAGACCGTCACAGTGCATCCGACGTATTAGATTCTCTTAAAATAATTTTATATTCGTTATTTACATCCTCAAAAATGATTCAGTCTCACATTTGAACAAAATCGAAAAATGTAAAATTTTTAGTCCGCTATATTGGATTCGCCATATTGAATCCTGAAAAAATACTATTAAATTCATAATTTACACCCTCAAGAACCTCCTATATCAATTTTGGAGAAAATCGAAAAATGTAAAATTTTTAGGACACCATATTAAATCCGCCAGATTGAGTTTTTCAAAAAATATTTTAAATTCGTAATCAACACTAAGAAAAAATCCCAAAACACTGATTTTAGGCAATATCGAAATATGTAGAATCTTTAATCCGCCATCTTGAGTATCTTAACACTCTTGCATCCTTTTTAGACCTCACAAAGGCATTCGATTGTGTCACACATAGCATTCTTCTAAAAAAATTCTACATTCTACAATTTTCAGGCTGATGCCATTCAGCTACTTAATTCATATCTGTCGGATCGTGATCAGTATGTTCACTTTGGGCAGTTTAATTCTAAAAAACAATCCCTAAGGTATGGTGTACCTCAAGGGTCGGTATTAGGTCCCATCTTATTCCTCATCTATATAAATGACCTGGCATACTGTAAGGGTAAGGGAGTCAACACTGTTTTGTTTGCTGACGACACAACGTTTTATATAAGTTATCACCCTTCAGAGCTTGACAATCTTGATTATCAAACTTCAGAAAAAAAAACTGTTTCAATGATTTCGAGCCAATCGCCTATCCTTGAACAACTCCAAATCATAAAGTATTAATTTTACTCTAAGGAATAACAGTGAAATTGTACAGTCCTTTCTACCTCAATGTGCAATGGAGGTCAAATTTCTGGGAGTACACCTAGATGCAGGATTAACCTGGGAACAACACCTTGTTAATCTGTCAAAAAAACTATCCCGACAACTGTTCCTGTTCAGGAGTCTTATACGGGTAACTTCCAAAGAAACAGCATATCACAGTAACCTTCATTCTCTTTTGGCTTATGCTATTCTTTCCTGGAGTCATTCTTGTCATACTGATAAGGCATTTGGACAACAAAGAAAATGCATTCGTATTATGTCTGGCCTTGGTTATAGAGAAGATTGTCGAAATTCGTTTAAGAATTTAAAAATTTTAACTCTACCTTGTGTGTACATTATGCAGTGTTTGTTGTACGTTAAACAAAATCTTGATCTATACAGATCACACGAAGATATTCACAACTATCCAACAAGAAACATAAACAATCTTGTACCAGACTTTGGCCGGCGTGAAAGGTCCAGAAATGGTTCAAGATATTTAACAATAAAGTTCTACAACTGAGTGCCAGCTAGAATTAAAGCTCTTAACTTCAATCAGTACAAAAAAAAAACAAATCAAGAGCTACCTTGTGCTGAACGCGTTTTTTTTTCGTTTGAGAAGTATTTCTAATCTAATTTTAATCTGTATTATTGTCTTTGTCTGTTGTCAGCTTCTCTTAGCTTTTTTTTACCAAAACTTTCTTCTTAAGGAAGAATCAATATCGTGTAATGTTTTATTTGTATCAATGATAATAATTAATTGACAAAATTTTAATATTTTATTTGACTTGTATATTATTACTAATAAATCATCTTATCTTCAATTGGCCATATTTAATTTTTTTAATAAAGTAAGATTCGTAATGTGCGGTCCCAAAAACTTTGGAGAAAATCGGACAAAATTAAATTTTTTTGTCCGCCATATTGAATTTTTTATAAATAATTTCAGATTCGTTATGTGCGACTCCGAAGACTCCCCCATAGTAATTTTGGAGAAAATCGGACAATTGCAGCGATGGTCCCTTATTTTTTTGGCCGCCATATTGTCAGCGACATCTTGGACTTTACTGTCGTCCAACAAAATATTGGATCACCGCAGCAACTTCCTGAACATAACGTAAAAAATTTCATTCAAATCGGTGCCGCCGTTCCGGAGTAATCGGTGTACATACATAGAAAAAAAATACATAGTCGGCGAATTAAGAACCTGCTTCTTTTAGAAGTTGGTTAAAAAATAAATAAATATTGGCGAAAGAACCAATTTTATTTTGAGTGACTCCAGCTAGATTTTTGATAGCTTTTTGGTAGTTTACAGTTTTTAAACGAATATAAAGACAGTGTAAAAAATCTGTATGATAATGAAAACAAATAAACTTCAGACATTGATTTTTCTACGAATATATCTATTAATTGAAACCTTATCTCAATAAGGAATAAGTGTTTTTACAGATAAAACTGCATATTTAAAGTTTAAATTCATTCTGTACGGTTACTTTGCATAGATATAAAATTTATTTTTCAATGTTACTCAAAGTTTTGATCTCTGCTTTTTTACTGTTCTTCGTACAAGTAAGTAGACTTAAAAAACTATAGGATCCATTAAGTTAATAAAATACTATTTCTACAACTAATGTGAAAAATTACATTAACCAACAAATCAAAACCTTTTTTAGGCTCTTTAAATAAATGAAATCCGCGTTTTAAGTATACATAAAAAAATTATAACAACTAAAAATTAATAGATCAATTGTTTTGTCTTCTGTAACTGATATTTTGAACCTGAAAATCATGAAAATAGATGAGGACATGATTGAGTGGAAATTGGAGGTTAAATATTTGAGACTTGCCCTGAACAATAAATTTCATTAGAATAAGCATTGAAGGGAAGGTATCAAGAAGGCTACAAAAGCCTCGATGGGCTGTAGGAACTTCGCGGGAAAAAATTGGGGCGCTCAAATATCCTGTCGTGGGTGCATAGTGCAATAGTGGGACATACGAGGCAGTGATCTGGAGTAATATATATATATATATATATATATATATATATATATATATATATATATATATATATATATATATATATATATATGCTATATCGTGTCAAAGGAAAATTGCTTTTTAAAAAAGAACTTTATTTATTTAAGACTGATATAACAAAATAAATTTATTTTATGAAGTTAATTGTTTAATTTTAGATTTTAAGTTTAACAGTACTGAATCTTACGTTAAGAGTATGAGATTCGAATTTAAAATAATAGTACTTTATGTTAAGGATGAATAGATCGAACTATATAAATAGTACGGTACTTTAAGAATAACTAGATCGAATTGACCTTATTTAGAGGCTGCAGGTATTTATAGGTTCTGCACATGATGACACGTCTGTTTCTTTGTTCTATAACTTCTATGGAAGTCTGATGCTAAATCATGTGAGAAACTGCGTCTTAGTTTAATTATCTCGACGTAGCTTAATGTGAATTACTTGTAATACGATATCTAAAGATAAACACCTGCATCCGGTTGATAATGGACTTAGTACAATATGTGAATAAAAGGGATATTTTCCCTTATAACATGTTGAACCCATAACGTTTACAGCTATACCTAACCTTTGTAGTAGAGGTCTTTCACTTCAATTGCTAAAATAGTGTCGTCTGCGTAGAGAAAGTTATTGACCAATAAAACTTCCTGAAAGATGGCTTCGCTATATACATTAAAAAGACGAAGAGACAATATGCAGCCCTGGCAAACTTCACAAAATTTTCGTACTCTAATACTGGCTGACTGATTCCACTATAGACTATAGAACTTTTTTTTTGGCATAAAAATTTCTAAAAGTACAAACTGAAAATATATATATATATATATATATATATATATATATATATATATATTCTTTAGGTGCCATGTCTGTATTCAGACGTTGGTGGTCATCATGTTTACAATTTCCTGAAATCTTTCTCTATCGGCTGCTGCGCCAAATAGTTCTTCTACCGTGCAATCACACCACTGCCTGATGTTACGCAGCCATGAAAGCTTCTTTCAGCCTATCCATTTTTTTCCTTCCACTTTTCCTTATATTATAAGGCGAAGTAGCTGGTATTTAGGTCCTCTAATTATGTGACCGAAGTATTCTGTTTTCCGCCTCTTTATAATGTTCAAGAGCAGTCGATCTGTATCCATCATTCTGAGAACATCCTCGTTGGAAGTGTGCGAAACCCATGATATCTTTAGGATTCGACGGTAGCACCACAATTCGAATGCTTCCAGTTTGTTTAGCGTTGTGGTTTTTAGTGTCCATGTCTGGCAACCGTATAATAGAATAGACCATACATAGCATTTCAGGACCCTTTTACGAATATGCATTGATAGGTTCCTGTTGCATAGAACTGGTTTCCATGTCATAAAGGCCTTCCGCGATATTTCTATCCTAGCTATTATCTCTTCATCTGAGTCCCCATTTACATTCAACCAACTGCCAAGGTATTTGAAATGGTTTACACGCTCTATCCTCTTCCCATCGAACCAAAGTTGACATTCATCTACAGTAACCCTTCCAACTGTCATCCACTTTGTTTTTGAGATGTTAATTTTAAGGGCTCTTCGGCAGCTCGCTTCATTGACAAGGTTTGCTAATGTTTGGAGATCCTCGATGCTTTCTGCAAGAATGGCCGTATCATCAGCAAATCTAATATTGTTGATTACTTCTCCGCCTAGTCTTACTCCTTCTTGTCTGTCATCCAAAGCCTCCCTAAAGATTTCTTCAGAGTATACATTAGAGAGACAGGGTGATAGAACGCAACCCTGTCTTACTCCACGTTTGATGGGTAGGTTTTGAGTACGACTGTTTTCAATTTGGATAGAGGCTACTTGATTGTAATACAGATGTTTTAGCAGTGTTATATCGTAGTGGTCTAGACCTGCTGCTTGTAGGCACTCAAAAAGTTTATCATGTTGTACTCGGTCGAATGCCTTTTCAAAGTCGATGAAATCCAATTGCTTATCACTCACTCTATTTTCGCATAGAAGGAATATTCGGTTCTGTATAATTCGTAGAAGTATCTTAAGTGTGTGGTTCATTAAACTAATCAGCCTAAAGTCGTTGCATTTGGTGGGTCTACTTTTCTTTAGTAATGTTACAAACAGCGATTCTAACTAACCATCTGGTATTATTCCTTCGTTGTAGATTTTATTAAAGAAAGTGGTTAAGTAGGAAATATTTTCCTCATCTAGAAGTTTAAGCAACTCAGCAGGGATCTGATCTGGTCCAGGTGCCTTATTATTTTTGGCTTGCTGTATTGCATTCCTGACTTCCGACTTCAATATACTGGGGCCCCTGTCTATCTCGCTGCTGCATATAGTATGTGTATGTGCAGCGTTTTCTCCAAAATACAAATTAAATTAAAGAAATTAACAAAGCCATCTAAACAAAACAGGATGTGCCTCGACCCCCTCAGAAATCCTCAAATACGTGAACACATATCGCAGCAAATAAATAACGAAATACACAAAATATCGAAAATACCAAACGAAAACAGAACCATTAACGAATGTTGGTACGATATACAAAACTCGATTTTCAAAGAAAGAAGTGGAAGAGTCTCTGAAAACACCTAAAAGAATGGCAAAAAATGAGTGGATGACACAGGAAATTTTTGACCTTATGGAGGTACGACGGAAATATAAAAATAGAGATACTGACAAATACAGTGAAGTCAATAAACTCATAAAAAGAAAAATTAAGCAAGCCAAAGAACTCTGGCTCGAAAATTCCTGTAAAGAAACAGAGAACCTCCAAAAAAAACACGACAATTTCAATCTCCACAGGAAATTTAAATATACCTCCGGAATCAGAAAACCAAAAAATGCTCATTTAATCAAGGACACCGACGGAAGAATCTGTAATCAGGAACAACATTGCAGAGAATGGGAGAGATACATCAGTGACCTTTTTGACGATGCTACTCGAGAAAACGCTGCACATATATATATATATATATATATATATATATATATATATATATATATATGCTTTTTTATTCTGTCTTTTGTTGGGTTTAGGTTCTAACTGAAAAATATGCAAAAAGGCTAACCATTCACAATGTTAATCCACCAAAAATATACGGCCTACCAAAATTACATAAACATGATATATTACTAAGACCTATTGTTTCTTGTGTACCATCGCCATTCTGACGTTTAGCAAAATTGTTATTTGATTGCATTTCAAATATTACAGGAAAGAACAATTTTTTTATTAAAGATTCATTCGCCTTTAAACAATTCATTGATACAGTAGACTTACTCGAAAATCATAGGCTCATTTCACTAGATGTTATATATTTGTATAAAAACATTCCACATCAACTTGTCCACACTATTTTGGCATAAAAGGGGAAATTTTAAAGAAACGTACATCACTATTAAAAAATAATTTTACTGTGGACCTCGTTCTAAACACAAATTACTTTCAGTATAAAAACACCTTTTACAAACAAGTAGATGGATGTGCTATGGGATCACCAATTTCATCTACCATTGCTCAGTTAGTAATGGAATATTAAAGGAAAAAGTTTTAGAAAAGTTAAATTTTAATATAATTTTTTTCAAACGGTTTGTCGATGATTGCATAGCAGCCGTGCCACAAGATAAAATCAATAAAATTCTCCGAGAGTTTAACAGTTTCAACGAAAAATTACAATTCACGTCCGAAATAGAAAATAATAACAAAATAAATTTTCTAGATATAACTCTTATATGCAGAAAAAATAAAATTTTAACTGTGGTACACCAAACCAACTTGGTCAGGTAGATATCTAAACTATTTCTCTATTCACTCAAAAACTCAAAAAAATAGTGTTATAATCGGTCTGTCTGATCGTGCTATCTCTCTAACGTCTCCAGGGTTCCGACCATGAATACTGCAAAAAGTGAAAAAGACTCTAATAAGTAATAATATCAATGAAGAGACTATCATCGAAATAATTAATAAACGAACATATAAATTTTATGATAACCTAATAACAAGAAACCTAGAACATAAACAGCAAAAATCTGTAGCATTACTCTACACTAGTGAGGTGTCAGAAAAAATAAAACCCATTTTAAAACAGCATGATATTATCGTATGCCACAGGTCTCATAATAAATTAAATACACTATTCACTAATTTAAAAAGTAAAACTCCTCTCATGAATAAATCAAATGTAGTATATTCGATCCCTTGCACAAATTGTCTCAAAAAATATGTAGGCATGACCAACAAATAACTAAAGAATAGATTGAATGGTCATAAATATACGAAAACGCTTCAACGGCGTTAAACAAACATATACAGGAGGGAAAACATACCTTGGATTATAACAGTGCCATAATTAAAAACAACGATTTGAATTACCAAAAATTGCAAATAAAGGAAATGATAGAAATTAAAAAAGATAAAAACACTGCCAAAGACAGAACGGATACAGGAAATTTGAGCCACATTTACACCAGCCTAATTTAAACAAAAATATTAAGTATTCGATCCTGTTAATAAACATCAAAAATTGAATATCCTCTTAAACATAAAATTAAATGTATACGGTTTTTCGGTTTTTTTGGTACACTGTAAAATATAAAAAATAAAACACATTCGCATTCCATGTATCCTCAATACCTAAACAGACGATGGAAAAGTTGCATTTTATTATTAATAAATAAACAAAATGTCAAAGTGTGTACTGGAAAAATTAAATACTTAAAAAAAATCGGAAATGCCTTAAATAAAGGGCAAAACGTCAATTATTTGGATTTTTTATTAAATAAAAAATCTAAACCCAGAAAAGACAAAATAAAAAAAAAGCATATAATCTATCTATCTATCTATTTATCTATCTATCTATCTATATATCTATCTATATATATATATATATATATATATATATATATTAATTATTTTCTTGGAATTAGGTTCATATTTAAAATATAGTTTTCATCGCTCTGACGTTTCGTTCTTTATTTAGAACATTATCAAAAATAATCTTCTAAAACTTAAAACGAATTATGAATATAATATAAATACATTTATAATAAACACTTAAAATTCAATATTTAAAACAATAACGTTTAAAACAATTTGAAAAGTTAAAATGATGATTATTTAAAGGAGTATTTTTAGTAAATTATACGTACCTTGAGATTTCATCAAAACTATTGATAACATCAACAAACTATCAAGAACTTGCATTTTATATTCGGGGACATGGTAAATAAAAAATTAAAGGAATTTGTTTTTTCTTTTAAGGTTATATATACATTTTTGATGTTATTAAGGGAATATACTGCGTCTAAATTATATTGTAAATTTGACTAAGAGCACTTCCTTTATTATTAATTTATGATAATTTTTGTCTCTAGCGACTATTTTGGTATTTTCAAAGTTAAAAGAGTGTTTTTCATTCGTTCCATGTTTTGTCAATGCTGTAGTAGCATTTTTAGTATATTAATGTCCATTTAGTCGATTTTTTAATAATTGGCTTGTCATTCCTTCCATATATTGTTTTGGGCAGTTTGCACACAGAACTGAATATACAATACTGAAATTTTTTATAGTTGGTGTTTTGCTTTTCAATTTGGTAAAGATTGAGTTTAGTTGGTTATAATTCTTGTGGCATGCAACAATATTGTGTTTTTTTAAAATGCATTTTAATTTTTTTGAAAGGTCTGTTGTATAAGATAATGTTTTGTATTATTTTTGTATCTCCTGTTATGAATCATCTTTGTTTTTGGTTTTTAGGTTGTTGTAGTGTTTGTATGTTCTTTTTTTTTAATAATTTCGTCAATATCTTTAATATTAAAATTGTTCTGTATAAGTGTGTCTTCAACTTTTTTAGAATCAAGGGGACGTTAATAAAATACCAACCAAGCTCACGATTACACTTCTTTGGTTTTTTGAAAGGTTTGAAAAGTTGTTCAAATATCTTCCGGACAATAAATATATATATATATATATATATATATATATATATATATATATATATATATATATATATACAGGGTGTCCAAGATAAGGATCCTAAGCATGGGGATCTCGGAAACAGTTGGAGATACGAGGTCGGTTAAATTAGAGAAAAGTTGCGCAATTTAGTGCTTAATTAAACGCAGTTAAAAAAATTTAAAAATTTCAAACACTTCCGGAGATTTCCGGAAAAAAACGAAATTTGGCAAAATCGTTTTTAATTTTTGCAGGCTTTATTTAAAGAGATATCAGAAAATAAAAGGTAGATTCTCATTTCATTCTCAAAATTTAAATCCGACGTTTCGTTTCTGAGATACCATCATGAACTTTCATTTTTTATATGGAACAAAAAAAAGTATCCCATGTATTTGATAGCATTTTTTATTACAAATTCAACGATGTATCACCCTTGCATATCGAATACGTAGTTCAAGTACTTTCCATAAGAGCTCCATGAGAGCGAGAGAGAAAGGTATATCAGTTTTATAAAAGCCAATGAACTACACACTTGATATGCAAGTGTGATACACCGTTGAATTTGTAATAAAAAATGCTATCAAATACATGGGATACTTTTTTTTGTTCCATATAAAAAATGAAAGTTCATGATGGTATCTCAGAAACGAAACGTCGGATTTAAATTTTGTTTAGACCAAATTATAAAAAATAAAAAGTGGCAAGAAGAATCTACCTTTTATTTTTTGATATCTCTTTAAATAAAGCCTACAAAAATTAAAAACGATTTTGCCAAAATTCGGTTTTTTCCGGAAATCTCCGGAAGTATTTTGAATTTTTAAAATTTTTAAATTGCGTTTAATTTAGCACTAAATTGCGCAACTTTTCTCTAATTTAACCGACCTCGTATCTCCAACTGTTTCCGAGATCCCCATGGTTAGGATCCTTATCTTGGACACCCTGTATATATATAAATTTATATATATATATATATATATATATATATATATATATATATATACATATATATATATATATATATATATATATATATATATATATATATATATATATATATATATATATATATATATATATATATATATATCCATTTTTCTTTTATTTTGTCTTTTCTTGGGTTTAGGTTCTATATTTAATACATGCATACAACTATTGACGTTTCGCCCTTTATTCAAGGCATTTTCAAAATTTTTACCTCCTAAAAATATATAATTAAAATACTTCACATAAAAAACATATTTAGCATTTTCGAAAAACAAACAGGACACTTAAAACAATAGTCAAAACTTTAAAAAATTTTAAAAATACTTAATTTTACCGGTACGCATCTTGACATTTTGCTGTTTTGTTTCTGAATAAAATTTAAATTTTACATCGTTTACTGAGGATACGTGGAATGCGAATGTGTTTTATTTTTTTAATATTTTTTATATTTTACAATGCATAAAAAAACAAATAAGGTATATATTTGATTTTATGTTTAAGAGGATATTCCATTTTTGATTCTTATTTGACTGGATCGAATACTTAATATTTTTGTTTAAATTAGGTTTGCGTAAATGTCGTTAACAGTGTTTTTATCTTTTTTAATTTCAATCATTTCCTTTATCTGTAATTTTTGGTAATTCATATCTTTGTTTTTTATAATGGTACTGTTATAATCAAAAGTGTGTTTTTCGTCCTGTGTGTGTTTGTTTAACGCTGTTGAGGCATTTTTTGTATATTTATGGCCATTTAATCTGTTCTTCAGTAATTGGCTCGTCATGCCTATATATTTTTGGGACAATTTGTGCAAGGGATCGAATATATTATATTTGATTTATTCATTAGAGGAGTTTTACTTTTTAAATTTGTGAACAATGTATTTAATTTATTATGTGACCTGTGGCATACGATGATATCATGCTTTTTTAAAATGTATTTTATTTTTTCTGACAGCTCACTAGTGTACGGTAATGCCACATATTTTTGTTGTTTATGTTCTATGTTTTTTGTTTTTACGTTATTATAAAACTTATATGTTCGTTTATCAATTATTTTGGTGATAGTCTTTTCGTTGAAATTATTATTTATTAGTGTCTCTTTTACTTTTTGCAGTATTTTTGGTCGGAATTCTGGAGACGTTAGGGAGATAGCACGATCAGATAGACCGATTATAATGCTATTTTTTTGAGTTTTTGAATGATTAGAGAAATAGTTTAGATATCTACCTGACCAAGTTGGTTTGGTGTACCATTCAGTTAAAATTTTATTTTTTCTGCGTATAAGTGTCATATCTAGAAAATTTATTTTATTATTATTCTCTATTTCGGACGTGAACTGTAATTTCTCGTTGAAACTGTTAAACTCTTGGAGAATTTCATTTATTTTATTTTGTGGTACGGCTGCTATGCAATCATCGACAAAACGTTTAAAAAATATTATGTTAAAATTTAATTTTTCTAAAACTTTTTCCTCTAAATATTCCATTACTAGCTGAGCAATGGTAGATGAAATTGGTGATCCCATAGCACATCCATCGAGTTGTTTGTAAAAGGTATTTTCGTACTGAAAGTAATTTTTGTATTAAGAACGAGGTCAACAGCATCCATAAAATTATTTTTTGATAGCGATGAATGTTTTTTTAAAATTTCCCATTTTTCTGCTAAAATAGTGTAGACAAGTTGATTTGGTATGTTTGTATAATAAGATATAACATCTAGCGAAATGAGTCTGTAATTTTCAGGTAGGTTTACTTTATCAATAAATTTTTTAAAGGCGAATGAATCTTTAATAAAAAAAATCGTTTTTGCCTGTAATATTTGAAATGCAATCTGATAAGAATTTTGATAAACTATAGAATGGCGATTGTATACAAGAAACAATAGGTCTTAGTGGTATATTTTGTTTATGTAATTTTGGTAGGCCGTATATTTTTGGTGGAATAGCATTGTGTATGGTTAGCCTTTTTGCATCTTTTTCAGTTAGTTCTTTTACATTGAGCAATTTTTTTATGAAGGTATTATTTTTTTTTTTGATATAAGTTCGTTGGATCACTCTTAATATTTTTATATGTATTTTCGTCCTTTAGTAAGTTGTTTTTTTGTCTCGTAATCTGCCTTGTTCATAACTACTGTTTTATTGCTTTTATCAGGCCTTAGAACAATGATTTGAGGATTGTCTTTGATAAATTTTTTGTTCGATTCAATTTCTTTTTTAAATTTTTTTGGAGGCTGTTACTTTTTATTGTTTGGTGTCTTATTTTGATTTTATGATTAGTTAAAACATTTGTTACTTCAGCTCTAATTGTGTCTTTCTTGTCGTCTGACTCATTGCTAATAACAGATTCGATTGAGGCTATATATTCGGTTATTGGAATATCTTTTTCTTTTGTAACATCTAATGAGAAATTTGGACCATATGATAAAACTTCATTAACTTCGGACGGTATCGGGGTATCAGATATATTTTCGATCCATTTGGACCTGTCGTTGTTTGTTTCTTTACAGATTTCACACTTTTTAAATAATTGGTTTAATTTTTTTTGGTGTCTTTTTTTAATTTTTTTATGTAATTTCTTTTTATTTTCTAACGATAAAAATCTATCTAATATATCATTTGTTAAGTATCTCTCAGTTTTTTTAATGTTTTCTCTAATGGATGTATTTAAAGAATTTATTGCTTTGGTTGCCTCTGTAATTGATAAGTTTAAAATATTATATTTGGCTTTCATGATGATATTATTAAATTTATTTTCAAGGTACGTACCTGTAAAACAAATATGTGAAACATTCAAATTTAAAAATGTAGGGAATAGATCCAAATGTTTGCATCTTAATAAAAAAATTCTTCTATTTTTTTGAGCGGCAAGCTTAGTGTAATATTTTGATAATTCTTTAAGATGCATTACCACGTGCGGCCCATGTGATACTTCTATCTCCTTATAAAATGTCATAATGGATGTTTTAGTAGCTTCAACCCATACTATCAATATTTATTTTCTTGATTCTTGAACCATAGATTATATCATTTTTCTTTTATTTTGTCTTTTCTTGGGTTTGTATGTATTAAATATAGAACCTAAACCCAAGAAAAGACAAAATAAAAGAAAAATGATATAATCTATGGTTCAAGAATCAAGAATATATATATATATATATATATATATATATATATATATATATATATATATATATATATATATATATATATATATATATAAATATATATCAAAATAAATGCTCTTTCAAAATTAGTATCACTCATTTCATAAAAAAAGGGTAAAAAAGGCCGCATCACTAGTTGTCAATAACACAATAGTCAGGGCATTTCACTACATTACACTATTGTTTAGTGATCGATAAATTTTATTCGTACTAATAGTTTAACAAAAAAATACTGTCAAACCTCAGTCAATTTTTTTTCTATTTCTAGTGCACGCCCATAAGTGTGAAATCAATTTTACACGATGAAGTCGACGATCTTCTGGAACGGGCACAAAAATTGTTAATTTCAACGCAAAACCAGACAGAAAATGAAATACAACAAGTGGAAACATTTATCTCAGAGATAATTAATACAGCCCTACAAACTAAAATAGATGGAATTAAGAAGTTGAATGCGAATGTATATCAACTAATTGGCAGGATCGAGACTGTCGAAGACATGGCCGAGGAACAAGGTAATTTGTAGCGACATCAACAAAGTATGCTTTTTTGTTAAAAGCTAATAGAAAAACGCGCTTCTTTCCATTTTTCGTGTTATCTGAACAAATAATAGTTTTTATATTTTATGCGTTTAGTGAATACTTTCATGACTGAATGAAGTAAGTAATAAATATATAAATGTAGTTTTTAAGTATTTTGCCAGGTGAAATTATTCATTTAAATACTTAAATGCAACACCCTGTAAGGTCCAGGTAGATGCAGTCAAGACGGGATGAAAAGCTATCTCATATATATATATATATATATATATATATATATATATATATATATATATAGTTTTTGATTTTCTTGGGTGTAAAATCCGTTTTATTAATAAAACTGCATATGTTTTATTTGTTATGCATATCTATTGACGTTTCGGTCACACTTGACCTTCTTCAGAATGATTTTTTATAACTATAATAGAAAAAGATTTTTTTTGCTATATTATAACATAAAATTAATAAGTTAAATTTTAATACAAATAGAAAAATCCAAGAAAAGAAAAATAAGAAAAAACATATATATATATATATATATATATATATATATATATATATATATATATATATATATATATATATATATGGAGGGTTTTCTTGGGGTTTTCAATCCTTTTTTTATAATTAAAATACAACAAACAAAGCTTTCTTAGTTAGGAACATATATTTACACGTCAATGTAACGTTTCGGCTGGAACTTCCCTAGTTTTTTTCAAACATTGTACCTTCAAATTACTGCAAGAAAATATTACATTTGAACAGCCTCCTATTATAGATATTAATTAAAAATTAATCCCACCTTAATTTGAACTCTCACATCAAAATAAAACAAAACGGAGACAGAACAAACACTTTAAAATTATAAATTATACTAAAATTCTCTGCCGGAAAGTTAACTTTTTTCAATAGTGTTTTTACTTCTCGCATTAATGGATAAGGATAATACACTTAACGGTGACGAAAGGGTGGCTGTTTGCTAAAACATGTGGATAGTTTCTATTTAAATAAATTATTATATATTTTACTTAATTGTCTTGTGTCAGTTTTTGAGTTTACAGCGTTTTTATTTTTTTGGATTTCTATCATCTCATAGAATTCTCGTTTTTTATTATGATTTTTGGTTCTTAAAATTTTGTTTTTTTTTTCAAAGTTAAATTTATGATTAGTTTCCGTCATGTGGTTAGTTACGGCTGTTTTATTTTTTTGTCAAATTTATGTCCACTGACTGTATTTTTTATATATTGGCTTGTTTGCCCTATATACACCGAATCACAGTTGTTGCATGGAATTTCATATACGACCATTAAGTATATTTTTAGTTGGTTATTTTCTATCAAGATTCATATATCTTAAACAAATTTAACAGCTATCATGAAAAATTACAATTTACCATAGAATTTGAAAATAATAACCACATAAACTTTCTAGATATGACGTTGCATCACAAAAATAATACAATACTAACCAAGTGGTACACAAAATCTACATGGTCTGGTCACTACCTCAACTACAATTCCCAACACCACATGGCCAAAAAAAAAAATCAGTAATAATTGGAATAGCCTATAGAGCCATCATCCTTAGTAGTCCCGAATTTAAAAACAACTGTATCAAAAAAGCAAAAGAGGTTCTTATGTCAAACTCTTACCCAAATAAACTAATTAATATAATTTTTAAAGAAAGGCAAGAAAAATACAAACATGGAAACACTAAAACAGAAAATTTAGAAGACAAAAAAACAATATCCTTCCTTGCCATACATACCAAAACTTTCAAACTTTTTTTAAGAAACATAATATAACCACTAGTCATAAGGCCCATAATTTACTTAAAAGCAATTTCAGCAAATTAAAAAGTGATATTCCAAAAAACAAAAAACCAAATGTTGTCTACCAAATACCCTGCAAGGATTGGCCAAACTAGTCAGTATCTGCAAAATCGTCTAAATGGACATAAATATGACAAAAAAATACAAACATGGAAGCACTAAAACACAAAATTTAGAAGACAAAAAAACAATATCCTTCCTTGCCATACATACCAAAACTTTCCGAAAACTTTCAAACTTTTTTTAAGAAACATAATATAACCACTAGTCATAAGGCCCATAATTTACTTAAAAGCAATTTCAGCAAATTAAAAAGTAATATTCCAAAAAACAAAAACTCAAATGTTGTGTACCAAATACCCTGCAAGGATTGGCCAAACTAGTCAGTATCTGCAAAATCGTCTAAATGGACATAAATATGACAAAAAAAAATATTACAGCCCTAAAAAAACACGAAATGAACCACAAGCACATCTTTGATTATGAAAATACAAAAATCTTGAAAACTAAAACCAACAAAGGAAAACAAGAATTTTACGAAATGATCGCAATAAAAAAAATCCGAATGCCGTAAACGATAAAACAGACATCAACAATCTAAATCAAATTTATTTCAACATTTTAAAATAAAACAATATAAGGGAATTTCTAAAATAAATAAAACAATAAATAAGAATAATTCTCCGCTTTCAATTCTTCTAAATTGAATCATATTTTTTCAGAAAGAGATCACTTCAATTAAAAGACCCAAACTTTTTACAAATGTAGCGTCCATGCTTCTAGCTGGACTTTTAAAAATACTTTTGAAAAGTTAATATACAATAATTGGTTTGTGATGTAATTAATTTTTGTTTAAAACAAAAATCTCTGTTTTTAATAGTAAGTTTTTAACCTGTTATTCCGTATATATATATATATATAATAATATTAAAAAAGGTACATTTTTGTAGAATCCGCCGAAACCGTCAGTTGAAAAAGATTCGAAAGAATCGAAACGTCCTGAAAAACAAAAATATATATACAATAAGTACGACTACTTTATATATGTAGTTTCAACATATAAAAATGAACCATATTCCCAAGAAAATAACCAACTAAATATGTATATACATACATATATATATATATATATATATATATATATATATATATATATATATATATATATATATATATATATATATATATATATATATATATATATTTTCCAGATTCTTGTACCTTAGATTATTTTCTTTTTATTTTGTCTTTTCTTGGGTTTAGGTTCTCTATTTAATAAAAAATCAAAAACAATTTGACGTTTCGCCCTTTATTTAAGGCATCCTCAAAAATTCCTTGTTTTTTTTTATTTATTGATCTTCCTAAAAATATTTTTTATATAATTAAAAACATTCATACACAAACATATTCACAATTTTAAAAAAACAAATACTTTAAAAAAACTAATCAAATTTCTAAAAAAGTATTTAATTTTACCAGTACATATCTTGACATTTTGCTTATTTATTAATAACGAAATGAAATTTTTATATCGTCTATTTAGGTACTTAGGATACATGGAATGTGATGTGTTTTATTTTTTATATTTTAACAATGGACACCGGCCTAATTTAAAGAAAAATATTAAGTATTCGATCCTGTTAATAAATCAAAAATTGAATATCCTCTTAAACATAAAATTAAATGTATGCTTTTTTTCGTTTTTTTTTGGTCCATTGTTAAAATATAAAAAATAAAACACACTCGCATTCCATGTATCCTAAGTATCTAAATAGAAGAGATAAAAATTTCATTTCATTTTAAATAAATAAGCAAAATGTCAAGGTATGTACTGGTCAAATTAAATACTTTTTTCAAAGTGTTTGTTTTTTTTTTTAAATTGTAAATATGTTTGTGTATGAATGTTTTTAATTATATAAAACATATTTTTAGGAAGATTAATAAATAAAAAAAAAAACAAGGAATTTTTGAAGATGTCTTAAATAAAGGGCGAAACGTCAAATTGTTTTTAATTTTTTTATTAAATAAAGAACCTAAACCCAAGAAAAGACAATGATATATATATATATATATATATATATATATATATATATATATATATATATATATATATATATATATATATATAATGGAAAAACCAATACATTCTTTTTAGACATTTAGACCAGCTTACTGTTTACATTCACCTTAACCCAAAGTTCTAGTTCCGATTGGTATGAGGCCTGTAAGGCGTTCGCTTTAAAATATACCATTTGAATATTTATAATTAATTTTTTGAAAATTATGAATTCAACTCTTTTTTATTGTTAAATTAGAAATCTCCATTCCGATTTGGCTACATCACTTTGTACCTTTTACTGGTATTAATCACCTGCTTGCTAAAATTAACTTATACGTATTAGAAGTAAAATTAATGCCAGAACTGACAAGTAACACCACCTAAATGTTACTCACTGATTCCACCATTCCAATCGATGAGTGACACTTGGGTAGTGTTACTTCTAAGTAGTATTATCGTTATGTTTTTAGACATCGACGTATCTGAGTGTATTGGAGACACCATCATTAATATTCAAACAACCGGACAAATCCTAGAAAAAAATATTACTCAGTACACAGAGCAAAAGGCGGATGAAGGAGCTGAATATCTAAATAACAACATTGCCGAATCCAATAAAGAATTAAGTGAAGTAGAGAATTGTTTACTGGCAGTTCAAGAATGTAAAATGAAAGAAGATCTAAATCGAACAGTTTGTACAGCGGAATTGTCAGTACAATTGTCTAGATTAGAAAAGGATGTACCAAGGAAAATAAATGATATTTTAGTTAATTCACAGTCATATTATGAAAAGATAGTACCCGATTTAAAGAATGATATCGAAGTTTATTTAACTGAATTTTTAAACGATAAGTTACAAATGGTGTTGACAGTATATGTCTGTGTGAATAGCAAATTACCAACACCACTTACTACGGAATGGTGGACAACAAGGACTACTACGACCAACTGGGAAACTAGCACAGCTACGACCAACTCGCGAATTAGTACCATTACAAACAATTGGGAAACTACTAGTACTGCTACAACCGACTGGGAAACTGATTCTACTACAAACAATTGGGAAACTACTAGCACTGCTACAACTGACTGGGAAACTGGTTCAACTACAGACAACTGGGAAACTACTAGCACTGCTACAACCGACTGGCAAACTGATTCTACTACAAACAATTGGGAAACTACTAGCACTGCTACAACTGACTGGGAACCTGGTTCAACTACAGACAACTGGAAAACTATTAGCACTGCTACGACCGACTGGGGTTCTAGTGTCACTACAAACAACTGGGAAACTACTAGCACGGCTACAACCGACTGGCAAACTGATTCTACTACAAACAATTGGGAAACTACTAGCACTGCTACAACTGACTGGGAACCTGGTTCAACTACAGACAACTGGAAAACTATTAGCACTGCTACGACCGACTGGGGTTCTAGTGTCACTACAAACAACTGGGAAACTACTAGCACGGCTACAACCGACTGGCAAACTGATTCTACTACAAACAATTGGGAAACTACTAGCACTGCTACAACTGACTGGGAACCTGGTTCAACTACAGACAACTGGAAAACTACTAGCACTGCTACGACCGACTGGGGTTCTAGTGCCACTACAAACAACTGGGAAACTACTAGCACCGCTACAACCGACTGGGAAACTAGTACTGCTACGACTGAATGGGGAACAACAGAAACTACAAATACACCCTGGCCATTTGAAAAAGACCTAGTCTGTATTTATTACTTCGAGAAAGACTGGAAAATGAATGTAAAATGTCATTGAATTTATGATTGGAAGAACTATAGATTTCTGGTTTACTTTAAAATAATAATGCTCATAAGCAAGAAATAGTGAATCAGTATGTGTTGTTAGCTTTGAACTTACTGTATTTAATAAAATGTTTTATTATTTTTCTGTTTAATTTACCAAATATATTAAAATCATAGCAATAGTAGCCAATCAATAACATTTTAAAAACTTGTTTGCTGTTGCAAAGAACGTATATCCAAACGGCAATAGAAATACGTCATGTGATAAAATCATGTATCAGACAAAGAAAAATAATGTCCATCTTTTATTTTCTTGCATCGGCATCTCTGTATTTAATAAAATATTTTATTATTTTTCTGTTTAATTTACCAAATATAATAAAATCATAGCAATAGTAGCCAATCAACAACATTTTAAAAACTTGTTTGCTGTTGCAAAGAACGTATATCCAAACGGCAATAGAAATACGTCATGTGATAAAATCATGTATCAGACAAAGAAAAATAATGTCCATCTTTTATTTTCTTGCATCGGCATCTCAGACCATTGGCATCGTCATTTTGTATTTTTGGCTTTATTTTATGTCCCCAAAATTTTCATAAATTTCTTTTGTTTAACTATTACAAGTTTATTTATTTTGGTTATACATATATATTATATTTAGACAGTTTTTATAACTTTGGTTAGTGGTTAAATATTTATTTTAACCTAACCTCAACATGCCGGGAGAGCGCTTGAATTCTCAAGCACGTATCCTTGTTGGGAATCTCATCCAGTATTTTATTACGGAACGAGATAATAAAGGTCCTTTAATTTCTTTTAATGCTATCCAAGAGGTAAATATTCCTATTGTTAAATATATCATAATAAGCTTGCTACATTCAAAAACTTTTCTATAGAGAGTTGCTGATACCCTAAAAATCAGCCTAAGGACTGTCTCCAGTATTAAGATGAGCAAAGACCGGGATGAACTGCCTTCAACACCTGAAAAAAGTAGACCTCGGAAAAAGCCAAAACCTGTGATCTAAATGAGAATACAAAAATGGAGGTCTGAAATATATTATACAACATGTATGCACAAAGTAAGTTGTATGATAGTTTTTCAACTAGCAAAAAATTAAACTTTTAGAGAAACATGTAACAATAAAAACACTAAAAGAAGAGCTGCGCCAAAAAGAAATAGTTGATGAATGTTGAAGTTATGGCTCTTCAAACATTGCCTAAAAATTTGGGGTTTAAATTCAAAAAGGATGATAACCGAGGAGCTCTTATGGAGACACTTAATATATCTTCAATGAGGGCAGCATTTTCCAGAAAATACATGGAAAATAAGCAGTCACAATTTCCACGTCAACTTGTTTTTGTGGATGAAACATGGATTTTCTCAACGGACAACAAAATGAGATCATGGCAAGACAATGACGTAAAGAGTGTTCGTAGACCAGGTGGATTCGATGGGAAACGTTTTATTGTATTGCATGCTGGACACAGTAATGGATTTGAAAAAATGCTAGTTTATTATTTGCTAGTAAATCCAAATTGATGGATTATCATGAGGAAATGAACGATGAAAATTTTACGAACTGGGTGGAAAATCAATTAATTCCGAATTTAGAAGAACCTTCTTTAATTGTAATGGATAACGTTCCATATCATTCTGTGGAATTGGAAAAGCAACCATCGTCTTCTTGGAAAAAAAGGAGAAATTGTTGAGTGAGAAAAACCATATTTTGTATAAGAAGCATATGCTCAAAGCTGTTGTTGAGCTTAGCAAAATTGTACAAAAAACCGAAGCAATATAAAACATAAATTATTACAAGAAAATGGGCATGACGTTTTAAGATTGCCACCCTATCATTGTCAATTTATATGCTATCGAAATGATTTGGGCAGATGCCAAAAGATATTATAACACACATATTGGTGAAGTTGGTCACAAGGATGAGAATGTTTTAGAAATGTGGGAGAAAGCATTACAAAAATGTACGCCAGAAGTATGGCGTGCCAAGGTGTCACACTGACAAAATAATTCAAGAGTGGTATAACAGGGAAGTTATTATTGAAGAAGTACCACAGATGATTATACTCCTCACAGACGAAGAAAGTGCTAGTGGTCACATTCCAGTGAGTGAATAATTTTAAAATACATTATCTTAGCAAAAATAATTGCATGAATTGCCAATATTTCAATAGAATATGTGGTGAAAGTGACACGTTAAAATTTTAATATAAATAATAAAATATTTCATTGTTTGACTCTCAATTTTAATTTACATATATCGTTTAAAGTCATCTAACATTGTCTACAAAAACTTTGGTAATTACTAACAGTATTGTTACATTAAAATCACTCATTGGGTTCGATTAAATAAAAACACTACTTTTCACTACTAATAAAAACCATTTAATAACTTCTTGTAAACACTTTCACATTGAAACAAAAACTAAACTAACTATTAACTAAATCCCTATTTATATACCTATAAAATATATAAGAATACAAGTCCAGAATTCTACTAAAAACATGACATATAATGATGACTAATTTTTTATAAGAACACATCCGAACTCGGACAGTCCTTTATAAGTAACATCCCATTTAAGTTCATTAAAAAGGACTTGAAGCCAAAACTATATCCAAGTAGGAGGTGAAAAGGTAGATGAAAGTAAAGAAAATAAGTCCCTATTCTATGTGTGTAGTTTATAAGCTTGTTTCATTTTGATCTGATCGGACCGATCTGATGCAGTTACATTCACTTCAAATTTACGTAATAAACAGTTCTGATTAGAGTTTCAATCAGATGCGACATTTCAACATGCATTGGATTGAAAACGTTTTTACACGTTAACAACGAAATCGAATTGAAATGACAAGTACGTCAATAGTTAAATTGTTTTTTTTTAATACCCAACCTATCATTTACTACTACAAGATTAGGAAGATGGGAGTCTACGGAAAAACGAAACATTTAGTTTTAGTTAGACTTTATCTCCAACGCAAAATACCGATCGGATCAGAATTATTAGATGGAGACTTTTTAAAATCGAATGTTTTTTGATCGAAAACTGCTCCATCCTATTCACTAAACTCGATTTCAATTCTTTACAATAAAGCAAAGAAGTGATATTGAAAAGAAAGAGATTCTAATTATTATTCTCTCTTTGAAGATGGCTACAAATGTAAATCTTTCAGGTCGGTTCACGCGCCTAATTATTTTGGGAAAACAAATATAAAGTCAACTTGTTTCTCTTTAAAAGAGTTAAAAAATATTTAATTTCATCCCAGTTTCATATATTTCTTTTCTTTCTGATCCTGTTTTTAAGTAAATCTCGTAAAATCGTGACTCTAGTTTAGAACGATGCCAATAGAAGGCGAGATGCATACAATCTCCAGCGAAATTTCAAATTTGAATAAAACAGACGTAAAAGTACAAAACTGTTAAATATAAATAGGTAATTTCTTTCTTCTTCAAGTGCCATATCACGTCACCCTGACGTTGGCAATTACATTGGCAAGTCTTTCACGGTCCTGCGCTAGCTGGAACAGTTCCCCCGCGCTACGTATACCCGTCCATTCACGAATATTCCTCAACCAGGAAGCCTGTCTCCTTCCTACCCCTCTACGTCCCTCTACTTTACCCATCATGATTAATTGAAGAATTCTATATCGCTCCCCTTTGAATATATGTCCAAGATATGAGATTTTTCTACACTTCACAGTGTTTAATAGTAGACGAGTTGTGTCGGCCCTATTGAGTACCATTTCGTTGGTCTGCCTAGCTGTCCAAGGTATTCTCAGCATTCGCCGGTGTAACCACATTTTGAGAGCCTCCAACCGATTAATCGTGACAGCCTTAATTGTCCAGATCTCTGCCCCATATAATAACACTGGCCAGACGTATGATCTTATCATTCTCTGTCGTAGTTTTAGGTTGAGGTTATCATTGCAGAAAAGTGGTTTCATTTTTTGAAAAGTTGCTCTAGCAGTCTCTATTCTACACCTTATCTCTTAATCGGGGTTTAGATTTTCGGTGATATAACATCCAAGATATTTAAAATGAGTCTATACTTTTTCCCTCTATTTGTATTGAAGCGTTAAGATGAGGTTGTCTACTAAAGACTATAAATTTTGTCTTTTTGATATTTATGTTGAGCCCCATTTCTTGACCCTCAGTGTTAACACAGTCTAATAGATGTTGCAGGTCTTGTAGTTTGTCGCTCAGGATAACAGTGTCGTCAGCATATCGTATTGTATTTATATATTCTCCATTGATTTGTACTCCCATTCGTTGTCCTTGAGTAGCCCGTTTAAAGATTTTATCTGAATATATATTAAAAAGCAGTGGAGATAGTATGCAGCCCTGTCTGACGCCTCGCAGAATTTTACTTTCTTGTGTGAGTTTTCCATTTAGCCTTACTGTTGCTTTCTGCCGCCAATATAGATTTTTAATAATTCTTACGTCTCTGCTGTCTACCCCTACGTTACCTAAAATGTCTATGAGTTTTCTGTGCTGTACTCTGTCGAAGGCCTTCTCGTAATCGACAAAACATACGAATACATCCTTGTGTTGGTCCCGGCATTTTTGCAGAAGTATATTTAGAGCGAATAAAGCCTCTCTAGTACCTAGGGCGTTTCTAAATCTGAATTAGGTTTCATCTAAATCTGCTTCCCATTTAGATCTTATCCTGCTGTGGATGATTCTGAGAAAGACCTTCAAAGTGTGGTTCATTAAAGTAATTTCTTTATTCTATTATAATTACACTAGTCAACAAATAAAAAAAAATGCGATTGATGGTATAATGGTTGTCCATGGGATTTTAAAGCATCCTGATTGCGGATTCAATAACGAAAATTTTCCTCAATGTATAGATTTTGAGTTATAGAATGTATCAGTTATTTTTATTTAATAAACATTTTTATATATTACTTATACATAAATTCAAAACAATAAAAAAAAGATATTTTGAGGATCACAGGATTGATTTATAAAAATACACACGAAAATATATTCGTGTCGTGGACATAATTTTTTGCAAATGTTGACTTTCGTTTATATCCCTGATCGGTTTCTCTCTCTCATAAGAAACCAACAATAATCCCCCATCATTGCTGGATCCCATCTGCCTTGTCAGCGTTGCTCCATTGTTAATATGTCTTGGTGGGAACTTTCTCCTTGCCCGTCACTAACCGCATCCAAAAATTTTTAATGGGAGTGCAAGAAGTGTATTTTAAGAGACATGCGATAGCCCATTTTGTTTAAGCTATTTAAATTCATCTCTAGAACAGCAATACTTCGTAAATTTACCCTGAAGCTATTAATAGTCCTATGACTTTTAGGTCACCACAAATTTTCCACTTATACGTACCATAGCTTATTGCATTTAAAGTAAGTGACATACTATTGTATGTTGCCTTCATGTCAACTGCATGTGCAAGAGGAATAGAGGGTCTTTTGTTGCCATTATGCAGCAGAATTGACTTTAAACTTATTTTAGAATAATCTATAAATAAGCGCCATTCGTCCGGGTTATGTGCAAATCCTAATTTTTCCATAACACACGGTTTATCCTGCAGAGTAAAAAACTAGGATAGCTCCTGGTTACGGTTCCTAAATATTGTAACTCTGCTTCCAATGGCTAGTAAATTTCATTGTTTTAATCTAGACCTTCATATTTCAGCATGCTCTTTGGACAAGTGGAGGTTCCAAACTAGATCATTTAATTTAGGTTGTTCGATTAAATGGGGTGCTTTTTCTTCACTTTCGGGAAAATAAGAATCATTCTTTTCTGATACATTATCGGATTCTGCCTTATCATTATACATTTATAAATCTTCCTTCCATTTGCCGGGGGCGCTGTAACTGATAAACCATCTCTATGAAGAACTGGTTTCATTGCTGAGGGAATATCCGGAGCATTTAGAGATCAAAAATTAACCAAAGACTGACTTTTACATTACAGTCGCATATTAACTGTAAAGTACTGTTATTACTCGTTGGTAAGTATATAGATATACTCTTTTATGCACCCCCAATTTTTTCCAATAATATGCTTCTTTTGGGTCGCAGTCGATCACTAGGAGCCCATAAGGGTCACTTTGTCCGTCAATGATCCAATAGTTCTGTTCGCAAAACTATCAGAAACTTGAAATAGAAGTACAGCCGGAAGACCATTTTATTAGCTTTGACGTGGAAAGCCTATACACCAACGTTCCAGTTAAGAAGTCACTAAAAATCATAAGAAAGAAACTTGAAGAAGACCAGACCTTAGCAGAAAGAACATCTTTACCACTGCACGCCATTATGGACTTGTTGGAACGTTGTTTGACTAATTCCTATTTTCAAGAAAAGGAAAAATTCTACATCTAGGATGATGGACTACCGATGGGATCTTCACTCTCACCGGTGGTCGCAAATATTTTCATGGAATGGTTCGAGACGTTTGCAATTGAATCCACAACTAACAAACCAAAGTTATGGCTCAGATATGTAGACGATACTTTAATTACTTGGAGTGGAAATGACGAAGAACTTCGAAACTTCCTTTTTTATCTAAACAATATCAGCCCCACTATTAAACTCACCATGGAGAAAGAAGTAGAAAATAAATTACCATTCTTAGATGTCTTGGTTGAAAGAAATAGCAGACAAATTCGAACTTCGGTTTACAGAAAACCCACGCATACAGGACAATACCTTAATTATTCATCTAATCACTCCAACAACACCAAACAAGGAATTATAAGAAATCTCGTAGATAGAGCCTTACCTCTCTGCAACTCAAACGAGAGCTTGATGAAAGAAATAAATTACATTAAAAATGATCTAACAGCCATCGGATACCCAGTATATCTAGTGGATAAATTTCTAGAACAACGCAGAAATAGGGCAATATGGACAACGAATGAAGAACGAAAACCAGTATTAAACATGTCCTATGTTAAAGGAATTTCAGAAAAAGCTAGAAGGATAGGAAAACTATATAATATCAACGTTGTTTTCAATTCCAATAACTCTCTGAGAAGTCGGCTCACTAGGGTCAAACAAACAACTCAAAGGGACATGAAGAACTGTGTATATCAGATACCATGTGAATGTGGCAATTCCTACGTTGGCAAAACAAAGAGACCTCTTGACGTAAGGATCAAAGAACACCAAAAATGCACATCTCGAGGAGAAACAGAAAAATTTGGTGCCGCCAACCATACCTGGACTCATGGACACCACATAACATGGTCTGAAGCTAAAATACTACACCGAGAATAATATTGGAGAAAACGGATATTAAAAGAAGCCGCGGTTATACATCAGAACCCGAGTTGTTTTAGTAAACCATCTTTAGATATAAGAGAAGTGTGGAAACCACTTCTTAATAATTGTAAACTAAAACTAAATGCAGCATAAAAATGGGATTTTGCCATAGCAAGCATGACTGCACCCATATCAGTCCCACTCCATTGCATTTACTTTTAGTATAAATAGTCATGTAGCTAAGGGATTTATTTACTTTCACTTGAAAACGGCTGGAGATAACTACTAGCCGAAACGTCGTGATATTCAACAAAAATAAAGACAATGGAAGTCCAACAGATATCTACTACTTCGCAATCAGAAACTAATCGGCGCCAATCAGATTCGTCCTAAAACAATTTACAAATAATATGGTACGAAATCGTCGGAAAGCGAGTCACATCTCAATCTGACCGTTTTTCCACAACCACTTAAAATTTCCAGAGATTAATTAAATTAAAAAATAATTTGATAACCGAGTCGTTTTCTGCCAATTGTCGGGGTTGCAAAACAAACCAAATCACTTACTAGTACTACTTATGATAATAAAAACAAATAAGTTGTTCTAAGAATATATCTAGTAATTGATACCTTATCTCAATAAGGACTAAAGCTGGAAAAATATAAAATCGAATAATTAAAGTTTAAATATACAATATATATTTTTTCGCCGCATTAAAAGTAGTAAATAACCTTTTCAATGCTATCCAAAATATTGATTTTATCTTTTTTGTTGTTCTTTGGGCATGTAAGTATAATTGAAATAAATATAAAATATCGTTTGAAAAATAAATGAACAACACGAGGATGGGATAAAAAAAGTCCCTTTTCGAATCATCTTTTTTTCAATATTACTAGATGGAAATTAGATCAAAAAAGAGCTGTTTTGTTAACAAAAATGTAACATTGGTTTTTTTGCTGGAATGTGTTTATTTCGGCATCCTATAAAACATATCTCGATGGTAACCCTGAAAGACGTGTGCAAAAAAAATGGCGGACCAAAAATGATCACGATTTTCAGTTTTTTGAGTTTATCAGGGAAAGTAAAATTATATAGAAAAATGTTTCAAACAAAAGTTATAGATAATTAAAAAACCTATCGATACATATAATTTTTTTTTTTCGACAAAATTTACGGTTTTCGTTTTTTTTTCTTTAATACATTTATTAACAAATTACCCATTTAAAATTTCACATAAATATAGGAATTATTCTAAAAACGTATGTCAAACCCGGAATCTGTGAGTTTTTTATTTTCCGAGAAATTCGATGTCAAAGTTGAAAATTCAACCTCAATTTTCCGCTTTCCTAATTAAAATACAATGCTCAATTTTAATGGAAACTGTTTATATTGTTTTATATTTTGAAGATCTATTAAAAAAAAATTTCAATCGTGAGCCGAGAAATTTTGCAAAAACCAATTTTTGCACCAAAAAAATTGCGAAAACTTTTCACCGGATGGAGATAAACTTTTTTTAATACGCGCATTGGAGGTACCATTTCCGATCTCAAAAAAAAAAATTTCGATGAAAAATTTTTTTTTTCAAAAATTCATAATGGCGTGGCAAATGAATATTAAGGGCTCAAATTTGCAGAAGATGCTTTTTAATACTTGTACTTTACCTGTGAATTTTTTGGATCCAAGAAATACAGTTCTGTGAAACTTCGAAAATTGGGCCGAATCTAATCGAAAATAGCTGCTGCAGGCCGCTGTCGACGGGTTGCCATAGTTCAGGCGCATTATTCATTGGCCCCTCAAGGAAACTTATGCATCACAAGTAATATTTATAATATTGATGTTGTTTTATTAATTTATATGATAGTAAAAATTTGTTTAGTCATATTAATTATTAATTTGTTTATTAACAAAACTTTTACCAAAAATTATAGAGAAAATCATACAAATGTTCAATTATATATTACATATTCTGTTTTTTTCCTTTATATTATTATTATCTAATAGTTTATTAACAAAATTTTTACAAAAAATTATAGAGAATATCATACAAATATTCAATTATATATTACATATTATACTGTTTTTTCTTTTATATTATTATTACCTAATAGTTTATTAACAAAATTTTTACGAAAATTATAAGCAAATCATATAAATATTTAATAATACATTAATAGTTTATTAACAAAACTATGCTCTTTAATTTTATAAGTTTGGATTAGGGCAAATTAATATCATTATGATTTTCTCTATAATTTTTTGTAAAAATTTTATTAATAAACTGTTAGATACTAATAATATATAGGAAAAAACAGTAGAATATGTAATATATAATTGAATATTTGTATGATTTTCTCTATAATTTTTTATAAAAATTTTGGTAACAAACAAATTAATAATTAATATGACTAAACATTGATATATTGTATTTGTATGTTCTCGCACATAATTTTGATGTATTATTAAATATTTATGTGAGGTATTATATTTTGATATGATTAGCTTATAGAAATTTTCGTAAAAATTTTGTTAATAAATTAGTAGGTAATAATGATATAAAGGAAAAAGCAGTATAATATATAATATATAATTGAATATTTGTATGATTTTCTCTATGATTTTTTGTAAAAATTTTGTTAATAAACTGTTAGATAATAATAATATAAAGGAAAAAACAGTTGAATATGTAATATATAATTGAATATTTGTATGATTTTCTCTATAATTTTTTTGTAAAAATTTTGTTAATAAACTGTTAGATAATAATAATATAAAGGAAAAAACAGTAGAATATGTAATATATAATTGAATATTTGTATGATTTTCTCTATAATTTTTTGTAAAAATTTTGTTAATAAACTGTTAGATAATAATAATATAAAGGAAAAAAACAGTAGAATATGTAATATATAATTGAATATTTGTATGATTTTCTCTATAATTTTTTGTAAAAATTTTGTTAATAAACTGTTAGATAATAATAATATAAAGGAAAAAAACAGTAGAATATGTAATATATAATTGAATATTTGTATGATTTTCTCTATAATTTTTTGTAAAAATTTTGTTAATAAACTGTTAGATAATAATTATATAAAGGAAAAAAACAGTAGAATATGTAATATATAATTGAATATTTGTATGATTTTCTCTATAATTTTTTGTAAAAATTTTGTTAATAAACTGTTAGATAATAATAATATAAAGGAAAAAAACAGAATATGTAATATATAATTGAATATTTGTATGATTTTCTCTATAATTTTTTATAAAAATTTTGGTAACAAACAAATTAAAAATTAATATAACTAAACAAATTGTGACTATCATATAAATTAATAAAACAACATCAATATTATAAATATTACTTGTGATTGCATAAGCTTCTTTGAAGCGCCAATGAATAATGTGCCTGCGGCCTGCAGCAGTTATTTTCGATTAGATTCGGCCCAATTCTCGAAGGTTCACAGATCGTATGGAAGTGTATTTCTTGGATCCAAAAAATTCACAGGTAAAGTACAAGTATTAAAAAGCATCTTCTGCAAATTGGAGCCCTTAATTGCCACGCCATTATGAATTTTTGAAAAAAAAAAAACGTTTTTTTTCATCCAATTTTTTTTTTCGAGATCGGAAAATGCATGCATTAAAAAAAATTTATCTCCATCCGGTGTAAAGTTATCGCAATTTTTTTGGTGCAAAAATTGATTTTTGCAAAATTTCTCGGCCCACGATTAATTTTTTTTTAATAGATCTTCAAAATATAAAACAATACAAAAATTTCCATTAAAATTGAGCATTGTATCTTAATTAGGAAAGCGGCAAATTGAGGTTAAATTTTCAACTCTGACATCGAATTTCTCGGAAAATAAAAAACGCACAGATTCCGGGTATGACATACTGTGTTGAATTTTGAATCGGTAATTTATTAATAAAGGTCTTTAAAAAAAAACCACAAATTTTGTCGAAAAAAAAATATCTCGATAACTAGTGGCGCCAATATAAGTTATAATATTATACAGGGTGGGCCTTAACTGTGTGAGTGGTTTCAATATGCAATAAAAAAAAAACTATAAATCTTATTATTTTTTTATTTATATATTTAAAAAGTACAAGAAATTGAAATTTAAGTAACATCTAATTTTTGAAAATAATGTTATTTAAGTGACCGCCTCCACCTTCTTGACATTCTTGAAGTCGCACTCGCAGGTTTTGAAAAACACGTTGACAAGTTGCTCGGGAAATAGTGTTCATTTCTCGCACAATGTTTTGCTTTAACTCTTCAACTGTTGTTGGATTATTTTCATACACTCTTGATTTTAGGTATCCCCACAAAAAATAATCATTCGGAGACAGATCTGGACTCCTTGGGGGCCACTCAATGTCACCTCTTCGTGAGATGAGTTTTCTAGGAAACATTTCTTTCAGTAGGTCTATGGAGACTGTAGCAATGTGGGAAGTGGCTCCATCCTGCTGAAACTAGGTCCTAGAATTGTAACCTTGAAATTCTCGAAGAGCTGGGACCAAGAATTCTTGCAACATCTGACAATAATTCTCAGCTCTCACTGTCACAGCCAACTCCTCGTTGATTTTCAAAAAAGTATGGCCCAATTATTCCACTGGCCGATATTGCAGCCCACACAACGACCTTAGGGCTATGAAGAGGTCTTTGATGCATCTTGCGAGGATTAGTCTCAGACCAAAACCGGCAATTTTGCTTATTAACATGACCGTTGACATGAAAGTTAGCCTCATCACTGAAGATTATGTTAGAAAAATTGTTAAAGCGATTAAGCATAACATTAGCGAAATTAAGTCGAAGATTAACATCATTAGGTTTCAACTCTTGTGTCAACTGAATTTTATAAGCTTTTAAATGTAAATCACGGTGCAAAATCCTGCGCAAAGTGGTCCTCTTGATGTTCAAGACTTGGCTTCTTTTACAAGTCGATTGCCGAGGATTTTCTCTGATTGATTCATGAACACGTTGAATAATCTCCGGCGTCCGTATTGACTTCGGGCGGCCCGCATTATTAATTCTTATTGTACACCCAGTTTCTTCAAACATTTTAACCCATTTGCGAATAGAATTTGCGCATGGTGCTTCTCTGATGTCACGTAAACCGAAGTGAGCGCGGTACATTGGCCTAGCAACAGTCACAGAATTATTGTTGGCATAATATGCGCGAACACAAAACGCACGCTGTGCTCCCGAGAACGCGTCCATGGTGACTAAAAATTCCAAGAAATGGCGCGTCTACCGACACCCCCCGTGCCCCCGTACCCCTAACGGTTTTTGAATTATAGACAAAACAAAACGCTCATGCAGTTAAGGCCCACCCTGTATGTATCGATAGGTTTTTTAATTATCTATAACTTTTGTTTGAAACATTTTTCTATGTAATTTTACTTTCCCTGATAAACTCAAAAAACTGAAAATCGTGACCATTTTTGGTCCGCCATTTTTTTGCACAGGTCTTTCAGGGTTACCATCGAGATGTGTTTTATAGGATGCCGAAATGAACCCATTCCAGCAAAAAAACCAATGTTACATTTTTGTTACTGACGAAAGTCTATTTTCCATGGTGCATATTACCAGAGTATTGGAAAAAGCTGCTTTGTGTTGTTTCTATTTTGCTATTTTATAGTTTTCTAGTTTTATTGTTTTCCGCGTATGGAAAAGAACCGAAGTGAGAGGTTTATTTCCTGCGGAGATTAAGGCGGAGTTTGAAGCTACATTGAGGGAATCCGTTCCTTCATTTACAGCCGTAAAAAAGTTGTTGATTTCAAACGTGGTCTTCAAGAACTCAAGATGCTGAGCGTTTTGGAAGATGAAAATAACAATTTATTACTCATCCAAGAAAATGTCGACAAATTTGCATTAAACTACTGGATGACGTCAGGGCAAGTATTTCCTGACACCGAAGACTAACAAGATCAAGCCATCCCAACCAGAAATTATCTAAAACACATAATCGGGGACCCCCCGATCCAGAAGGACCAATGCTGATATGGTTGTCGAAAATCAGAGACAATTCAGTTTTTAACAGGAGGATACCAAGCATTTGCTACATCGGGGTACAAGAAAACACACGATTCAGCAGAGAAAATCAAAAGGACCAGTGCTGATATGGTTGTCGAAAATCAGAGACAATTCAGTTTTTAACAGGAGGATACCAAGTATTTGCTACATCGGGGTACAAGAAGACACACGATTCAGCAGAGAAGATCAAAAGGACCAATGCTGATATGGTTGTCGAAAATCAGAGACAATTCAGTTTTTAACAGGAGTATACCAAGCATTTGCTACATCGGGGTACAAGAAGACACACGATTCAGCAGAGAAAATCAAAAGGACCAATGCTGATATGGTTGTCGAAAATCAGAGACAATTTAGTTTTTAACAGGAGGATACCAAGCATTTGCTACATCGGGGTACAAGAAGTCATACGATTCAGCAGAGAAAATCATCCATCAACAGTTGGCAGAAGATTCAAACTGTTGCCGATAGATAAAGTGTCATAAAATGAATACAGCTCGGAGCTTATACTGGAGAACAATAGGTATATCCTCTGTGCCTTAGTAAGTTTTATTTTCAGTTAAAATTAACTTAATGTGACGATTTGACAAAATGTGACAAAGAAACTGGTCATTGAATTGATTATGGTGGTAAATGACAAAAACAGTTACATTTAGGTATTGGACGTGTAATAGAAAACAATTTTCAGAACTTTGCAGGGAGTCTAAAAGTGTACAAAAATTAGGGGTTACTATTTAAAAAATCAAAGTTGATTAAAGCACAACTTCTTTCAAGTTACCTGGTTAAATTTAATATATAGGGTTATTCACCTTATACGGCAAGGAATATTGCGTGACTTTCAAAAAGTTTTACTTTTGGGATATATGAAGTCTAATATAGTTATTTTTTAAATTTATTTTCATATTATACAGGGTATCCCAAAAGTTCTGAAAGTATCAAAGTTGAGTTTTTTTTTAAACGGAACTCCCTGTATATTATTGCATTTTTGGATTTTCCGAACAAAATAAGTGCCTATTTTAATAAGGTTTATAGGTATATAGGGGTTTTAAATAATTTGAATTTTGCCAAAATCTCACCTAATTTTCATTTTTCAAATACTTAAGAAATATTTCAGTTATGTACTCGAAACTTACAGTTAAGTGTAACAATAAATCATATTTTATATCCCAATTATAATAAACTTGCTATATTATACAGGGTGGCCGAAATGAAAACACTGAGAACAATAGTGGGGAAAACAAGAAGAGACAGAGTAAGAAACACAGATATCAGAGAACAATGCGGGATACAAGACATTGTGAGATGGGGAAGACAACGTAAGAGGCAGTGGTACAACCATGTAAGACGGATGGACGAGAACAGACTTCCGAAAATAGTCCTAGAAAATAACCCGCCCGGCTCAAGACCTCCCGGGAGGCCCCCTAAAAGGTGGAAAGATAGTTGGCAATCTACCTCTCAGGAAAAGATGCAGAGGCAGCTTCAGAATTAACAGATCGACAGATCTCCAAGAAGTAGAAGAAGAAGAAGAAGAGTCTAGAAAATAAAACTAATCTAATAAGAACTTTAAGTGGCTATAACTTAATTATTTTAAATAAAACGCTATATTTTTATGTACCTTTTAAATACCTATCGAATGGTATAAGGGTGTTCTATAGCTAAGTCTTCGTGTTTACACAGAATACGCCAAATAATTGTTTTCTGCACCATTTTATGTTTTTTGAATAGATGTTCTAATGTATCTAGTTGCTTATGGCATTTAGAAACGTCAGATAATTCATTTAATCTGTCAGTTAGTCTGCAAAGCCTGTTGCTAATTATAGCAACAGGCTTTGCAGACTAACCCTATTAAGCGGTATTATTTTTTGTAACTGTAAAACGTCATTTATTGAATTGAATTATTTGAATATTGTTGTGTTGTTGCTTTGTCAAAATGAAGATTTATCCAAAGGAAGGGTGTATTCATATGATTTTTATCCTTGGAGAATGTTTTCAAAATTGTTTGTTGGCTTCTCGAGTCTATGCTCAAAGGTTTCCTGAAGGAAACCATCCTAAACCAGCCGTTTTTGTGAGACTATTAAACCTGTTATAAGAAAACCTGTCACTAAGAATGAAGGAAATGTTTTTACTGTACTTGAATAAGTTATTAACAGATTGTACACCGAAGAAATCAAGAAATTGACGGATTTTGTATTTCAGTGTATATTTGAAATTATTACAATCGGCCAAGCGCTTTCGGTCTCTCTATCGGACCATCCTCAGGGCTCAGACCCTAGAAACAAGAGAATATGGTTAGCAAATAAGTTTACTCAGTACTCACCAACCACACTCACTTGTCAAAGGGCACACCTCAACCCTGCCAGTTTGAGAAAAGTCGCGAGCGTAGCCTCCACACAGAACAAGATGTATACAATTAAAAAAAGACCTCTAGAAACATTTAAAATCAAAACTAAAACTAGAACATTCAATACACTGTGCACATTGACATTAAAACAATAAAACCTTCTTAATAACAACCCAAAAGGGTGAGGTCATGCCACACACAGTCATAGCATAATACAGCAATAAAACTTTCCAAAAATTAAAACTACATATAAGTATGTGAAAGCCTGAGTACAGATTTTCTGTATGAGTTTTCGTTTTTGAATTTCTTGTCAATTGTATTTAAAATCAATAATTCATTGACAATGAGCAAAAAGAGCAAAAACGGGGAAAAAAGGGAAGAAAGAAAGGGTATTAAAAGTTTATTAATCTATAGCGTTACTGTTATCGGTCATTCTGTGATCTATTTCGAACACTTGGGTTCAGTGGCGTGAAATAATTTCCATTTTTGTAAAAAAGCAACAAATTACACGAACATAGGCGTAGTTAAAATTTGTTGAAATGTGTTAACTATTAATATATTTAGAATGAAGTGTCTGAAACTGAAAAAGATGATCAAAATTATTATAAGATTGCACCCCACGCAATCACAGCTCCCAGACATTTAAATTGTTTAATGATTTAAGGAAAAAGTTTGAAAATGGGGTTGCGGTCATTTACGTTGTTCATTCTTACATTGAGGCAATGATCGGGGTTTCTCTTTATCTCCCTGCATATTTCAAGATCCTCTCTGTAATCCAAGGTTTTAGAGTTATTACCCCTGGAGTGGTATAAGATTTTACTATTATGAGTAGGAGACAAACTGTGTTTGGTAAAACTAATATGGTGACCAAACACAGAGGCCTGAGGTTTGTTAATATGTTCTCTAATTCGGACTGCTAATGATCTAATAGTTTTCCCTATATACGTTGAAGGACAGTCTGGACAAGAAAGTTGATAGACCCCACTTTTTTAAATATGAGATATCAATGTTTGTTATTGACCAGATGGGAACTGAGTTGATTTACACTCTTAAATGAAATTTTCACATTTTGAGTGTGGTTTCTTAGAGTCCGTGCTATTTTATTAGAGAAGTGACCTAAGTACGAGAGTGAGAAAAATTTTCCTTGCTGACTTTCATTGTAAGGAGTCGAGCTGTAAGCCTCTTGGGATTCTTTCTTGCTTGGGAAAACTATTAGACCATTAGCAGTCCGAATTAGAGAACATTTTAACAAACCTCAGGCCTCTGTGTTTGGTCACCATATTAGTTTTTCCAAACACAGTTTCTCTCCCACTCATAATAGTAAAATCATATACCACGCCAGGGGTAATAACTCGAAAACCTTGGATTACAGAGAGGATCTTGAAATATGCAGAGCGATAAAGAGAAACCCCGATCATTGCCTCAATGTAAGAATGAACAACGTAAATGACCGCAACCCCATTTTTAAACTTTTTCCTTAAATCATTAAACAATTTAAATGTCTGGGAGCCGTGATTGCGTGGGGTGCAATCTTATAATAATTTTGATCATCTTTTTCAGTTTCACTTCATTCTAAATATATTAATAGTTAACACATTTCAACAAATTTTAACTACGCCTATGTTCGTGTAATTTGTTGCTTTTTTACAAAAATGGAAATTATTTCACGCCACTGAACCCAAGTGTTCGAAATAGATCACAGAATGGCCGATAACAGTAACGCTATAGATTAATAAACTTTTAATACCCTTTCTTTCTGCCCTTTTTTCCCCTTTTTTGCTCTTTTTGCTCATTGTCAATGAATTATTGATTTTAAATACAATTGACAAGAAATTCAAAAACGAAAACTCATACAGAAAATCTCTACTCAGGCTTTCACATACTTGTATGTAGTTTTAATTTTTGGAAAGTTTTATTGCTGTATTATGCTATGACTGTGTGTGGCATGACCTCACCCTTTTGGGTTGTTATTAAAAAAGTTTTATTGTTTTAATGTCAATGTGCACAGTGTATTGAATGTTCTAGTTTTAGTTTTGATTTTAAATGTTTCTAGATGTTTTTTTTTAATTGTATACATCTTGTTCTGTGTGGAGGCTACGCTCGCAACTTTTCTCAAACTGGCAGGGTTGAGGTGTGCCCTTTGACAAGTGAGTGTGGTTGGTGAGTACTGAGTAAACTTACTTGCTAACCATATTCTCTTGTTTCTAAGGTCTGAGCCCTGAGGATGGTCCGATAGAGAAACCGAAAGCGCTTGGCCGATTGTAATAATCTCAAATATACCCTGAAATACAAAATCCGTCAATTTCTTTACTGTACTTGGTTCAGTGATCGAAAATACCAATATTAGTCAGAATCATATATCCGAAAATACTAACATTAGCCAAGCAATTGTTTCAAGGATTCTTAACAAATACAGATTTCATCCTTATAAAATCCAGCTTTGTTAAGAGCTTCACGGAAATGATTTCGACAACCGAACTGAATTCTGCTTGTGGGTGTTAGATAAAGTGGCAGAAAATGAACACTTTTTTGATAATGTGTTGTTTAGTGATGAATGTACTTTTCATAACAATGGTTTCGTGAATAGACACAACTTCCATTACTATTCAGATTCAAAT
The DNA here is from genome assembly GCA_034092305.1 of Diaprepes abbreviatus. Lineage (NCBI taxonomy): Eukaryota > Metazoa > Arthropoda > Insecta > Coleoptera > Curculionidae > Diaprepes > Diaprepes abbreviatus. The sequence goes on from JASJET010000416.1 coordinate 1,588,663, forward strand.
GCGCATGAATACTGGATCTATACTTAATTAGACCCTACTTTTTTGAAGGACCTTTAAATGGTTTGATCTTTCGCGATTTTCTTTTACACCAACTGCCAGTGTTATTAGATGTCCTTTTAAATATTAGTACAACTATGTGGCTTCAACTAGATAGAGCTCCGCCTCATTATCATCACGAGGTTCGTCAATTTTTAAATGTCAACTTTCGAAACAGGTGGATTGGAAGAGACAGATTTCAAAATTGACCCCCGAGATCTCAGGACGTAACTCCACCAGATTTGTTTTTATGTGGAGAGACATAAAAGGAATTGTTTACAATACGCCGCCAACAACACCACAAGATATGAAAATACGCATAAGCGACGTTTTTCGAACTGTAACCCCGCAAATGCTGTCCAGAGTTAGCAGTGGTTTCGAAAAAAGAATATGTAAGTTTTTAGAAATGGATGGTCGACATTTCCAACATCTATAAATATTTTGCTTCAGTTTTGTGCTATCGTCAATACGTTATTACCATTATTGCTGTTATAGCCTGTTGAACGATTATAAATCGCGTCCAGAGTTTCTAAACATTGATAAAGACATTCCTGATTATTATTCTTATAGTTGTAAATTACCTGTCATTTCCAAATGCCATAGGAAACTAGATACATTAGAACATCTATTCAAAAAACACAAAATGGTGCAGAAAACGATTATTTGGCGTATTCTGTGAAAATGCGAAGACTATAGAACTATTTAATAGATATTGTTGTAAAACGTGTTTTACATGTCAATGGTCCAAAATAAAATAAGCAAAACGCGTTGAAATTTTTCCTTATAACTAACGTCCGACTCCCTTAGCAAACTCCACCCCAATCACGTGGCCGAACTCGACGCAGCGGTTGGAAGTTTGCCTCATATAAATACGAAAACTTAAAACGGCAAAAACGACAGTAAAGGATAAACTTTCGTATACAAAACATATACTAAATCACGCGGGTAATCAAAGTCTCTGACATACATATGCAACATTTGTAATTTTAGCGTTAAGTCATTGTAAATTTTAAATATTAAAAAGTGCAGATTCGCACCCTTACACGGCACCACCCTGATTGGCTCCGCGGAACTTTCAGGGCGTGTTGCCAAATCAACCCTCAGAAACATATAAATATCATACCAAAATTACATTCACTCTCTTATTCTTGCCTGACATCGTGGGATAGAAGAAGTATACACCGCAGGCTAAGATTCGGGCTTCAGTTTCGAAAGACAATCTACACGCATTTCGCTGGGTTGTCCACGGGTCGCGAGATCGCTGCCGAGGAGTTAGTACCTAGCATTTGCACATAGCTAGCGAAAATTCCCGGGGATCTTCAATAGGAGAGCCTCTAGACTATTTAATTTCTCCCAAGAAATTAATGCCTAGATTCTCTGCCAAAAGAAAAATTATTGATTGCGCCCATTCGCGAATAGGGTAGTAATTCTGTTTTTTAGCAAACAAGTAGGCAAGCAAAACAACCAAACGTTGTACTTTGGTAAGTTTGGAAAGCAGAAAGTCGCTTTCCAAAGGTGCGCCTAAGTCCTACTTGTTTGTTCTTTTAGAAAACGTCGTGCCAGGCTAACCGTAGGGTCCGATAAGTGTTCGGCTCTACGGGAAAAACCAGCGATAGATTTTCGCGTAAAAACTCTGCTTTGAGTTTGATCTTATTATTATTATTCTTAATCGTATAAAGACCTTCCTCGCGTGAAACTGAAAAACAAAAACTTGAGACTTTTGTGTTAAACCTATTGTTTGTGACAATTTTAATTAATAACTGCATAAACAAGCATACGCAATTAAAAATGCTAACGTTACAATCGCGCTTATAACGTTGTAAAAAACCGTGAACTAATTAAACTAAATTTCATTGTTTAAAATCCAAATTTTAAGTGGAATTTATAAGTTGGGAAAAACCCAGACGCCTGTCGCCCAGACGTCTTTGTTCCTTTGTGTTTGTCGGTAACAAGCCGCTGACCGACGGCCGACGCAAGGTTGCGTCAGCAGATAGAAGCTCTAGCAACTCATAGTCGTACAAAAAACTTTGATCGAGACATCTGAATACTCTGACAATTTCTGATTAATTTGAACTTGATTTAATCTTAATCGCTTGCCAACACAAATATTTTATTAATATTAATTGTGTTATTTTTTGTTATAATTGTTATACTTAGTTATTACGTTTTGTTTGTTTTTGTAACGAGATTCTCTTTTAACAGAAATCTCGGAACAAGTTTTCAAATTGACAGAAACAGGGATACTTATAAACTAGGTAAATTAAGATTAAACAAGAGCGCCCCAAATATTATTAACCGGTTCCCGCATGAAACAAATATTGTTGCGCACGGAGCAAGGACGCAGAGACATATTTCTGTGTCATATGAAACTTCTACTAATCGAGAAAGTTCGCCGACGTTTCGGTTCCGGGGAAAACATCTTCAGGGACAAAAATAATAGCAAAAACGAACGAAAGAGAGAGGCTCCGGCAACAATATTTAAAAGGTACATTTTCTGGCAAGTTAAAAAGTATAGCGTTCTATTCAAATTAATCAAATTATTGCCACTTAAAGTTCTTATTTGATTAGTTTTAATTTTTGGACCCCTTGTATAATATAGCAAGTTTATTATAACTGGGATATAAAATATGATTTATTGTTACACCTTACTGTAAATTTCAAGTACATAACTGAAATATTTCTTAATTATTTGAAATATGAAAATTGGTTAGATTTTGTCAAAATTCAAAAATGCAATAATACACAGGTGGTTCCGTTTAAAAAAAACACAAATTTAATACTTTCAAAGCTTTTGGGACACACTGTATAATTTTAAAAAGTAACTATATTAGACCCTCATATATCCCAAAACTAAAACTTTTTAAAAGTCACGTATTTTGCTCGCAATATTACGTGCCGTATAGGGTGAATAACCCTGTACAGGGTGAGTCAACGATTGGATGAAGTAGGTTTGTGCCTTTTCGGTGAAATTTACAAAGAAACTATATTTATTGTTTGATACAGTTTATTTTTACGCAGATTTTAAAAATATTTAGGACTCTACAGGGTGAACCAAAAAACTAGGACAGCATAAAGTTGTATTTTTTTAAATAGAACACCCTATATACGAATCGTATTTTCGATTTAACTTATAATTTTAAATCTTTTTTATTAAGGGTTTACTATAACAAAACTTTATAGTTTCTCAGATAATTAAGTTTAAAGAAAAAAAGTCACATTTTCAAGCATCAATTCAATCCTAAATAACGTTTTCAATTTTGTGACAAATATATTCAAATTTGGAATTTAGCAAGGCCAAGGACAAGTTAACATAATTTTTACCTAATATTTGCAATAAAAGCTACAGGGTGTTGAACACATCGGCTCAAATTTGAACAAGTTTAAATGAATAGATATCTTTTTTTTAAATGGTACACCCTGTATATTTTCATGTTATTTAATAGAGTAATAAAAACCCTAAAAGTTTTGTTCAATATATCCTATACCTATTTATAATAGTTTTTGAGATATTTCAGTTTTTCTTATTTTCCATACTTTTTTACAGAAATAGTCTTCATTATCATAGTAGCCATGGCAAAAACAATGTAAAAGAACATTTTTCTGTGTGTCAAATTTATAACCGCAATCGCTTCTTTTGGTTTTTATGTAGTGTAGTTTGGTTTTTTTTGCATTCATCTTATATTGTAAAATGAATTTTCCAAAGAATGAGTTAATAGATATGATTTAAACAATAGGAGAGGCTCAAAAAAATTGCCTTCTTGCTCAAAGAATTTACAAAATGAAGTATCCTGATCGACGCCAGCCTAATACCCATACTTTTCAAAACTTAATGCAAAGATTTGATTCTTCTGGTACTGTTGATTATCCAAAACGTAAAGTGGTCAACAAACCAGTAACTAATGAAGAAAAAGAACTACAAGTATTGTTAAATGTTCAGGAAAATCCTTATATTGGTAGCCGTCAGTTAGCAGCATTATGTGAAACATCACAATCCACCGCTAATCGTACTACCAAGAAATATAGGTATCATCCATATCACATGGAATTACACCAAGAATTGCATGGACAGGATTTTGAAAGTCGTGTAAACTTTTGTCGTACAATAAATGCGGAGATTCAATTAAATCCAAATTTATTATGCAAGGTAATGTTTAGTGATGAAGCTACTTTTAGAAGTAACGGTGCCGTAAATAGACGCAACATGCATTATTATGCCACAGAAAACCCATTTTGGATTAGAGAGGTGCAACATCAAAACCACTGGTCATTAAATGTTTGGTGTGGTATTCATCATAATCGAATTATTGGACCCCACTTTTTTAATGAACCACTAAATGGCCATAGTTACCTGAACTTTCTACAAGAAGAACTACCCCAACTGCTTCAAGGTCTCGATAGGGATGAGCTCGACAGTATGTGGTTCCAGCACGATGGTGCACCTCCGCATTACCATCGTGAAGTTCGTGCGTTTTTGGACCAACGATATCCGCAAAAATGGATTGGACGTGGGGGTTTCATTGAGTGGCCACCAAGGTCTTGCGACATCATCCCATTAGATTTCTTCCTATGGGGTTATATTAAAAATAAGGTGTATGTTAATCCACCAACAACAGTGGAAGATATGCGAAACAGGATTAGGGATACCTGTAGAACAATAACGCCACTAATTTTGTCCAGGGTCCGAGAAAATCTGCAAAAAAGACTAAATTTGTGCATTGCACAAGAGGGTCGTTTATTCGAACACTTATTAAAAAGAAATAATTAATCTCAGTATTTAATAGGTAATTTTTTTGTTTCAATTTAGTATAAAAGTAAATATGTATTTGCCTTGTCGTTACTGTTGTGTTAATTTTTTCACATTATGTTTAATTAAACTATTGCCGTTGTAATATAACGAATAATGTATTTCATCATATTTAACCACATTCTGTTTGTTTCTGTAGTTTCTTTTTATTATTTTACATGGCTACTATGATAATGAAGACTATTTCTGTAAAAAAGTATGGAAAATAAGAAAAACTGAAATATCTCAAAACCTATTATAAATAGGTATAGGATATATTGAACAAAGCTTTTAGGGTTTTTATTACTCTATTAAATAACATGAAAATATACAGGGTGTACCATTAAAAAAAAAAGATATTTATTCATTTAAACTTGTTCAAATTTGAGCCGATGTGTTCAACACCCTGTAGCTTTTATTGCAAATATTAGGTAAAAATTATGTTAACTTGTCCTTGGCCTTGCTAAATTCCAAATTTGAATATATTTGTCACAAAATTGAAAACGTTATTTAGGATTGAATTGAAGCTTGAAAATGTGACTTTTTTTCTTTAAACTTAATTATCTCAGAAACTATAAAGTTTTGTTATAGTAAACCCTTAATTAAAAAAGATTTAAAATTATAAGCTAAATCGAAAATACGATTCGTATATAGGGTGTTCTATTTAAAAAAATACAACTTTATGCTGTCCTAGTTTTTTGGCTCACCCTGTAGAGTCCTAAATATTTTTAAAATCTGCGTAAAAATAAACTGTATCAAACAATAAATATAGTTTCTTTGTTAATTTCACCGAAAAGGCACAAACCTACTTCATCCAATCGTTGACTCACCCTGTATAAGCGGAAGTCTCCGAAAGATTTTTCAAAAAACCCACAATTTTTTAAAAAATGAATTTATTCTAGATTTTACGTCCCCATTATATATGCAAACGCCACCATGATGACCTGTGTCTCGACATATTACCGATATTAAAGTATAATTGTTTAATGTCAATTTCGTCTTTAGATAAAGAGTGCTAATTTTTGAAAGTTATAGACAACAATGTTTCCTGCGAAGTAGTAGATAAAACCAGCGCATAAAGGAAATACCACAGTCGTAATGAATGCCGAAACTTAAAATCAAAAAATTGATGAAGTTTTAAGGCAAGGAAATTATACATCTCTTGCTAACGATCCCACATCTACAATCGAAAGAATAATTTATTCCTGAAAGGACCCGGACGATAACGCCACATCACAGCAATACTCCACATCTTTATGGACTCCCGAAAATACATAAACAAGATGACCTAGCAAGAGTTCCCGAAACTCTCCGACTTCTGAGCTTGCCAAGTTCCTTCTTCCAGTCCTGAGACAATTACAAATACATCGTCCTGGATCAAGAACTCGCAACATTTCGTAAAAATTATATGTGAACTAGAAGTACAACCAGAAGATCATTTTTTTAGCTTTGACGTGGAACGCCTATACACCAACGTTCCAATTAAGGAGTCACTAAAAATCATAAGAAACTTAAAGAAGACCAGACTTTAGTAGAAAGAATATCTTTACCACCGCACACCGTCATGGACTCGTTGGAAAGTTGTTTGACTAATTCCCATTTTCAGGAAAAGGAAAAATTCTACATCCAGAATTATGGACTACCGATGGGATCCTCACTCTCACCGATGATCGCAAATATTTTCATGGAATAGTTCGAGAGTTTTGCAATTGAATCCGCAACTAAGAAACCAAAGTTATGGCTCAGTTACGTAAACGATACTTTTATTATTTGGAGTAGAAACGACGAAGAACTTTGAAACTTCCTTTTTCATCTCAACAATATCAGCCCCACTATTAAACTCACCATGGAGAAAGAAGTAGAAAATTCTTAGATGTCTTGGTTGAAAGAAATGGCAGACAAATTCGAACTTCGATTTACAGAAAAGCCACGGACACAGGACAATACCTTAATTATTCATCTAATCACTCCAACAACACCAAACAAGGAATTATAAGAAATCTCGTAGATAGAGCCTTAACAATCTGCAACTCCAACAAGAACTTGATGAAAGAGATAGATCACATTAAAAATGATCTGACAGCCAAGGGATCCCAATATATCTGGTGGATAAAGTTCTGGAACAACGCAGGAAAAGTATAATATCGACAACGAACGAAGAACGAAAGCCAGTATTGAACATCCCCAATGATTACATTAACAAACTAATCGAGGTAATGCCACAATGATGTGCGGAAGGAATACCACAGAAAGTATTAAAGAGGGAATAGACATAATTTATTGCTATATTTTTGCATAATAAAATAAATTTTAAAATTTAGAGCTTTAATTCGATTATGAAGAAAAGTTCTATGTTGAAATTAAAAACATTAATATACTTCATTCAATAGAATATTTTTTATTAGTTCGTCCATTTCTTTCAGAAAAATGCTTTGGAGAATACTGTAGATCTTTTCGTTAACCAATTTTGTTATAATATATATATTATATACTTTCTGTATAAAAATATATGGGTTTTTGAAAGGGCTTATAGTGATAAATTACTAAAAAATATATTTTATTTTAGAGCACCCCATTAGAGGTGAATCCAATTTCACACGATGAAATCGACAACAATCTGGAACGTGCTCAAAAATTATTAACTACAATAAAAAACAAGATAGAAAACCAAATAGGAGAATTAGAATTCTCCATCTCAAAAATAATTAATACAGCTCTACAGACTGAAACAGATGGAATTAAAAAGTTGAATTCAGATGTGTATCAACTGGTATTTATGATTGAAAATGTGATAACAGTGGCTGAAGATGAAGGTAAAATATCACACCTAAAAATGTTTTTACTGACGAGTTTCTAGCTTTGTAATTTTAAGATCAAAACAGAACAGTTTATCAGGCATTTCTGACTCTTCCTTACGAAGTAATGAAGTTAATGTTAAAAATCATACAACAATACCCATTTGATATGTAAATGGCTGTCCCATTTTTATTGCACCATCCTGTAGACTATTGGTTTTAATTCGTGATTTGTTAACAATACAATATTATTATATTATGTTTGAAGGTTGTAGACAACGTTGAAGATTGACTAAAATGTGGTTGTCGGACTTGCATTGACTTTATTTTTATTTATTTTTACGACGTTTCGATTAGGTTGTATCTCTAATCGTTATCAAGTATAAACTGCGAGCTTATATAGGGACTGTGTCCATTGAAGCGCAAAGTTTCGCTTACTCTACAAACCTCAGTGATTTGATGTCACAAAGTAGTGGTTGCCAAAGTTAGGTATCTTAACACTCGGTTTACTGAAGATTCCATTATTGTTTTTAATGTAAGCTGTTTGTATAAATTTTCTTTTTTTCATGTTGGGTTCCATATAATTTGCCGCAGCCTCAGACCATTTTATATTGTGTTGTTTATCCCAGGTGTGTTTTGCAATACCTGATCTCGACGTTTGCCCTGTTTGTGTATGAGTTTTATGTTCCTTAATTCTAACTTCTAGTGGTCGTTTGGTTTCTCCAATATACACTGCGCCATACTCACACGGAACTTTGTAAACACATTCTTTTTTATCGGTACTTTATGGTTTTGTTTTTGTTAAATGAGCTCTAAGTGTATTTCCTGATTTAAAGGATGTTTTTATATTATAACTGCTGGCATTTCGTCTTATTTTCTCCGAAGTTCTCTTAATGTACAGGATTGTGAAGAAGGAATGTGTTTCTTGCTGTCCAGTGTTCGTTGTTCTAAAGTTATTTATGACCTCGTCAATTAGTTTTAAAGGATAACCATTCTGTTGTAAACCAGATTTAATATTTGCTACCTCTTTTTCCAATGAATCGGCATTATTGCATATAAATATAGCGCGATTATAGAGGTTGCGTATAATTCCCTGTTTTGTTACAACATAATGATTAGAACTATGATTAAGATATTGTCCAGTATGTGTTGGCTTTCTGTATACTAAAGTTTTAATAGTTTCGTTTGAACGGTTCACCATGACATCTAGAAAGGGCAATTGATCATTTACCTCTTTTTCCATGGTAAACTTAATTGTAGGTCGAATGGTATTTAGATGTTTCAAGAAATCATTAAGTTCTTGATCACTGCCCTTCCATACGATGGAGGTATCATCGACATATCTCAACCAGACTTTCAGTTTTACTGTTGCTGTTTCTATGGCATGAGTTTCGAACCATTCCATATATATATTGGCGACGACTGGAGAGAGTAAAGTACCCATCGGAAGCCCGTCGTCCTGAGCGTAGAACTTGTCCTTTACTTGAAAGTAAGCACTACGCAGGCAGCACTCCTAAAGCTCAATCACCCCGTCCAGTGGTAACGTGGTTCGATCTGATAAAGAAATATCATTTGAAAGTCTAGTTTTGATTATGTCTAGTGATTCCCCTAATGGTACATTCGTATACAGACTTTCCACATCAAAGCTTATTAATCTGTCGTCTGGCTCTAGACTGATGCTAATAATAATGTTCACGAAATGTGTAGAATTTTTAACATATGTGTTTGTCTTACCTTCTAAAGGTTGTATGATTTTTAAAAGCAACTTCGACAGTGCATTTGTTGGGGATCCCCTGGACCTTGTTATTGGCCTCAATGGTATTTTCGTTTTATGAATTTTTGGTAGTCCATAAAGATGTGGTGGTTTACTGTAGTGTGGTGTGAGCACCGATCGTAGGTTGTCAAGTATATGGTCTTGGTATTTCCTTAGTGTTCTGTAGATTTTTCTACAACCCCAACAAATGCACTGGCGAAGTTTCTTTTAAAAATCATACAACCTTTAGAAGGTAATACGAACACATATGTTAAAAATTCTACACATTTCATGGACATTACTGGACAATATGTTATTCATAGTTCTAATCATTCTATTGTAACAAAACGGGGAATTATACGCAATCTCTATAATCGCGGTAAATCTATATACAATAATGCCGATTCATTGGAAAAACAGGTAGCAAATATTAAATCCGATTTACAACAGAATGGTTATCCTTTAAAGCTAAGTGACGATGTCATAAATAATTTTAGAACAACGAATACTGAACAGCAAGAAACAGATTCCTTCTTCACAATTCCGTACATTAAGGGAACTTCGGAGAAAATAAGACGAATTGCCAGTAGTTATAATATAAAAACAGCCTTTAAATCAGGAAATATACTTAGAGCTCATTTAACAAAAACAAAACATAGTGTGCCGAAACGTATATTGGAGAAACCAAACGACCCACTAACGAGCATTTGGCCTCAAAAACCGGACAAAATTAATAACGTCGTTGTTTGTGACTCTAGACGTGTCAAAATCAGTATCCTGAGATTTTTGAGGGCGCCAAGTTGATTTCTGGCATTATTTTACTAATCGGGTGAAGGGGGGCTGACTTAGGGTGGGGAGGGGGAGGGGAGTAATATTAAAAAAACGTAATGGTTATCGTTTTATATGTTTTTAAGTGCTCCAATTTCATTTCTGGCATTACTTTACCAATCGGGTGAAGGGGCGCTGACTTAGGGTGGGGAGAGAGAGGGGAGTAATATTAAAAAAACGTAATGGGTATCGTTTTATATGCTGACTTAGGGTAATTGTACGTTTTCCCATAAAAAATCTAACTCAAGATAAAAACAAAATCTCTTTACTGTGTGATCAAGTAGGTCCTGAAGCACAACTTCAACACTCGCTTCCGTAACTTGGATTGACTCTGGTTTTGGATAGCAGAGTTTCTTTGCTTCTCTAATTAGAGTATACCAAGGAAATATACCCTAATTGGAATTGTATAACAACTCCCACTGCCTCCTTGTAAAGTCACCTTCAACAAAGATTTGCAAAGCTTGTTCAGGTGTGTAATTTTTTACTTTCAGTTTCTGAGCAGTATTTATTACCTTCCTGTAAAGTTTGGCTCTTGTTGGTGTTGAAGTTGCATCTATTATAAGTTTAGAGGCCGCGGCATTTCCAGACATTCGTTGACGTACGCTGGCTGCATAGGTAAGCGCCTCAACAGGTACCTGTTCGCGGAGTTCTTTTGTATTTCGTCGTTTACTACGATCATGTAATTCTTGGAAATGCTTCCTTGGGCGTCCCGTAGAATTCGTGGCCCAGTTATGTACTGGTATTGATGTATGAAGCCATTTCTCGTTTTTTTCTCAAAAATCTTTTTTCAATATAGTTAAATGATATCCATCTTTTCTTCAAATCACTATTAAAATGTTTTAAATCGTGACTTAAGGTATGGTACTCGTTTTGGAGACATTTCATCATTTAGCAAAGCTTATGTTCCATAAATGATACCTTATATTCAAGTGTGTTGGATGTGCTTTGTTTAAAAAGCATGTATATCGTTTTACGATATACCTCAATAACATTTGATGTAAAATTTGTACCTATAGGAAAAAAATATGTATGTTATAAGAAAATAACCAAAATTATTGCAAAAAAAACCCATGGAACTCAAAGCGGTTTTTTGAAGAGGTGGAAACATGTGGAAAATGTTTTGACTGTTATGATAGGCTAAAGTCTATAGTTTATTATAAAAAAAGAATTATAGCTCGACCTAGCTCGGAACATTTTCAAAAACACTAATTAGTTAAAAAGAAAAACAAAAAAAATAGAAAATTTTCTTGCATATTGTTTTAGGTCCATAAGAATACTAATCAGTCATTATATTTTTAAATAATATATATTAAAATTAAATACATACCTTGTTCTTTAGATTCCATAACAAAAAAATTTTTTTTTTAATATTTTCTTTACAAAATACCAAACACAAGTCTAAAAAAAATCTATCAAAAACGAATGCGTGCGTATTGAACGAAGCTTAGATTGCAGTTAACTGTGCGAAGCGTAGCAGCTTGGAGGGGCCACTTTATCATATTTTTATGATAGTACGGTTACTTAGGTATACAAAAAAAATAATTTCCATGATTACTTGTCTAGTTTGCATTTCTCCGTTTTGTCCGGTTTTTGAGGCCAAATGCTCGTTAGTGCGACCGCTAGAAGTTAGAATTAAGGAACATAAAACTCATACACAAAAAGGGGAAACGTCGAGATCAGGTATTGCAAAACACGCCTGGGATAAACAACACCATATAAAATGGTGAGGCTGCGGAACCCAACATGAAAAAAAGAAAATTTATAAAAACAGCTTACATTAATCAGATTCCTGATCTTTGGCAACCACTACTTTGTAACATCAAATCATTGAGGTGTGTAGAGTGAAGCGAAACTTTGCGCTTCAATGGACACAGTCCCTATATAAGCTCGTAGTCTGAAGACAAAACATTCAGTTTATACTTGATAATGATTAGAGATACAACCTAATCGAAACGTCGTAAAACCAAACAAAAATAAAGACAATGCAAGTCCGACAACCACATTTTAGTCAAATTTTTAAGTGTACGAAATTTTTTTATAATCTTTTTAACAGTTGGTAGTGTTGATTTCTGTTTCTTCGAATATGGGATCGCGAATGTATGGCATGTTCTTGAAATGACTCTATCACATTCTCCATAAATAATAAATAAGTTTAACTAATCTTCGTGCGTGTAATTTAATCGCCTCGACATCATTATTATTAATGAATATTAAATGACAAGAAATAGGGTTCGATTGTTTTATTTTCGCCACGCCTCGCCGTCATAACCAACTAATAAAACTTAAAAGCCGTATAGCATTTTTACAATAGAAAAATGCTACAAATTTTTGGAATAGACAATCTTATACAAAGTTACCCTTATTTTTAATACTTAATATGATCAAATTATAAAAATATTAAAAATAAATATTAAAATTATTAAATGCAATTATTATAATTAATAAATACGTGTTTTAGATGTGGATGTATTAGACTGTACTGGAAATAGCATCGCCAACATTCAAACAAAAGCAGACATCATGGAAAAAAATATTACTCAGTATACAGAGCAAATGTCGGATGAAGGAGAAAAACAGCTAAATAACAGTATTGCCGAATGCAACAAACAACTAAGCATAATAGAAAATTTTTCAGTAGCAATCCAAGACTGCAAACTCAAAGAGAACGTAGATCGAGCAGTTTGTACTGCGAAACTGTCAACACAATTATCTAGAATAGAAAGGGAAATACCAAAGAAAATAAACAATATTATAACTAATTCACAATTATATTATGAAAAGATCATGCTCGGTTTAAAAAATAATACAAAAAATTACGTAGCTGAGTTTTTTAAAGACAGTTTACAGACGGTTTATACTATATTTGATTGTGCGAACAGTAAATTGCCAATAGTACTTACTAAACAATGGGTACCAGATGTGTTTGATTGGGGTACTACTGATGACTCGACAACGGAAGATACCACTACTCCTGAATGGACAACAGAAGCTTCTACTACTGAATGGATAACAACAGAAACTTCTACTGATTGGACAACAATAGAACCTACTACTACTACGGAATGGAATATTACTACACCATGGCCATTTGACAAAGACGTAGTCTGTATTTACAACTTCGAGAAAGATTGGAAAATTAAAGTTACATGTCATTAACACTATAATTTAGGCAACTGAAAAAACCTTTTGCTTTACTTTAAAATAGTATTAATCATTAATCAAAGACAATCATTAAAAATATGTAAACTTTTCACATAAGTCATTTATTTATAGTCCCCAGTACAGCGACTTGACATTTTGCTAACTCATGTAAATGCCAAACTTCGTGAGCGCCTTCCCTATGACGAGCCCGACAAATTTTTCCTCTGGAAAAATTTTCGGCGACGGGGCCTTTCGGAGCTGTCAATTCACGAAATTGTCATTTTGACGGTGTATTACAATGCGATACATGTAAGTTTCTTTTTCATTTTAATAGACAAATTTTATCATAAAATCAACGAAAAAATGTTTGTCCGACAAAAATCTGATTTTTGCAACAGTGTTTAATTAATACGTCTAAAACACAGTGGTCAACATGTCCGACAAAAATCATGAGGCGTATGTGGGATCCGCCACTCTCAATATGTCAATATGACGTCATTATGTTTCCTGATACATGTATATCGGACAAAAATAGACATAATATATGAGTGCATTTTTGAGGGAAGGAGTTTAATCGTCATTACGACAAGAAAGCAGATAAAAAAATTATGACAAAATCATATACTTCTTATTGCACATGTATAGCTAAATTAACTATAGATATTGTGAAAATTGTAAGAAACACATATACTTAATGGATAATTTTTGTTTATACAATCACTATATGTTGTCAATATAGTGTAATTTTCATCGGAAAAGTTGAAAAATGAGGAATAATATTTTTTTTATCAACACGTATTTTTTCAGCACGCCGTGCGAAAGTGCGTTTTTCCGCACGCAAGCGTGCGAATAATAGCTCTTCCTGCACGTCGTACTAAAAAATTTTATACGAAACTCGTGTGCAAGTATTTTTCTAGACGAGTGTGATTGTCACTCTCGTCTAGGAAAACAATTTCGCACTCGCTACGTAATGTACCATTTGAAAATGGGCAAATTGTAGGTCTTAAAAAATTTAAATGAATGCCGTTGCGCTCACGGCATTCATTTAATCGAGCACTAAAATTGCCCATGACGGCTCGGCAGGTATTCTCCGTGATGTCTGCCATTTCGTTGCGGATATTTTCTTTTAATTGTGCCAGGGAAGTCGATTTGTTGGCGTAAACTTTTGATTTGACATAACCCCATAGGAAAAAGTCCATAGGTGATAAATCAGGACTGCGTGGAGGCCAACTTATGTCACCTTTCTTTGAGATCAATTTGCCAGGAAAAATTTCACGCACTCGTGGCAGAGACATGTTGGACGTGTGTGAAGTTGCTCCGTCTTGCTGGAACCATGTTTTTTGGTTATAGCCAGGAAAATTTTGCAGTTCAGGCACGAAGAAGTCGTCTAACATCTCCACATACCGCTCTGAAGTCACTGTTACTGCGTTCCCTTTAATCTTCAAAAAAGTAAGGGCCGATAATTTCTCGCGCCGACATCGCAGTCACTTTCGGCGAATGTAGAGGTCTCTGATGTTTGTGTTTTGGATTATTTGCACTCCAATAGAGGCAATTTTGCTTGTTTACATGACCATTAAGATGAAAATGGGCTTCATCCGAAAAGATGTTGGTAAACGTTGAAAAGCGTTCAGTCATCTAGTTTACGAAGTCAAGCCTCTGACCAGCATCCTGAGGCTTCAATTCTTGTACCAACTGAATTTTATAGGGGTTCAGCTTTAAATATTTGTGTAAAATGCGGAATAATGATGACCTATGCACATTTAAAGCAATAGCACGCTTACGAATCGAAACGTTTGGGTAGTCACGAACAGACTGAGTAACACTCTCTACGTTTTCGACCGTTCTCGAAGACCTCGGACGCCCGGATTTTGGTTTATCTAGTGTTGAACCGGTCTCTTCAAACTTCTGGACCCATTTTCCAATAAGCCGAGCGCTTGGCGCATCATTTAAGTGACGAATATGTCGAAAATTGCAGAATTTTCTACGCGCTACAGTCGCCGAATTACCGTTTTTGTAAAACTCACGTACGCACAAAGCACACGGTCCACTCCCGAGAAACGCTCCATAGCGACTAAATTCCCAAGAGCCAGGCTACCGATTGACATACCCCCCGCGCCGCTCGGAATAGTTGCGTTCATGCAATAAGCAAAACAAATGTGTACTTTCTTTTGAGACACCCTGTATTTTTGAATAAAAAAAAATGTATGATATATATATAAATATAACAATTTATATAATTATTCAACAACAGAAAAGTAAAAACGAATATTTTACCGCGTTTTCCATATTTATTCATTAACAAATGAGTATCATACCTATTTTAAAAAATATATAATGTAAAAAAAATGTGTACTCCGAGTAATATTGATCACTTATATAGTCTTCCAACTAACCAACAAACTAATAACTGAAAATACTGTACGGAAGAACAAACCGAAAAAACAGAAATGGATGACAGCAGAAATATTGGATCTCATGGAACAAAGGAGACAGTCGAAAACAAATCGAGTGGAATATAAAAGAAGACAAAGAGAAATTAAACAAAAAATTCGGATAGCCAAAGAAAAATGGATGAGAGACAAGTGTATCGAAATGGAAGATCTAGAAAGGAAACATGACACATTCAACATGTACAAAAAGGTCAGAGAAATAGCAGGTCTATATAATAAGAATACCACTAATACCCTTGTGGACCCTGATGGTAAAATTATCTTGGACGAAAGAGAAATTTTTAAAACATGGGTTAAATATATAAAAGAATTATTTGATGATGACAGGCCGAATGAACACAACTCCGATGATCTCGCTAATATAGACATGGGACCGGAAATTCTAAACAGTGAAGTTCTATCTGCCATAAGATCTGCAAAAACCAGGAAATCCACCGGGCCTGATAATGTCCCAACCGAGTTGTTACAAATGATCCATGAAGAAAATATAGGAATCTTGGTCAAACTGTTTAATACCGTTTACGCGGCTGGAGATATACCGGAAGATTGGATGAAGTCTGTATTCGTCCCAAACCCAACAGCGAGCAAAGCGATGCAGTGAGTACAGACTAATAAGTCTAATGAGCCACACTTTGAAGGTCTTTTTCAGAATCATCCACAGCAGGATAAGATCTAAATGCGAAGCAGATTTAGAAGAAACCCAATTCGGATTTAAAAACGCCCTAGGTACTAGAGAGGCTTTATTCGCTCTAAATATACTTCTGCAAAAATGCCGGGACCAACACATGTATGTATTCGTATGTTTTGTCGATTACGAGAAGGCCTTCGACAGAGTACAGCACAGAAAACTCATAGACATTTTAAGTAATGTAGGGGTAGACAGCAGAGACGTAAGAATTATTAAAAATCTACATTGGCGGCAGAAAGCAACAGTAAGGCTAAATGGAAAACTCACAGAAGAAAGTAAAATTCTGCGAGGCGTCAGACAGGGCTGCATACTATCTCCACTGCTTTTTAATATATATTCAGATAAAATCTTTAAACGGGCTACTCAAGGACAACGAATGGGAGTACAAATCAATGGAGAATATATAAATACAATACGATATGCTGACGACACTGTTATCCTAAGCAACAAACTACAAGACCTGCAACATCTATTAAACTGTGTTAACACTGAGGGTCAAGAAATGGGGCTCAACATAAATATCAAAAAGACAAAATTTATGGTCTTTAGTAGACAACCTCATCTTAACGCTTCAATACAAATAGAAGGAAAAAGTATAGACAGGGTGACTCATTTTAAATATCTTGGATGTTATATCACCGAAAATCTAAACCCAGATAAAGAGATAAGGTGTAGAATAGCGACTGCTAGAACAACTTTTCAAAAAATGAAACCACTTTTCTGCAATGATAACCTCAACCTAAAATTACGACAAAAAATGATAAGATCATACGTCTGGCCAGTGTTACTATATGGGGCAGAGATCTGGACAATTAAGGCTGCCACGATTAATCAGTTGGAGGCTCTCGAAATGTGGTTACACCGGCGAATGTTGAGAATACCTTGGACAGCTAGGCAGACCAACGAAATGGTACTCTATAGGGCCGACACAACTCGTCTACTATTAAACACTGTGAAGTGTAGAATAATCTCATATCTTGGACATATATTCAGAGGGGAGCGATATAGAATTCTTCAATTAACCATGATGGGTAAAGTGGAGGGACGTAGAGGGGTAGGAAGGAGACAGGCTTCCTGGTTGAGGAATATTCGTGAATGGACAGGTATACGTAGCGCGGGGAATTGTTCCAGCTAGCGCAGGACCGTGAAAGACTTGCCAGTGTAATTGCCAACGTCAGGGGGACCTGATATGGCACTTGAAGAAGAAGATATAGTCTTCCATGCAGGCATTGTCATTATTAGTCAAATTATCGTCAAATTCTGCAATAAAGTTTAAAAATGCACTTATATAGTAAAAGATATTGAACCGTTATGTAAAATATTAATCGAATACCTCTAGCTTCAGCAATTTCAGATGCAAAAATTTTTTTTTATCCGCGTCATATTCATCACTAATATAGTCTTCCACGCAGGCATCGTCACTATCACTATAGTCATCAAAAAGCTCTCTATTATCGTCAGATTCTGCAATGCATAAGAAATCACAATAAATATGAATTTATTATATAAAATATTAATAGAATACCTGTAGCCTTCAGAAAATGATGGACTTTCTGGGCCGTCAAACCAATAAAATTCTTATTTTTCGTCAACTAAAATCCACCCATACCCTTCTGGTATTTTCTCTGTTGGGGTTCGCATGTATGCGTTGCACCAAATGTACATGGTTCTTTTTACTTGTTGCAACAGTTCTTGCTAACTTGGTGGTAATGATGCAGCATGGCAAGAATATATTTTCTTTTTTAAAACTTCTTCAATGTCGCTGCAAGATTTATATGTTCTTTCAAACAGTTCAAAACGACCCTTATTCACATCATTTTTAGTTTTTAAATTGTACATCCTACAAACGTACTCTTCACTTATTTAAAAGACGTTACTGTGGATGTCTATTTGCAAAGACGAAGTTGTTATAAGATTAATAAAAGCCTCTTGAACTTTACTATTTTTTCTTAAGACATTAAATGGCTGTTTTTTTCTCTTGCGGTAAAACGACGGATTGAAATCATTTCCTGTAAATTATATGGCAAACTACTAAGCATCGAAAAAAAAATATTTCCTAGCTTGTCATGAATGGCATTTATGTTCAAATACGATTTTTTTATAATAATTTCTGTAGCGGCTTTTCAAAATGGGTGGTTTGATAACATAACAACTGGTATGTCAGAATCAGTGCAATGTACTTCTACTCTATAATTTCAGTTTAATTGACAAACAGAGTCTTGATCAATTGATAGTTTCATTTTATTGTTGCATAACTCATATGAATAGCATTTGTCATAATTTAAAAGACCTTTTGTATTTTGGCATATGAATTAAAAATTCTACAAATTTTTTCCTGAAATTTTCCCTTTTAAATAATTTGCTGAAGTCTGTCTTCTTCTTCTTCAAGTGCCATATCAGGTCCCCCTGACGTTAGCAATTACATTGGCAAGTCTTTCACGGTCCTGCGCTAGCTGGAACAGTTCCCCCGCGCTACGTATACCCGTCCATTCACGAATATTTCTCAACCAGGAAGCCTGTCTCCTTCCTACCCCTCTACGTCCCTCCACTTTACCCATCATGATTAATTGAAAAATTCTATATCGCTCTCCTCTGAACATATGTCCAAGATATGAGATTTTTCTACACTTCACAGTGTTTAATAGTAGACGAGTTGTGTCGGCCCTATTCAGTACCATTTCGTTGGTCTGCCTAGCTGTCCAAGGTATTCTCAACATTCGCCGGTGTAACCACATTTCGAGAGCCTCCAACCGATTAATCATGGCAGCCTTAATTGTCCAGATCTCTGTCTCATATAGTAACACTGGCTAGACGTATGATCTTATCATTCTCTGTCGTAGTTTTAGATTGAGGTTATCATTGCAGAAAAGTGGTTTCATTTTTTGAAAAGTTGCTCTAGCAGTCTTTATTCTACACCTTATCTGTTTATCTGGATTTAGATTTTCGGTGATATAACATCCAAGATATTTAAAATGAGTCACCCTGTCTATACTTTTTCCTTCTATTTGTATTGAAGCGTTAAGATGAGGTTGTCTACTAAAGACCATAAATTTTGTCTTTTTGATATTTATGTTGAGCCCCATTTCTTGACCCTCAGTGTTAACACAGTTTAATAGATGTTGCAGGTCTTGTAGTTTGTCGCTTAGGATAACAGTGTCGTCAGCATATCGTATTGTATTTATATATTCTCCATTGATTTGTACTCCCATTCGTTGTCCTTGAGTAGCCCATTTAAAGATTTTATCTGAATATATATTAAAAAGCAGTGGAGATAGTATGCAGCCCTGTCTGACGCCTCGTAGAAATTTACTTTCTTCTATGAGTTTTCCATTTAGCCTTACTGTTGCTTTCTGCCGCCAATATAAATTTTTAATAATTCTTAGAACAAGAACAAATGCCGAGGTCAAACAGATATATAACGCTAGCGACATCGTACAAGAAATTAAATCCCAACGCCTAAGATGGGCTGGCCATGTCCATAGGCTCCCTAATAACCGCCTTACCAAGTTAATTTGGGAGGAAGCCTTGACAGGGAAAAGACCCTTAGGACGCCTAAGAATGCGATGGAGAGATAACATATGGTCATTTTTAAGAACAATGGAGTTACCCGCTGACCCAACCATCATGGACGACCGTGTGAGATGGAAGCAAGTTGTGCAGTCAGCCAAGACCCACCCCGGGTTGTAGGGCTACTAAAGAAAGAAAAAGTTTTATTAATAAAAACGGATTTTACACCCAAGAAAACCAAAAACTTAAAAAATATATATACAAATAGAAAATCCAAGAATATATATGTATATGTATATATATATATATATATATATATATATATATATATATATATATATATATATATATATATATATATATATATATATATATATTATAATTTCACACAAAACATAAAATTAGCATAAAACGACATGACAGAATATAAATAATAAGGTTAGATTCAATCCAATGATCCGAGTCTGACGGAAAATTGACAGAAAGATGCTTTTAGAGCAGTGGTTTTGACGAGAACGCATTTTATAAGACGGTGTTGCGCAATTTCTCATTCCGTCGTAGCGTAATCAAAACTTACAGTTTAAGAGAATGTTTTTTTCCAAAATGGGCGATAAGGTTGAAAAAACCTATTAAATCATTCTTGAAAATCTATTCTATCATATCATTATTTAATTTATATTTTTTATTTATATTAAAGAAATAAATTTAAAAAGACCGGTATTTGAACTTTTCGTAAAAGCTATGTTATTTGGGGCAACTTTTAGAGTTATTTTTTCGCAAAAATTTCCAATCAAAAATACTGAAAAAATTCAAGGTCATTTTTCACATACTAAATAATTCTATTTTGATGTTTACAGATTTCTCTGTACAGATGTATAACTATCCTTCGATAAAAAAATAATCAATAAAAATAATCACAACTTAGTCATTTTCTGTCAGTTACCGCGATTGCAAAATAAATTAAATCCCTTACTTGCATTATATATGATAAGATAATAAGAGAAAATAAATTGTTCTAAGAACATATCTCGTAATTGATTGACTATATCTCAATAAAGGGCCAAATCTTGCAATATATAAAACAAAACAAAGCTTAAATATTTATTACATAGTTATTCTCAGCGTTAAAAAGTAGTATACAACCTTTTCCATGATATCAAAAATATTGATTTTATCTGTTTCCTTGTTCTTCGGGCAGGTAAGTATAATTTAAAAGAATATATCGATGATGTCTACGGGAACAAAGACCGCTAAGCAATATGCGGTGAAAAAAATCACGTCTCAAAATGTGCGGTGTAAACTATGATTTTATCAAATTTTGGGTGTAAAAAATTACATTTTTGTAAATTCGAAGAAAGTAATTACACTTCACAAAGTGCGCTGAAAATTATTACGATTCCAAAAATGCGGCGAGAAAAATTACGCATCAAAAAGTACGACGAAAACTATTATAATTCTTAAACTATGGTGAAGATAATTCGCGGCACACTACAACGATGTAATGTTCTTCGTCGCACATTTCAAAGATGTAATTTTTTTTGCCGTATTTATTAACGATGTAATTTTTTTCGCCGCATTTATTAAAGATGTAATTTTTTTCGCCGTTTTAACATTTGGCATTCTACTTTTCACAACAAATATGAAGAAGTGATGTACCGCAAATCTATCTGCACTATTTTTTTCGTCGCATATTTCAGCGTCATTGCCTTTATAAATATCTTTTTTTTATGCATTTTTAAATGGTGAAAAATTGGTAAAAAATGGTGAAAAACGATGAAAAATGCTGAAAAAAAATTTAAATTGTGGAAAGTAGTTTTTGTCACACTTTTTGAAGAATCATTCTGTTTGTCGCAATGTTTTGAAATGTAATTCTTTTTTTCGCCGCTCATTTATATCTGTTCGTCGCAATTTTTGAAGTGTTGTGTTATTCTCTTCGTCGCAATGTTCTGAAATATAATTTTTTTCACCGAATTTTAGTAGGTGTAATAGTTTTCACCGCATTTTTCAGTACGATATTTTTTTAACGCATATTTTATACATGTAATTTTTTTCGTCGTATTTTTAAAATTGTAATAGTTTTCGCGGCACATTTTAAAGATGTAATTTTCTTCGTCGTACATTTTAAAGATGTAATTTTCTTCATTGCACATTTTGAAGATGTAATTTTTTTCGCCGTATTTATTGATGATATAATTTTTTTTTCACCGTTTTATTAAAAATGTAATTCTTTTCGCCGTTATGCCATTTGGTATTCTAGTTTTCGTCGCATATATGAAGAAGTGATAATTTTCGCTGTGGTTTTATTAATGTATTTTTTTCACCGCAAATTTTTAGGCGCAAATGGTGCTAAGCTTTTATGGCATTTACGAAAAACATACTGAAACATCATCTTCTAATAAGTTCCACTGCCGCAATATTGATCCTAGTAACTCTGCATTACTTTTTGGAAGTTCAAAGTCTCTCACAAGATCGTTTAATTCTGATTGGGTAATTTTGTGCATTGGGCGGTATAACGTGCTGGGTGTAAAATCAGGATCTCTTGATATTGATGGCATACCTTCTTCTTGAAAAATCGTTGTATCGTAATTATCTGTGAATGTTTCCGGGGGGTTCTGGAATAGGAAGTTCGTCACTATGAGCCACAGGTTTCATGACAGATGGTATATTTGCATAGCTGATAACCGACTCTTTCTCCTTGGATGTACCTGTGCCTTGCCCAACACAAGATATGATGCAGAAGTAACAATCATTATCATGATTTGAAGGCTCTCTCCAGATCACTGGGACAGCAAACCGCATAGATCGTTTTTTACTACTTAACCAGTTTCTTAGACTTGAAGCGCATGCATTACAGCAGATATGTGGCACCCATTGCTTGTCTCGATCCCCAATATTGCAACCGAAATAAAGCTGATATGTCTTTTTCATCAATGGGATCATAAACCGTTTCTGAGACGCAGAAGTCACCTCACCACAAGCATAACAGAAGTGATCTGGATTGTTTACACACTTTCGAGACATCTTACAATCTCGACTATTCGATTCGACTGACTAACCCCTCTGCTTTGCAGTTGCTTATATACCCAAATACGGCTTCTACATTTTTAGAAAATATTCGAAAATTTTCTATTCAATTCCATTATAGTCGCAATAGTGACGTATGTCATTTATTTGTATACAGGGGCTATTCAGTACAAAGCAGACATAAAAGTCGATTGACATGGGCTTAAATAGCTGTCTCCCTTACTTAAAGCCCTGGGGGTTGGAGCTTCGTATATGTAGGGTCATACCTGGAGATCCTCATGCGGTGTTGCCAAGTTCTGCAAAATTTGACTGGGAAAAACGTATATATACAATAAAAATATACCACGTGCATTCTTGCCGTTACGTTGGTAATTTTTTAGGGAGAAACGACATGACGTATCTCTAAAACCTGAACTAATATTAACAAGATAAGTCTAGTTTCGGTTTTAGCACACTAAAAATGGTGAGATTTAGTCGATTTTATTTTAGATACATTTTGGCTGTTCAGTATGATCGGCACGTTCAATATCTGGCTACATTGCTAATTCAAGAATACTACCTTCACTGCCAAAGTATAAAGTAAAAATTTAGATCATCACTCTTTCATACCACTGTTCACTTCATGTTTTCTGGGATAGGGTCCCTGAAGAATGCCCGATACTAAAAAAGTAAGATTTAATCCGCCCATTTGTGAAAGCCAAATTCATATTTTAGTATAGCTTTTCTAAGTTGGCCCAAGTCTTGTTTAACATTTCTAACGTTTTGATAAAGTTGATTTTGTTCAAAACACAACATTTAACGGAAATTCTATGCTCAACTGGGCCCCTATCCTCGAAAGTGTGATGTGAAAGGTGATGTGAATGGCGATGTGAACTTTTTGACAGTAAAAGCCGTATTCTTGAAAAGCCAATGTTGCCAGATATGAACGTACTAAAACCCGAGAATTTCAAAAAATAAAATGGATGACAGATTGAATTGTCCTGTCAGACCGAAAATGTCCGTAGTATATTTTGTTGCCATTTTAGGCAAAAAGTAGTTTTGGTACTTTAAATTAATCGTCAAAAGTAAAAAAAAATACTGCTGTTGTTATTTTTGTGAAGTTATTGATTGCCAAAACAATATTTGTACTTTGTCTGGATTAAATTTATCTTAAATTGACACTCTAGAACTGTTAAACAAAAATGCATACAAAGAGCCAAGTACTTGAAGATTCTAATATATAAAGAAAAAGGGATATCAAAAAAAACAGCAATCATATATACAAAGTAATATACTCGCAGTAATTGCAGAAAGTCAGCACTGATAAACCTTGCAACGGTGAAAATTACAATTCTACGTAGTATGACTAAAAGCCATCATCCCAATCCACTACAGAAACTATCCAATTAGTTATTTATTGTATGAATTCACAAAGTGTCCAGCTTCTTACTGCGAGATGTTCTGTCCTGACAAGTAAATTAAAAGAAAATCTGAAACTTGAACAATGATGAAACTGTTTATAACCAGGGACCGAAACCAAAGGCCAAACAGAATACGTCCATTAAAGATACTGGCGGATCTCACATTCAACTTTAAATATATATATTTTTTTATTTTATAAAGATTTGTAGAGACTTGAAGATCAAATGTACCATAAATAAGGTTTTTATGCTGAAGGACCTCATTCGTTAGTCTGTAGGGTTCATATTTATATGTCTCGATAATTATAATTATAATATTTATTTAATTGTAGTGTCGTATAGTGTTTAACACAGTCTAATTAAGTTAAGTGCTGTAGTTAACATAATTTAAATATAAAATTTGTTACTTACTTCAATAAAAGTTTCAGATAGCTTACAAATTGTGATTTCTCAAATTTATTATAAGTTGTGTCGTGAAAAGAATTATGTCAGATTTAACTGTTTAAAACTAAGATACTCGGCTGTTATGGACACAAGTATTTATGTTATATCCATAAGCAGAGCTGGCCCTAGAAAAACATTTTTAAATAGCACGCTCATACAATTGAGTTACGAACAGAATCTCCTGTAATAATTTTATATATCTGTAATCTCAAGTTTGCTTAATATTTGAGAGACATATTGAACTTTTTAAAGATATTTTATTAAAAAATTTGAAAATATTGAAAATATCGGGGTACCACCTAATTAACGTTTCAACTGTTTATTCTGAAAATAAAACGTCTTAAAGAAACGGTTCGTCAACATATTATTTTTTTTTAATGCGAGTTATTTGGAAGAACCAAAAATAAAATAAAAATTTTAAATTCTATTTTATTTTTCGAAAACCGTGCTTTAAATATGTCATTTAGCGGCTGACATTTCATTTACGCATGTTTCACCGTTCGCTTACCTTCCACCGGGCAAACGAGGATATGAGTGATGAACATTTCAAGAATACGCGTTCGCCACCTTTTCACCGTTCACTTCACGTTCCCCAGTTCGAAGATAGGGCCCCTGATTTCGGTACAGTAAAAATCGTCACGAAACTCCAACAATGTGTAACTAAAACCACTGTCACTTATTTATTAATGTTTATGGCGTCAGTAAATCTCACATGATTAACACACTTGCAGCGTTGCAGCGATTTAAATTCAAAAATTCCATTTATTTTCGAACGAAACGTGTATACAACAGATTTTTTACTGTCAGACTAACTTGTTTGTTTCAAAAATTAAAATTATAATTTTTGGAAATAATCTCAGAAATTTTTTTTAAATGGTTTCAGTAATGAAAATGATAAAAGTCTGAAGATATCTTTTATTTTAGTGCACTTCAACAGATGTGGATCCAATTTCACACCATGAAGTCGACAAACATCTGGAACGGACCGAAAACGTATTAATTGCAATGAAAAACAAGATAGAAAACGAAATACAAGAATTGAATATTTTTATGTCAGAAATAATAAATAAAGCACTACAAACTCAAACAGATGAAACTGAAAAGTTGTATTCCGATGTATATAAACTGGTGTTGATGATTGAAAATGTGATAACAGCGGCTGAAGATAAAGGTAAAGTATCGTACCTAAAAATGTTCTTGATTAGGGGTTTCTAGCTTTGTAATTTTAAGATTAAAAAAAGGTAAATTTTTTCTTATGAATTAATGAAGTTTATGTTAGAAAATATACTAGTGGTTTTAATTCGTGGCTTGATAACAATTCAATATTACTAGGCAATATCCCAATTAAAATAAACTTCCTATATTATACAGGGTGTTCAAAAATTAAAATAAATCAAATAAGAAATTTAAGTGGCTATAACTTGATTAATTTAAATAGAACGCTATACTTTTTAACTTACCAGAAAATGTACCTTTTAAATACCTATCAAATGGTATAAGGGTGTTCTATAGCTAAGTCTTCACGTTTTCACAGAATACGCCAAATAATCGTTTTCTGCACCAATTTGTGTTTTTTGAATAGATGTTCTAATGTATCTAGTTGTCTACGGCATTTAGAAACGTCAGATAATTCATTTAGTCTGTCAGTTTAGTCTGCAAAGCCTGTTGCTATAATAGCGGTATTATTTTTTGTAACTGTGAAACTTCATTTATTGAATTGAATTATTTGAATACTGTTGTGTTAAACTTTGTCAAAATGAAAATTTATCCAAAGGAAGGGCGTATTGATATGATTTTTATCCTTGGAGAATGTTTTCAAAATTCTTTGTTGACTTCTCGAGTCTATGCTCAAAGGTTTCCTGAAAGAAACCATCCTAAACCAGCCGTTTTTGTGTGAGACTATTAAACCAGTTTCGAGAAAGTGGAAGTGTCAATTATAAAAAAAAAACTTGTTATAAGAAAACCTGTCACTGAGGATGAAGAAAATGTTTTTACTGTACTTGGTTCAGTGATCGAAAATCCCAATATTAATCAGAATCATATATCCGAAAATATTAACATTAGCCAAGAAAGTGTTTCAAGGATTCTTAACAAATATAGATTCCATCCTTATAAAATTCAGCTTTGTCAAGAGCTTCACGGAAATGATTTTGACAACCGAACTGAATTCTGCTTGTGAGTGTTAGATAAAGTGGCAGAAAATGAACACTTTTTTGATAATGTGTTGTTCAGTGATGAATGTACTTTTCATAACAATGGTTTCGTGAATAGACCCAACTTCCATTACTATTCCGATTTAAATCCGCATGAATACAGAGTTATGAGAAACCAGAATAGGTGGTCGGTTAATGTGTAGGGAGGAAGACAGGGTCCATGCTTAATTGGACCCTACTTTTTTGAAGGACCTTTAAATGGTTTGATGTTTCGCAGTTTTCTTTTACACCAACTTCCAGTGTTATTGAAAGATGTCCATTTAAACATTAGAACAACTATGTAGCTTCAACTGGATGGAGCTCCGCCTCATTATTATCGTGAGGTTCGGCAATTTATAAATGTCAACTTTCGAAACAGGTGGATTGGGAGAGATGGATTTCAAAATTGGCCTCCGAGATCTCTGGACTTAACTCCACCAGATTTCTTTTTATGGAAATACATAAAAGGAATTGTCCACAATATGCCCCCGACAACACCACAAGATATGAAAATACGCATAAGACGCGCCTTTCAAACTGTAACCCCGCAAATATTGTCCAGAGTTAGCAGTGGTTTCGAAAAAAGAATATGTAAGTGTTTGGAAATGGATGGTTGACATTTCGAACATCTACTATAAATATTTTGCTTCTGTTTTGTGTTATAGTCTTATTACCATTATTGATGTTGGACGACTATAAATCGTGTTCCGAGTTTCTGAACATTTATAAGGATATTCCTGATTATTATTCTTATAGTTGTAAATTATCTGCCATTTCCAAATGCCATAGGCAACTAGAAACATTAGAACATCTATTCAAACAACACAAAATGGTGCAGAAAACGATTATTTGGTGTATTCTGTGAAAACGCGAAGACTTAGCTATAGAACACCCTTATACCATTCGATAGGTATTTAAAAGGTACATTTTCCGGTAAGTTAAAAAGTATAGTATTCTATTTAAATTAATCAAATTATAGCTACTTAAAGTTCTTATTTGATTAGTTTCATTTTTTGGACACCCCGTATAATATAGCAAGTTTATTATAATTGAGATATAAAATATGATTTATTGTTACACTTCACTCTAAATTTCGAATACATAACTGAAATACTTCTTAAGTATTTGAAACATGAAAATTAGGTTAGATTTTGTCCAAATTCAAATGATTTAAAAACCCTTAAGGCTTAGGTACTATAAACTTTATTAAAATAGACACTTATTTGATTGGAGAATCCAAAAATGCAATAATATACAGGTGTTCCATTTAAAAAAACACAACTTTGATACTTTCCGAGCTTTTGGGACCACGTGAAAATAATTTTAGAAAAGAACTATATTAGACCCCCATTATCCCAAAAGAAAAACTTTTTGACAATCACGTATTTTGGCAGCAATATTCCATGCCATATAGAGTAATGGAGGAATGAACACACTTTATCAGATCCTTTTTTTGCTATTGTTTCTGGATATCAGAAGAAATATGATTGGATGAAGATAGTTCATGGATATTAAAAAGATTTAAGGTTAATTGTCTTTTATAATAAAAGTCATTTGTGGTAATATTCAACATAGTAAATTATTTTTTCTCTTCGAAAGGATGACTGGCATTGAATCTTAGTTTCTCTTTTTCGTTTATAGAAAACACTAGCCTTCATTTTATGTAACTTGTTCGCATTTTCTAACTTTTTATTTCTGTTTCAAGGTCATCTATTTCGAGCTTAGAAGCATTTCTCAGATTTACTTTGAGAGTATTCGACTTAGCCAGAAATACATCACAAGTACTGCATGTATCACTTCTTGGATATCCAAATCCTATATTAAAATGATTTACGAATATAGATCGATATGTTTCGTAGGATAGCTAATTTTTGTCTTCGAACATATCATACATTTTCTTGACATTTAACTCTTCTGTGACCTTGTGTGATCCATAACATTAGAATTAAGTGCTAGAATCAGTTTTTTTAGAGCGGTTGCTATATTTTCCTAGCATGTCGGTTGGGCTTTACCAGTTGTAACGATTTTTTTTATTGTACACATTATTTGCCTTGTTATTCCATGCTTAGCAATAAATGCTGAAGCACACAATGGCACATCATGCAGCTGGGTTTCATTTACACGTCTCACTCTGTAGGCATAATTTGCTGTATATAACTTTTTTTTCTAGGTCATCTTCTTCGAATTTCCAAACCACTTATTAGACCACATAAATAAAGGTATTGTTCATCCCTAGATGGCAATAGATTGAAATGTTTCAGAATTCTAGGCCTCAGTTCTTCATTAATAGCTCCAAAATACTTGTATCTCTTCAATTACAATTTGGACCGGTTTCATTACTTTGAAGTCTAATCTTATTTACGTCCAACAATCGACCATAAGTTTAAGTTTTTTTTGGTAGATTGCTTCAAATTAACCTCGCATTCTTCTTCTAACGATATTTTCAAAAAATATGTATGTAGTTTAACCGAAAAAATCCTGGTAGATACACGCGCACAACAAAACATTATTAAAACCAAATGTCAAGCTGACAATTATGGACAATGCTCGTTTGTCTCCTGTACGATTTGAAGATTGCTTGTTATTGCACTGTGTTTTGGCATTCCGTTCTACATTTCTATACAATGGTATTGTCAGTTCAAAGAACATAAAAATGTGACATCGCATGTTTTCCCCTGTACCCTTCATTTGTAAAAAATGCCTGGTTCTATTTTGGAACGTATAATGACGTTATGTGCTCCCTAAGAAAAGACAATAAACAACAAGTATTCAACTTACTGTATAAATAGAATTTTATCAAACTTTGGGAGTTGATTGCTCGAAGATCAAACGTCTAATAAAAAAAAATTGATAACCGCATCTTTAAGGAGTAACACCACTGTAACAGGTTGAAAAAAAAATAATTATTTTTATTGATTTAAACGAACTATTAGGTATTCAAAAACAATATCCAATTAGTCCTAAGGAAAAAAATTTTAAAGTTTCACAGAAGACCACCAAGTGTGCCCAGGGGCGGATCCAGCCTCTCTCCTTGGGGGGGGGGGGGGCGGTGATATCACAAAAGTACAGTATGGCAAGCGAAAGCAAGTTGTCCCCGGGGGGGGGGGACACCACCTACATTTCCATTTCTAGTGTAAAAGGCAGGGACGGGGCTATTTTTTGAATTTGAAACTCTTGGAGAGGGGGGGGCGATCACAAGAAAAAACAAGTTTCCGACAGGGGGTGGGAAGATGCGATCAACATACACATTCCTCGTTATAAGAGGCAGAATCAGGTCTATTTTCCTGAGTTCAAAGCTACTGGGGGGGGGGGCTATCGCAAAAAAAAAGTTGTCAACGGGGGGGGGGGGTGCAGCAGAATACACTTCCTAATATAAAAGGCAGAATCGGTTCTATGTTCCTAAACTCAAAGTCCTTGGGAAGGGGAGGGGCGATCGCAAGCATACACATTCCTATACTCTATTCAAGAACTAGAGAGAGTAATAAAACTGTTACTGAAACCTCCAACGTACCTGCTTCAGTGCCCCCGGTAACTGAGAACTGCCGTAAATCTAATTATATTTAAATATTAAAAGCTTTTATAAATTTACTGCAACAATAAAATTTCTGATAATTCAATTTAATTTCTGTCAGTGAGCAAAGTACACCTTACAGTGTGTCCTTAGTGATTTATTTTGTTTGTGCTTGTTTTTATATATTATTTGAGATTAGTGAGATACCCAAAAGATGGAGGGCATTTTTTCCTCAACGAAAAACTTATTACGATGAATGTTTATGATGCTTTAAGATATTAATATCTAGATAATAATGTTAAAAGCTCTGTTGAGATGTATTCCAATATATTCGATCACAGGCAGACGAAAAACCTCGTTGGAAGAAGAAATGTAAACTGTAATAAAAGGAGTTGTACCTACATTTTATTATGAGAAGCAGATCTCAACCGTCGACAAAATTTTAACTAAAATCAATGAAGATCGGGATTTGCCTGAAATTAAAAGAACTGAGCTCTGGAAATTGCTCAGAGAACTTAATTTTTGTTGGGAAAAACCAGATAGGAAATCTGTTCTTATAGATCGTCCGGAAAATGTCCGTTGGTGAAGGAAATATCTCTCTCAAATAAAAGGTAGAGTTGTTGGAAATAACACAACTTACAAAATTAATAATTTAACTGGACTTTTGAAAGATCTTTTTGAATTAAAGTTACTGCAGATAATTGCGAAAAATCCATATAATAAAAGAATAAAGGAAAATGTGGAACTCGATCTCATGATCGGTGAGAAAGGAATTAATTATAATTAATTTGAGCGGAGATAACTTCACTGACTTTGATGACGAATAAGATACGTAATGTTTACCAGCGTTAACACAATTTATTATTTAAATTTTCTGTAACATATAAAAATTAATGACATTTGAATCCCTTTTTATTGTTTAAATTGTAATTCTGCAGATGGTTTAAGAAATAAATAAACTAGAATGTCAAATACCCCAAAAATGTTTTTAATTAATAATAAAATGACCGATAGCCCCAAAAAAATTTTAATATTATATTGACGAATTTATTTTTTTATATATGTTTAACTTCTTGTATTTTTGATAATGGGTATTTTGTAAGTATTTAAATTATAACTTAGAATTTTTTGAGAGAAAAATGCTACGTTTTAGTCTGAATGTGCCTAAAACGGTTTCTATGCCAAAATTAAAATAATAAAACTACAGTTGTGACTTGTTTTAAATATGTCAAAATTATCTATATTTTCTAATATATGTGAATTATTAAAAAAATAATATTATAAAAACTTTTTATTTAAGTTTATTACTGAAATAATACTCTATGCCATAAATATTTAGTGATAAAATAGACCTCCTTTTGACGCCTTCCGATGCTATGACAAGGATTAAAATCCTTTTTAACACTTCACACATCCAAATATCTATTGATATCCAATCCAAATAGTCCATTATTATAGACCAGTATTTTTGATTATAAAATTTCTAACCCATTCCTATAAAAATATATGTGTCTAACAGATTTTGCCAAAGATACCGGACTAAAGAACACAGGTAGTTTGCGAAGAAAAAAAGGTAAAAAATGAAAAACTCTCCTAGTTCTTGAATAAACTATAGTATAAAGGGTAAAATCGAGGTCCATTTTCCTGAACTCCAAGCTCTTGGGGGGGGGGGGGGGGGGGGCGATCGCCCCCACCGCCCCCCCCCCCTTGGATCCGCGCCTGAGTGTGCCAGAAGTCCGCAAGTGCAACCATTCTACATAGTAAATGTGTAAGCATGTAAAACTTTTTCAACTTCAGCGAAAACATTACTCAAAGACTATTGCACTAAAATTTTAACAGTAAATTGAAAATCACATTATCTTTCCTGTCACGTAGCCGCTTTTTGATTGGATATAAACTATTTTTATAAAACAATTTATTGTTTTTTGACCAAAAATCAACTAAGTGCGCCATTCCTACAAAATTCGATTTTAAAAAAATCCTTTCGTCATCGGGGAGCCAATTATATGGTATTATATTATTATTATTATTATCTTTGTTTTTTTGTTCCAGGTCACATAGTTAACGCAAAATGTTTTCGCTAGTTTTTCAATATTTAAAAAGATTGTTTCAAAGATCTTCTCTCTCGCCGCCATTTTGTATCAAAATAATAATAAAAACAAATTTTCCATATTTCAATATATGCTGAATGAACACTCTGAAAAGAATTTTCCTCCACCTCTTCCACACTCTCAAAAAAATTGTCAAAATTAGTCCTATTTTTCGGCCGTTACAGTAGTGTTTGCCCCTTAAGCATATCAAAAATTGGCGCAAAAAAGTTTCATCGGTTTCATTGTAACTTTAATATTAACGCCAAAAAAAAATAAAATTCAAATTCTAAAAATTGTTAACACTAAAAGCCATACCAAAAATGTCTGTCCGTTATATCGTTGGTTTTAAATTATGCAACTTTTTTTCCCTTTTAAACAAATTTGTGTCTCCTACTATTACTAATTCTCATTCTAACCCATACTGACCTTTCTTATCTTGAGCACCCTGTGTATTGTTTATTAAAAATAAATGACCTCGACTTTAAAAAAGTGACCTAATAAATACAATTGTTATAGTTAATAAATACGTGTTTTAGATGTGGATGTATTAGAGTGTACTGGAAATAGTATCGCCAGCATTCAGACAAAAGCAGAAATCCTAGAAAAAAATATTACTCAGTATATAAAACAAATGTCGGATGAAGGAGTTGAACAGCTAAATAACAGTATTGCCAAATGCAACAAACAACTAAGCACAATAGAAAATTATTCAGTAGCAATCCAAGACTGTAAACTAAAAGAGAACATAGACCGAGCAGTTTGTACTGCGAAACTGTCAACACAATTGTCTAGAATAGAAAGAGAAATATTAAAAAACATAAACAATATTATAACTAATTCACAATTATACTATGAGAAGATAGTGCTCGGTTTAAAGAATAATACAAAAAATTATGTAGCTGGGTTTTTTAAAGACAGTTTACAAATGATTTATAGAATATTTGATTGTACAAACGGTTAATTACCAATAGTACTTACTAACAATGGTTACCAGATGTGTCTGATTGGGACGCCACCACTGGGATGGTCAACAGAAGGTACTACTGGATGGCCGACAACAGAAGGTACTACTGGATGGCCAACAGAAGGTACTACTGGATGGCCGACAAGAGAAGGTACTACGGGATGGCCAACAGAAGGTACTACTGGATGGCCGACAAGAGAAGGTACTACTGGATGGCCGACAACAGAAGGTACTACTGGATGGCCAACAGAAGGTACTACTGGGTGGCCGACAACAGAAGGTACTACTGGATGGCCAACAGAAGGTACTACTGGATGGCCGACAACAGAAGGTACTACTGGATGGCCGACAACAGAAGGTACTACGAGATGGCCGACAACAGAAGGTACTACTAGATGGCCGACAACAGAAGGTACTACTGGATGGCCAACGACAGAAGGTACTACTGGATGGCCAACAGAAGGTACTACTGGATGGCCAACGACAGAAGGTACTACTGGATGGCCGACAAGAGAAGGTACTACGGGATGGCCAACAGAAGGTACTACTGGATGGCCGACAAGAGAAGGTACTACTGGATGGCCGACAACAGAAGGTACTACGGGATGGCCAACGACAGAAGGTACTACTGGATGGCCAACAGAAGGTACTACTGGATGGCCGACAACAGAAGGTACTACTGGATGGCCAACAGAAGGTACTACTGGATGGCCGACAACAGAAGGTACTACTGGATGGCGATAACAGAAGGTACTACGAGATGGCCGACAACAGAAGGTACTACTAGATGGCCGACAACAGAAGGTACTACTGGATGGCCAACGACAGAAGGTACTACTGGATGGCCAACAGAAGGTACTACTGGATGGCCAACGACAGAAGGTACTACTGGATGGCCGACAACAGAAGGTACTACTAGAATCTGGCCAACAACTGAAGCTCCTACTACTGAATGGATAACAACAGAAGCTTCTACTGACTGGAGAACAACACAACCTACTACTACGGAATGGATTACTACTAGTAACTGGACGACAGAACCTACTACACCAAGGCCATATGACAAGGACTTAGTCTGTATTTACAACTTTGAGAAAGATTGGAAAATTAATGTTATATGTCATTAAGATTATGATTTAAGCAACTGAAAAATCTTAGATACTTTAATATAATATTTATCAAACAAAGACATTGTAGTAAAAAACATCGACTTTTCACTTAATTCATTAATTTATCCTACCGTACAAGCAGAGTACAACATATATAATACAGAAATTTATTGTACAGAACCTATGTCAATAAATACGAAAATAGTAATTAAGACAACCTACATTAACTTAAATGTACACACTACATTATAGTCTTCCTGTATTTCCATACGTCTGAACAACGTTGAATTAAAGCTCTATACTAATACGCTGGATTTTTAGTGTCAAAATATCCATAAACGGTTTAATTTCATCATCGGAATTGATTTTTTCCTCATAATACTGCTTTCAATTTTGAAAACAAAAAATAATCGGAGAGAGCCAGGCCGGGGCTATATGGGGGATAATCGCGCCTTGGACATCGCAGCTGTGTGGTTCGGAGCATTATCATGAACTAACTGAGCACAACGGATTTTTCTCGTTGTTTTCTCAATAATATTTTGATGCAGCTATCGCAGTAAAACACAAGTAATACTTCGTACCGATTGGTAGTCCCAAAAAATAGAGGCCATAAGCTTTTTGATGCTTTGGGCGACCTTGTTTCGAGGACTTGGAGAACTTTCTTCTTATCTTCATGGCAAAGCTCCAGAAATTGTTAATAACATACGACTTGAATCTTTTTTTGAACTGCGCTAAGTGATCAAATCAACTCACCTTGCACCAATTTTTGTTATCGTTTAATGTTCATCTAGGATGCGCAAAACATTGATTTTCAAAATACCAGTTTGTGAGTGTGTCCTTTTGCCTTGAGACATCATACAAATTGAATTATCTTCCAACGATCGAAATAACTGTGAGCAATATTTAACTGTAGCAAATGATGGATCAAAGTCGTCGTCAACAGCATCCATATGTTCTTTGATTTGCATTTAAGTATTAAATCTTTTTTAGTATAAAGTTTTATAACACCACAATATTTAAATCTCGGCCATTAGGATCATATGAAGCTCAATTTCAAAATTTGAAAAGGAAACCTCCAATTTGACCCCCGGAAATGGAAAGACCGATCAATTTCACAATAATTTCATCATCAAATATGACTTTGGCCTCAAGGTCAAGGTCTAATATCAAGGTTGTCTGAAGGTCAAACGAAGATCTTCAACGTCCGTTATTTTATAAAATGTTTCATAGTAAAGTTGTAAGATTGCAAAGTTGCTATAACATTACCTTGATCTCGATCTTCAGGGCTATTTGAAAAAATTCATTCGTTCAGAATTGTTAGCAAAAACTGTACTAAATAAGACTATGTGCATGATTGCCTACTTTTAGCACTACCCAGGAACAACAACGTGGACGTCGTAGTTTTTGTTCTCTTCGGGATGCTTGTTTAAGGTAAGTCCCCTCGCCTCTCACCATCGAGGTGCTTGTTTTCTATGAGTCCTCTCGACCCTTATCATTTTTTATGATCATGTTAAAGGTTTGATGAAAATTTGTTTCAATAAGTGCACACAACTGCGGAGCATTTCAGGTGTTATTTTTGGCACAAGCATCTCTGATTCCAACTTCATGTTTTCAAGAGTTGTTGACCCGTCTTGATAAACTCCGCTCTTCAAATAACGCCATAAACAAGAATCTGGTGGCGATCTAGCGCGCCACATTACTGGACCTCCTCTACCAATCCGTTGAATTCGCGATTCAACACTTGACGAGCTAATTGGAAATAATGCGCTAGACATTCATCGGGTTGAAACCATATTTGTTGCCTTCAGGGGCGGATCCAGCTCTCTCTTTGGGGGGGGGCGGTGATATGATAAAAGTGCGAAAGCCGGTTGTCGACGGGGGGGGGGGGGAGACACCAGCAACATTCCCATTTCTAATATAAAAGACAGGATGGGTCGGGTCTATTTTTCTGAATTTCAAGCTCTTGAAGAGTGGAGGGGGAAGGGGGGCGATCTCAAGAAAAAACAAGTTGCCGACCGGGGGGAGGATGCGAGCAGCATACACATTCCTAGTATAAGAGGCAGAATCGGGTCTATTTTCCTGAATTCAAAGCACTTGGTGGGGGAGGGGCTACTGCCAGAAAAACAAGGTTGTCAACGGGGGACGGGGGGGGGGGGGGGAGTATCAGAAGCATACATATTCCTAATATAAAATGCAGAATCGGTTCTATTTTCCTGAACTCAAAGCTCTTGGGAAGGGGAGGGGCGATCGCAAGCATACACATTCCTATACTCTATTCAAGAACTAGAGAGAGTAACAAAACTGTTACCGAAACCTTCAACGTACCTGCTCCAGTGCGCAAGTAACTGAGGACTACCGTAAATCTAATTATATTTAATTATATTTAAATATAAGCTTTTATAAATTTACTGCAGCAATAAAATTTCTGATAGTTCAATTTAATTTCTGTCAGTGAACAAAGTACACTTTACAGTGCATTCTTAGTGATTTATCTTGTTTGTACTTGTTTTTATATATTATTTGAGATTAGTGAGATACCCAAAAGATATGGCTTCCACATCTATATTTATTCCAAAATCGTTGAACCAGGGCATTTTTTCTTCAAGGAAAAACTTATTACGATGAATGTGATGATGCCTTATGATAACAATATCTCGACAATAATGTTAAAAGTTCTATTGAGAAGTATTCCAACATGACAGGAGTTGGAAAATCTACTATGTACCGAATACTGAAGGAGAAAAAAACGACTGGAATTGTTAGTACTCCCAAGCTACATTCGATTACACAAACTGTACTAAAAGAGTTGGACATATATTTTATTATGAGAAGCAAATCCCAACCGTCGACAAAATTCTAACTAAAATCAATGAGATCGGAATTTACCTGAAATTAAAAGAACCGAGCTCTAGAAATTACTCAGAGAACTTGATTTTTGCTGGGAAAAAACCAGATAGAAATCCGTTCTTATAGATCGTCCCGGAAAATGTCCGTTGTAGAAGGAAAATCTCTCTCAAGTACAAGGTAGAGTTGCTAGAAATAATACAATTTACAAAATTAGTAATTTAACTGAACTTATTTTTTTTTGAATAAAGTTAGTGCAGAAAATTGGGAAAAATCCAGATAATAAAAGAATAAAAGAAAGTGGGGAAACTCGATCTCATGATCGGTGAGATAGAGGAACCAATTATATTTAATTTGAGCGAAGATAGCTTCACTGACTTTGATTGCAAATTAAATACGTAATGTTTACCAACGTAAACACACTTTATTATTTAAAGTTTCTGTAACATATAAAAATTAATTACATTTGAATCCCTTTTTAGCGTTCAATTTTAATTCTGCAGATGATTTAAGAAATAAATAAACTAAAACGTCAAATATCCTAAAAATGTTTTTAATTAATAATAAAATGACCGATAGCTTCAACAAAATTTTAATATTATATGGACGAATTGATTTTTTTATGTGTTTAACTTCTTGCATTTTTGATAATGGGTATTTTGTAAGTATTTAAATTATAACTTAGATTTTTTTGAGAGAAAAAGGCTACGTTTTAGTCTGAATGTACCTAAAGCGGTTTCTATGCCAAAATTAAAAATAATTAAAATACTGTAGTAATTTGTGTTAAATATGTCAAAATTATCTATATTTTCTAATGTATGTGAATTATTAAGAAATCGTAAGAAAGAAAATAATATAAAAACTTTTTATTTTAAGTTTCTAACCGAAATAATATTCTATGCTATAAATACTTAGTGATAAAATAAACCTCTTTCCGACGCCTATGACAAGGATTAAAATCCTTTTTAACACTTCACATCCAAATATCTATTGTTATCCTAACCAAATAGTCCATTATTATAGACCAGTATTTTTGATTATAAAATTTCTAACCAATTCCTATGAAAAATATATGTGTCTAACAGATTTTGCCAAAGACACCGGGCGAAAGAACACGGTAGTTTTGCGAAGAAAAAAAAGGTAAAAAATGATTTATTACTCTCTCTAGTTCTTGAATAAACTATAGTATAAGAGGCAAAATCGGGTCTAGTTTCCTGAACTCCAAGCCCTTGGGGGGGGGGCGATCGCCCCCACCGCCCCCCCCTTGGATCCGCGCCTGGTTGCCTTACATCTAAATGTATATCTTCAAGCAAAAGCGAAAGCGAAATATTACGATATTTTTCGCCGTTCAAATTATCTTTTCAAATTTTGAACTGAGCTTCAAATGACCTTGAAGATTAAAGTCAACGTTATTCTCAAGTGATAGTGACCACTTAGCCCACTTACTGCGATCTTTTTTGTTTTGACCTTGATATTTGACCTTCACCTTGAAATTAAGATCATATCCGATGGTAAAATTTTCTGCCCTTTTCATTCCCACGATTGAAATTGAAGGGGTTCCATTTAAAAATCTGAGGTTGACCTTCGAATGAGCTTGAAGGACACGGTCAAGATCGTTTTCAAGGTCACTCCTAGTTAGCCCCCCTGCCACCCTATAATTTTCGTAAAAATGTTTTCCGAAAAAATGTGATCCCACCGAGATATTCCGTTGTCTCAAGATAAATGCCGCACCCTATATATATATATATATATATATATATATATATATATATATATATATATATATATATACCGGGTGTCAACGAATCTATTAGACAAGTCATAATTTCTGGAATATTATGTGTATCAAAATGAGAATTGGTACAGGTAAATGGTATGTGAAGGGGACAGTTTTCGCATATTTTCCACTTTCCGGCCACTTCCGGTTTCACCGGAAATGGCCCCGGTTTTGAGTTTTTAAATGGAAACACCCTGTATATTTTAACATTTTTGGATTTCTGAGACAATTCTAGATAAGAATGTGACATTTTAAAAACTTTTTACGTCTACTTCATTTTTTTAGAGCCACTTTTAAAATTGCATCTAGGTGGCCATGATCGGACACAAACTAATCAAAGGGCTTTAGGTGATGTCAAAAAAATATAATCGCAAAGTTTTAGTTACTAGTATTGAAAGACAGGAATAAGACAAGTTGACAAAATTACATTTTCATTTCTAACTATTAATTTTCAAATGGCGACCCCTTTTTGACAACTACTTTTCGAAAAAAGCATTCTTTGACGAATCTAACGGTACTAATTTATTTGCGATTGGATTAGACATAAGAACAGAAATTAAATATTATTAAGCAAAATACTGGATAATTTATTTACTTATGACAAGTGCGCCATGGACAGCCATGATGCATAATAATTTGCAACTGTTTTTATCAAGTCTTCTTTGGAAAACAAAGCACTTGATAAAAACAGTTGCAAATTATTATGCATCATGGCTGTCCATGGCGCACTTGTCATAAGTAAATAAATTATCCAGTATTTTGCTTAATAATATTTAATTTCTGTTCTTATGTCTAATCCAATCGCAAATAAATTAGTACCGTTAGATTCGTCAAAGAATGCTTTTTTCAAAAAGTAGTTGTCAAAAAGGGGTCGCCATTTGAAAATTAATAGTTAGAAATGAAAATGTAATTTTGTCAACTTGTCCTATTCCTGTCTTTCATACTAGTAACTAAAACTTTGCGATTGTATTTTTTTGACATCACCTAAGGCCCTTAGATTAGTTTGCGTCCGATCATGGCCACCTAGATGCAATTTTAAAAGTGGCTCTAAAAAAATGAAGTAGACGTAAAAAGTTTTTAAAATGTCACATTCTGATCTAGAATTGTCTCAGAAATCCAAAAAATGTTAAAATATACAGGGTGTTCCATTTAAAAATTCAAAACGGGGCCATTTCCGGTGAAACCGGAAGTGGCCGGAAAGTGGAAAATATGCGAAAACACTCCCCTTCACGTACCATTTACCTGTACCAATTCTCATTTTGATACACATAATACTCTAGAAATTATGACTTGTCTAATAGATTCGTTGACACCCGGTATATATGTATATGTATATATATATATATATATATATATATATATATATATATATATATTATATATATATATATATATATATATATATATATATATAATCACAAAAATAGCTTCTTTCGTAGTAAAAAAGCTACCTTTTAAAATCCGCAATATTTGGGGCGCCCGCAGAAATACCACCACTTACCCAATTCGTTTTTTAGAAAAATATATAAAACAGTTACTTCATTATGTATGATTATATTACACTAAGACTCATACCATATAGCTAATGTTAAACGTTGCATTATTCATATTAATTATCTTTGAGACGAGAAAGAAAAGACGGGAAAGAAATTTCAAAATTTTATGAAAAATTATATCAACGATCAATACCCAAAATTTCAAGAAAATATATAGAAACTAGAGTAGCTACTGTATCTTAATTACATGTTTTCACCTATGTGTCAACCTTATTGCCGAAGAATCAAAATGGAGAAAGCTAATATGTGCATTGACCTTAACCTAGCAACCAAACTGATACTCAACAATGTTAATTGAAAAACCCTTAATCACATTATCTTTACTGAAATAATTCGATTTTGCGTTACTCACCTGAAAGGAGATAGATTGCAATAAGTACACTTAGGACATCGGTAAGCCCTCCTGCACTTATGACGACGCTTATGTCTTTTTAAATTGCAACTTTCTACCGTTTTAAAAGGGCACTCGTCACATTGTTTCCATTTTTTCTGTTCCTCTGGTAGGTGGTGGTATTTCCTGTGGACACTGATCCTCGAAGAGTAGGTTGCTGTATAGGAGCATTCTTCACATCTATAAAAATTAATAGGAGGGTTAAGTATCAGGGTTGATAAGACAAGACTTCAAGCGCAAACCATTTTTAATTAATTTGAAAAAGGTGGTTATCAATTCGAGACGTAGATACAATGAAGACCAATTACAAGGATGGTTCAATAAGTAAAGTAAAAAAGGAATAAAAACAACATTATTGTTTACTTTTCAACATAATTTCCAGCTCAATACACTTGGTCCAGAGGTATTTCAATTGCTTTATGCCTCCTGAACAATAGGAAATGTCCAAATCCTCATAATAGTCTTCTACAGCCCTAATAACCGCTTCATCTGATGAAAATCTCTGTCACTACATCCAATCTTGTGGAGTGGAACCTAACAAAGAAAACAACATATATACACTAAGGGTATCTCCAATGAAGAACCGATATATAGACTACGTGACGAAAAGGACAAGCGGCCTCACACATCATCTTCAAATGCCTTTAATCTATTGGTGACACCTTAAAAGATCAATCTATCCGGAAGGGCCTACACCCAAAAGACAAACTAGTGAGCAGGCTGATCAAGGTGACCAGCCTTTTGGTATCGAACATATATAACAAGTGACAAAATAGGTCTCAAGGCTGCAGTGTAACGACTCCTCAACCCTGGTCTACTCTATTACTCGATCAACCTGAACTAATTATGACAAGAGCAATGTTTGTTGAAGGTTGTAGACAATGTTGAAGATTATATATATATATATATATATATATATATATATATATATATATATATATATATATATATGGAATGGTTCGAAACTCATGCTATAGAAACGGCAATAGTGAACTGGTTCAGATATATCGACGATACCTACATTAAAGTTTACCGTGGAAAAAGAGGTAAATGATCAATTTCCCTTTCTACATGTCATGGTAAATCGTTCAAACGAACCTATTAAAACCTCTGTACACAGGAATCCCACACATACTAGACAATATCTTAACCATACTTCTAGTCATTCTGTTGTAACAAAACGGGGAACTATACGCAAACTCTATAACAGCGCTATATTATATATATATATATAGTATATATATATATATATATATATATATATATATATATATATATATATATATATATATATATATATATATGTTACGAACTTTATAGCGTTGTACATTTCATAGTATCAGTTTGTGTCAGTGTAGTTTGAGAGCTTGTCGACGCCAACTTGAATTAATTTGACAATAAAAAGTTATTAAAATAATTCAGTGTGTATAGTTTGTTTGAAGACTGGCCGTCCGGAACAAATTGGTGTCGAAAGTGGATCAAATGCAGAAAAGATTAGTTTAGGTTAGAAAATTAGAAAAAGAAGGAAAAAAGTAAATTGAAATTGTATGCCAGTGGAAACTAGAAGACAGAAAGCAAAGATGGAAGAACAACTTCAAGCTAGTTTAAATCAAATACTGATGACGATTCAAGAGATGAAAACAAGCCAAGAAGATATGAAGAAAAGCCAAGAAGAGATGAAACAAAAATTGAAAGAAGATATGACGAAAAATCAAGATGATATGAAACAAGAGTTAAAAAGAAGCCAAAATGATATGAAACAAGAATTAAAAACAAGCCAAGATGATATGAAACAAGAACTAAAGACGAGCCAAGAAAATATGATGAAAAATCTAAACGATATGAAATACGAATTGATGACACTAAAGACAAGCCAAGATGATATGAAATAAGAATTAAAGACAAGCCATGAAACTATAAAACAAGAACTAAAAACAAGCTTGGAGGACACGAGACAGGAACTTAAGACAAGTCAAGATATGAAACAAGAACTGAAAGAAGACATTAAAAAGAATCAAGAAGATATAAAGCGCATTAGAACAAGAAGTACAATAT